>LPNX010757986.1:23990-132505 GCA_001517045.1 Pseudotsuga menziesii | reverse complement strand
AATATTATTTTATTATTTTAACTATTATTTTATTATTTTCCTTAGGAGGCCCATTTTAGACCCCAAAATTCCTCTAATGAACATTGTAAACGATGCCAATAATTTGATTTTCAATGAGAAAATCAACAAGGCCAATGATTATAATGCTGAACTTGCACATGGAATAAATGTAATGTAATAATTGTTTGTATTTCTCCCTAGACCATGGCATGGGATCAAGAACCATGATTAACGCACAATTAATAAAAATGGTGAACAAGTATTAATGCAAGTGCAAAACCATCTAAGAAAACCAACAATTACATATCTATGCTCTGCCTTTAGAGTCACCTTTAGAGTACACTTCGAAATTTCCACATTTATGGAATAACTGAAGTTTAAATCTTATTTTATTAAATTCTAAACTACAAGAATCACAATACAATAAATGAAATAATAGTGACAATCAACCCTTTATCATTCATTAATCACGGATTGTTACACGCCATGTAGGTTAACATCTTAGTCAAGTTTTAATGTTGAGCTCATCGATTGTGTGCTCTGAGTGAGTCGTAGCTTCCTCCTCCTTCCCTTCTCTATTACCTAGTCGTTTCTTAAAACTTGTGACGTTTCGTTTTGTTTCCCTCTCACATCCCCAACTATTGAAAGATCAACCACCATGGTAGTTCAACTACCCATCATTTCATTTCCCCAAATTGGTCTCCCCTTCCTTTCCATGATCACTCACCATTTGGCGCAACAATCATATGGAACAAATTGACTGAGTTTGAGTTCAAGAATAAAAACATTGAGTAGCAGGACAACAAAAGTAGCAATCATGTGTTGGAATCTTGAGTTGCTGCAACATGAAGTTGTAGAAACACTGTTGTAACAATGCATAGTTATTGTATCCTAAAGTTATATAATTACGAAGTAACAGTTTAGTTGTAACATGAAGATTCTAATGAAATGGACCAACAACTAAGGAGTTGTAGACGTCCTTATTCCTCCTAAATCTAATTACAAATAAATAAAACATGTTTTTCGGGCGATGTGGGTTGTCTAAGCCCAAGGATTCTCCTACACCAGACACTCTTGGTAAGAAGAACATGAGCTTCCATCTCATGTGATAGCTGGTTTACAAGTTAAAGAACCTCATAAGCATGTTAGCTTATGTTCAGAGACCCACGATTCATCCACTAATCTTCTATTTTTTCATTTGATTAAATATTCCAAATACCCTTTTAGCGAGTTTCTTTACCAACTCTTGTAGCAAAAATTTATTCCATTTCTTCCATAGGTTTGATTGATAGTTGTTTCTTTCATTCATCAAACATAGCCTCCTCATTGATCTCTTCTCCTTCATGGAACTCATACAAATGTGCAATATCGAATATCGAATATTTATCCAAGTCCTCTGGAAATTATTTACTTGTACGCATTTTTAGAAAATTTCCTTAGAATTCTACACGGGCCTATCTTTCTGTAATTCAATTTGTTGTAGGTAGCCTCAGAGAGTATTTATTTTCTCGAAACCATCATTACCAACTCACCTTCCTCAAAAAATTTTATTCTTCTATGCAAATCTATCTTTTTTACTCGGCATTACTTTGATGAAACCTTTTCTTCACATGTTCATGCATTTCTTGTAATCCATCTGCAAAATAAATGGCATAAACACTCTTTATTTCTTCCAAATATGGAAAATATACCAAGTATACAATTCCTTTTCGTGACCTTCCATAAACAAACTAGAAATGACTCTTCCTAGTTGATCTATTTACTTAATCATTATAAGCAAATTCTTCCAATGCCAAGACCATATCCCACTAACTGTGTCATGTCCCCGACCCTCCGACCGACGAAGAGGACGGGACCAACACACCAAACATGGGCAAACAACCCCATGAACATGGACAAGCAACAATGCTGAAGTTAAAAGTTTAACATGATACATAACAGGAATGCTAAACATATAAGCATACACAGATGCATAATTCCTCAAAGCATTCAGCGGAAGCAAACCCATATACATTTCCATCATTCACATGTTCATCATAACTCATAAAACAATAGATGTAATTTGCAGAGATGGAATAGCAATACTTATCTTTGATGAAGAATTCACCCCGCAACTAGCTACGTCGCTGCAACGTTCCACCCAACCATAGGCCATCGTGCTCATCAATCTCTCAGCAACACTGCCACCCCCGAGCTGGGCATGATTCCTCCAAGGATAAGGGTCAATGCAGGCTTACACATAGCCAAGGGACACAACCAGCAAACCAACACAGCTGGGTTTACCAAGCCATCAGCAAACCGGTCAAGCCAGCACAGTCTGAGGACCAACCACTGCATACACGCAGCAAAACAATCCCTTCACAGCCCTGTGAAGAAGGTAAAGAAAACCGACAGGTGATAGTCCCAACCAATAAGTGAAACACAGCTCAAGCCATAAGACAACTTAGAGTTGTTCTTGGCCCTAACGTGGCCAAAACAACTCAGCTGCAACCCAAAACCATGGTACTTTAGCAGCCACAAACCCACAATGAATGATAGTAGCAATCCACAGTCCCAAAACAGGGAAAACTCAGCCAACAGTTGTGGAAATCAACAGCCCCCAGCACACACAATTCCTCAAGGTAACGGCTAGGTGACTTACATAGTCTCAAACAAAGGAGAAGCCAACTCCCAGCGTGGATAGAGGGAAACTCAACCAACGGATTGGAAATCCACAATGGCCCAAAACGATTTTGAGCACCACAGCCAACAAAACACAGGGAAGACAACAGTTCCAAAACGTAATCAGTGAGCACGGATCACAACATGGAAAATGACTCCAACGGCTTGCGCGTGAGGGAAACTTGCACCAAACCACAAAACACAGAGTAAAACATACCCGATTCCACTCTATGGAAGAATGTGAATGACCACCGATAAGCAGCTCCTCTCCTGGCTGCGTGAGATCCAACAGAACCACTGCCTGTGCGCGAGAATGAGAAAGACTTCCGCTCCTGCGTGAGAGTGAATAGCTCCACTCAGGTGCGCGGATGAATGACCAATCGTGAGGAAAGTGAGCAAACCACTGAGAGCATGCGTAGTGGAGAGTGCGTGAGGAAAAACAGACAGTCTCTCTCTGCGTGAGAGCGAACAGGCAAAGCAGAGAATGGCGGTGTAGGTTGCTTCCAACGTGAGGTCAACCTGCCAAACTGATGCCTCCCCATGCCCACGTCTCCTCATGCAATAACTTCCTTCAACAACTTCACAAAACAATAAAGAGGTTGAACGAGACAAGGAAGATGGAAAATCAAAACAAGGGTAACACATGGGTTTTTCCCCCATAGACCAAGGTTTGACATCCCCCACCCCTTTTCTTTTGGAATCATGCCCTTTTCATCTTTAACGTTGCACTGCTGTAGCTAGTTGTGGTTTATTTTTAATTGATGTGCGTATTTACATGATGCCAAATTATAATATGCCACATAGCACGATAGACCATCGACAACTACCCCTATTGCCGAAACATACACAACCAAATCAATGGTGGGGATTTTGCCTTTAGCTCCTCACCACGATTAATTACAATATATACATCATGCAAACGGGGTCAAAACCGGGGTGTTACAAACTGCGATTTTCCCCACTAAAAATTCCCAACAAATTTCCAAGACTTATGTTCACTACTTTAGTTTTCCCATCTCTTTGTGGGTGATAGGATGAACTAAACAACAAATTAGATCCCATTTTCTTCCAAATTGTCCTCCAAAAATGAGTAAGAAATCTCATTTCTTGATATGAAGTAATATTTGTTGGAAACCGGCCATGAAATATAACATCTTCTTTGAAGAATAAAATAACTAGTTCGGTTGCATCACTTGTCTTCTTACATGCTATGAAATGTGCCATATTTGAAAACCTATCTTCTACAACCATCATACAGTCATGCTTCCTTTCTGTTCTTGGTAGCCCCAAAACAAAATCCATTCTCAAATATGAGATAAAAAAATAAACAATGATGCATTATTTAACACTTAATTCATCAGGTGGCATATGTTAACACTTAATTTTTTCACAGATGTGACATTTCTAATATTTGTAGTAATCAGTCATCAACATATACTATGCATCCCATTGAAGACATTAGCATATAATGCAAAAAGCACTAAGAGTCCAAATATTCCAAAAATATTCAAAAGAATAGGTCATGTAGTTAAGTCCATGTTCAACCATGCTAAAACACGTGTTATCATTTATGTGCCCATGCTAGCTTAACATGGATTTTCCTTCAAAATTTGCATGACTGTAAAGAAGGCCATATCTCAACGACCCATGGTGCATTGATGGCTCATGAAAGATCCATCATGAACGAAATTTTGAATTTGCCTCTTTGCACACCTTAAGGCATTGAATAGCCCCCTTTGTTTACTTTGGAGCTAGATTATGAAGTGATGTGGTTCACACGTGGATCTTGATTTTTCTTGGACACTTCTTGAACTATAAAAGGAATCCTTGGGAATGCATCTAAGGGGAGAAATTAGAGCAAGCTTATGTTACTAGAATTATGTTGAGGCTTCCTCATAGCTCACCTATTTCTCCACCTATTAGCATCCTCCAAAATTACTTGCCACCTTCCTCCAAAGGGAATGTGTTCTCTCTCATTGTTCCTCAAGCTATTTATCGCTTGGTGTGGAAAAAAAGGACCTCTCAAAAGGAGATTGTTGGATTCCATTGAATGTTACACCTCCTAGGTGACACTACATGTAACAAGATTGACCATTGGGAAATCTAACCTGGTTCTAGAATCTTGTTGTTGTTGTGGTTTGCATATCTTCACTCTTTGGTTTTATTTCATGTTATTTGATTTTATTTTCTAACAAGGACTTGTAGGATCAACTTGGAGTTATCACTTTTGATTTAGTAACACAAGATTGGGAAGAGTTGCACACCTAGGTATTTTTTTTCCCACAACAATCACCTCCTATAGTGGTAATATCATCAACACACACCTGTTAATTCCAGGGGTGCACATTTCCCACCATGTTTGTTCATTAAACATATCAAAATTAAATAGTTGTATAAAGTGACAAAGGAAACTAATACTTAATTGTGTGAAATATGGTGTGGATCCTATCACCCTCAAATCTATTTGTGTGAAACCCATAGCTTAATAGATTCTAAAATAAATACATACATTCTATCTAAGTAAGTTACTCCACTATTATATTTTCATAAAAGAGACTAAGACAAGGGGAAAAACAAGGTGTATAATGCGATGCTCTTAACATGTGGAAACCAAAGGAATTAAAGACTAGCCATTGTGTGCACAAAGTATTATGAAGGTGAATTCTTTATGTAAAGAAAATCTATTTACTTTAAACTATTTTCATGACATTGTAGTGATGTAAACACCACATCATCCGTTTTACTATTCTCAAAGTGGGAACCACGAAAGGGTTGGTCAACCCTTTCTAGATCATAAAATTTTCTTATAAGGTAAGTATGACATATCATTACTACTGTGCTCATACATGGAGAGAGAGTGGAGAAGATACAACTGAATCATTCTAAACAATGTTAACCTATCCTTTTGCTTGTATCTTGGACATTGGTGGCCTAAAAATCCTCTTTATTAATCGTAATCAGTTCGAAAATGGCACGTTGTAAGATTGAAATAGAACTTTACATGCAAATTGAGAGTGTATGTCTTCTTCTACAGCTGAATCCGATAAAAGGGTCATCCTATAATTTCTTTCACACTTGTAATGTTCATCTCTCCATCATCAATTTTAGTTCCCTAATTGGGGCGAAAACACAAAATGTACGCGCAACACTTACTCTCCATTTAGTATAATTTATGTTGAATAAATCAGAGACAACATTACAAATAAATAATTGTAGAATGTGTGTATTCTTCTATAATTAAATCATATAAAATGGTTGGTCGAATCTTCACTTCACATTCATAATATTCATCTCTCCTTCGCCCTTCATGGTTCTTTATTAGCGGGGAGAATGGAAGTTCAAAACTTATTTCATTTATACTTAATTATTATTTATGTTGTAAGAATCAAAGATAACATTTAGAAATTTTTTTTTTGGTCCAAATTAAACTCGTTAAGGGACCATTGATTCTCTTTCCAAAATCTTTTACATGGTTCGTATGAATCATTATTCTCTAATATTCCGTACTTGGAAAAGCATGATATCTCTTTGAAAGGTTGAGTGATATTTCTCTTAACATAGGTAGAAAAGACATATGTCTTTACACCTCTTTATAATATGTTTTCCTTACGGAAATTGAATCGAAATGATGGATATGTGGACGGATTGGCAGAACCTTTCTTTTTCTTTATTATTATGTCCTAGATAGGAGATATATATGATTCCCACGGATAGATTAGATTAATTTAAGAGATAGGTTCAGGTTTTTAAATGTTTTTGTTATAGTTTGAAATAATTTTTATTTTTGGAATTATTTAAATTTTGATTTAACTTAAATTTTATTGGTTATGTGTAGGTGATGTCATTCTGGGATTTTGTGTCCCAAGGCCCGGTGGCCAGTTGATGTAAGCAAACATTCTAATAATTATTAAAAAATTATTTGTTTGCATATATTCACAATGGTATTTTACGATAATATGGTACATTAACCCTAGGTAAAATTAATTAATGATTTTAAAACCTTCGTAGCCTATGATTAAATATTTTAAAACCTTCAGAGCCTATGAGGTATCTAGTGCATGCAATCCACTTGGAAAACCTTCGTAGCCAATTATGAGGGATCCAGTGCATGCAACCCACTTGGGGAACCTTCGTAGTCGATTAAGGATCCCTCTCTTCGAACCTCGAAAATATTTCTAGTCATTAATTATTATTAGGCGATACAAGCTGTGACTTGTTTTAATGCAATTTGTTCATTGATTGATATGAGATAACTTGTTTTTGCATAGTTTGGTCCATGGATGTGCCAATAAACCTTGAATCCTTTTTTGCAACTCTCCTCATGGTTCTTGGTTTCTTCTCAAACATTGAAGAATCCCCAATGGTGATAGTTGTGCATAACTTGTATGGAGTTTTCAATGAGGCCTTCTCCT
The DNA here is from genome assembly GCA_001517045.1 of Pseudotsuga menziesii. Lineage (NCBI taxonomy): Eukaryota > Viridiplantae > Streptophyta > Pinopsida > Pinales > Pinaceae > Pseudotsuga > Pseudotsuga menziesii. The sequence goes on along the minus strand of LPNX010757986.1, from coordinate 125,432 downwards.
CCACTATGTTTGTGCCTCCATAACAGGATATTCAGAGTTTGAAGTCCATTTTAGGTTAGTCCACACTAACCAAAATGATTATAACTTGAATATTTTATATGCAATTCTTCAGTTTTGTACAGAAGAAGTCTAACCCCTATCGTGATATTTTTGAAGGTACATATAAATAATTATATTCTACAGATTTTTTTTTCAGGCATGGAAGAATTGGGTTGTCTCTTCTCTTATTCCATAGAATCTGTCTACTACAGTTCAAAAGCAAAAAACAACGTTTTGAAGTAATGATGTAGTGCATTAATTCCAGGGAAGTATTTGGTAGCCATCAAGATGCAAATCAACTGGATACCCTTAGAAGTTGAGACTCAACAATACCATCGACAATGTCAAGGTTAAAATCCAGTACAAAGAAGGTAAATAGAGACGTTTAATATCGTGTTGCATAAAACGATGCTTATATAATATTTACAAGAAATCAACACAAACAACTAAATCAATTATTTATCTTCCCATTTATATACTTTATAGGGATCTCGCTTGACCAATAACGTCTAATATTTGCGGGAAATCAATTGGAAGATGGTGCACTCTAGCATATTATAATATCCAGAAATGTGATTTTATTTATAATACAATATTTTATTAAGGAGGCACACCTATGGCTACTTAACACTGTAAGGTTAGGTGGGGTTAATTGGAGGGAAACAATCTGAAGCCAAATTCTTCTTTTCTAATGGTTTCTGGGCTGTCAATCAAGTGTTTTTGATGTTTTTAGTATTTATTTCTCTTAAAAAACACTTAGCTTCTATTATTTTACTACCAGGCCATCAATAAAAACTGCCAAGTATCCCAATTGCAGATTTAAGATCTGTGTCTAGGTTCCACTTAATATTCCGTTACCCACCATTGTCCCGTTGCTTTACTATATGGCATATTCTTCTTCTTGTAACCTTGCATGGTATGTGATAATGGATGCAAGGTAACGGGAAGAAGAAGGCCATAGATGCCATTTTGTCATGCCATCTCTAAGGAAATTAAATGTTTAGAGTTGTCCATCGGTGGAGGTGACAGTTTGCATTATTATATAGACGGGACAGGATGGGACGACATCGGGTAGTAGGAACTTTCCCAAGTTGTGATTCAAATTTGAATTTTAAAATGCCCACTCTTTATGATCAACTTTACAATCTCTGCTCTATGGACACTGTAAACCCTTTTTCATTCGCCCCCTATTTAATCTATGAACTTATAGAATAGGATTCCAGGAGGGAAATTACAGGTGGACTGATTGTCTAGTTTATTAAACATGTTCAACTTTTTTAGAAATCTCAGTATCTCTAATTCTAACTGTGCTAGTGTTGTGGATTCTGATGTCAGTGGATATAGAATATTACGAGGGCCATGATCTCTTTTTTGGGCTTCAATGACACTGTGAATGATTACAAGATCAAGTGACATCTTTCATTTATATGTGTACCTATCTACCAGGTGTTAAATGTGTTAAAAATGCAGGTAAAGCAGGTGTTGGTTCGGAGCAACGAAAATTATAGAGACGCCTGCCTTCCTGGATAAGTAATAGATAAAATCTAGCCAGAAAGGAAAATGTTACCGCGACTCAAGTTCTGCAATGTAGTGTCATGTAATTGATAAATCTCTTAGGCACTTTATATAGTCATTTATTCTACCAAACTTAAGTTCTTGGCTCTGGTAAAGACATGGATAGAAGACTAAAATAACCCGGCAGATAGAATTGTAAAGACATCGGTTATTAGCTCCAGTAAAGCTAAAGACAGAAGATCAAACCACTCGATAGATAGAATTATAAGGCTATGTAGATATTATTATTGCTATTTTCTCTTTTGTTTGAATGTACTTTCATGTTTGTATAAACATCTAATAATTTTATTCAGTTTTTGTTCAAGAATTCATTATTTTTAAGCTGTATAAATATTTCAAGGGATAAATAAAGATTTGATTCAATCCCATTTCAAAAATTCAATATTTCAAGCTTTTGTCTTTGTAAAAGTAGTACATTGTTGCGTCAAATCGTATTTATTGGTGGTTTTCACAGACTTTCTTTCAAAAAAGTAATATCACAAAAACAAGTTTTTCCACAATCACGTCTCTTCATTGTTGTTTACCGAGAGTGAAGTTTGATATTAAAGCATGCTCTGAAGTTGGAAGCATGTGTTTGTAACATAGCCAAAAATGGAAAATAAAATAAATATTTATTATTTATTTCTCAAAACATTATGTCAAATTTTAAAGGATGACTGTAATTAATAAAAGTAGACACCTATTCATGGGAGACTGTTAAATGAGTGTTCACTTCCACTACGAGGAAGGAGCAACTGTAAACGATTGATTGACAAGTGGCAACACCAGCAATTCACTTTCTAGTTGTTGAACATAATCCATAAAAAAAGGGTCATGTTCCCTAAGAGGGGGAACTGAGCTGGCTGGCTCATTAATTCCAAGCTGACCCTAAGACCTAGGAAATCTTATATAAACCATAAAATTGAGCAGGAGGCTCACCATTCGTTCTGATTTTCTGAGAGAATGACTTTGTGATTGCTGCAAACTAAAAAGGTCGGGCACACAAAGAATTTGATGAGGAGATAGCTAAAGTGAATTTGCTATGTTAATTCTATTGTTGAGATGAGTTACAGAAGTCTGTTGTTTAGCAGAGATATTCGTCCTAGTGGTGCACTGATCAAGCTTGGGGGTCCTAAGCACGTGATTGACTGCTTCAGGGAAGGTTGGGTGGAATAGTCTCCCTTGGGTATTGTTTCCATTTCTCTGTAAAACTTCCAAGTTCCAACTCTAATCTGTTTATGTTATTATTCATTTCTAGATAAGTTGCAAACTGTTTAGAATTTAGAAATGAAGAGATGTTGATTGATTTGGAATGGAAAATATTTATTCCCTGTATTTTTCCTCTCACCAATGTGATGGTGACGTACTTTAGTACATGGAATATAGAATTATGTTCATTAAATAAATTCATGTGAGATGAATATGGAAGAAATATATAGTTCTATTTAGTCTTTCTTCTACTTACTCAAAATTGTATTTTAGTTCTACACATCCTTTCCTCTACTTTAGACAAATCTGTTTTTATTTCAAACATAAAATATAGTTTTAGTTCAAATGTTAAACTTTGTTGTTCTCAATGAAAATTAAAAGAATTTGCAAGAAAGTTGAATTTGTAGAAAACTAAAACATCAATACTAAACCTTACAAGATTTATAAGTTCAGATCTTAAACTGTTTCTAGGAATATCAAGTCAAGATTAATAAGTTCAGATCTTAAATGTTTCCTAGGAATATCAATTCAAGATGATCGATGAACCTTATCGCCCGTTAAAGGCTTCCAGTTTGTGTTGACATTGATCTAATTAGTTCTTCTATTGTTTAGGACTTATCCCTTTCTTTTCAATAATATTTTAAGACCAAGGGTCTTGTAGAATATGGTTATTCAGGAAATTATTATGTAAATAACAAAAACACACAAAATATCTAGCTCAAAACTTCATAGTCATAACTTATCACTGAAGGTTGAAGGTTGAATATTCTTTAGAGTTTGAACTATTTATTCTACTTAAACCGTTGGTATTGTTTGACTAGAGTATAATAGAAATAAACTACTTTGTAATTAAATATGTAAATAATATACTACATCTACTAACTCTGCATCATAATTATCAGTTCTTACATATTTGGTTTATTCTAAACATCAGTTGAAAAAAAAACCGTTTTAAAATAAACCTAGCCGTAAAACCTAAGTCTGTCTTTTCCAAATTTTCTTCTATTTAAGAGTTTTTACACTCAATCCTTTCTTTAAATAAAGTTTCTTCTTGAAAATATATCTTTGGATCTTGGAAACATAACTGCAACTGAAGATCAAAATTATAACTAACAAATCAAACCAAGAGGCATGATTTTCTTTTGGTAAAAATCTGGATCAATTTAGGGTGAGTTTTAAACCCTAACAAGTTTTACCTAAAACAAATCGTAACATCTACAGTAAAATAAATTTGCCCATTTAAATTCTTGGGTTACTTTCAGTTTACACTTTCAAGAAAAATATATTTCCTTAAGGAAGCAAAACCCTTATTTCTTTCATGTATAATTTTTCTAATTGTTCTTTCCTTAAAAACTAGAGTTTCAATTGGATTCTACGGCCTTATTGTTTTTCATATCAAAAAAGAAATAGGAGTAATTATTTTACAATACAGTTCCTATTATATAAAAACTAGAAAAAAAAGCCTACATTTACAATACAGCTAACAAACTCATTAAACAAGAACTCAACCCATTTCTTAATCTTAAAGAGTTCAGACTTGGATAACCAAAAACCATGGTTTTTTAGAGAAATATTTCCTTCGTCTTTACAAAAAGAAATTAACAACATAAAAACCATGCACAACTTGAAGTCTGCTACAAAATATTTTCCAATTAATTAGTCTACAGTAGAATGTTTGGACCACGGCCATAATACTAACAAAAAATTTACCAAACAAAAAATGAACAGAGACCACGCTCACATCTAAACATAAGATCAAGAAGTAAAATAAGAAGTTGACGGTTTGACTAAACTGTCTTCTTAAAATAATACAATTTTTCTGTTTTTTTTCTCTTTAGAAACATGCCGAATGTACTTGCAAGGATGTCAAAGGAAAACTCAACAGATTTTAAAACCAAGTTTCTTTTCACCCACGCAGTGCAAATCTTAGAATGGCCTCCCTATAGCCACCCAAGAGAAGAGCGAAGGTCTTACCAGGTAAGCATTTCACTTGATTTCAGCACCAATCCTATCGTATCCGAGATTCTCTCTGTAACTATAAGATACAGTTTAAGCAGTCAGTTGAAAATCATAACCTGGGAGTGTAACTAGAAAATTTCAAATATGTGTGTGTGTGTATCAAGATTTCTTCAAGAATCGTATTCTTTATAGTTACCTTCTGTCAGATCATTGTCCAGGTTTGAAGTAGTGTAAGCCTCGTTTATCAGTTTCAAGTAGGTATCGGTTTGAATGTGGTTCATATCTGAACAATACAAGCTAAGAAACCACACAACAATACAACAATGTAGGGGGGTTAACCAAATGGTGAAGCCCAGAATCTGTTCGAAAGCCAAGGTAAATATTCAACCATGAATCATTAAAACCTTTTAGGGTTTTGCAAACCACAAATCCACCGGCAGCTGGAAAATGTGACATCTCCATGTGACATGGTTTTATCCAAATCTCACTCAGTACGTGCAAGAAGTAATGTAGTTTAAATGATGCTACTTTTCTAGCTATTCGAAAGCCTTGGACTTTGTCTTTTCCATTAAATATTTCCTGTACCATAGTATAACCTTGGATTTTTCTTTACAATTTAATAAGTTCGACCCTTTTTCGTAGCATGACTTTGGATAAAACATAAAGTTGTTATTTTTTTTGGGCGTGTTATGGTTATACTTTGGCACTTCAAGACATTATCATAGGGTTTATACTTTATGGATTAGAATTCTAGTTAAAGTATTTTTTATCTATGTAAAGGTGTTTGAAGGGTCGAAGTTAGCATAACTCTTTAGTCTCCCTCTAGGTACCCTTTACCTAGTTAACCTTCTCCTTGTTTATGGTTGCCATTTTTCTCCTACAAGAGTTATTTTAACAAGATACATATGTATTAGTCCCAAGACTAAGTAAGACATTGAGTATTTTCTCAAGCAAACTCAAGAGAAGGTTTACAACAAATTATCTTATTTTATTTTAAAATAAATGAATACATATTTTTTCACAGAAGTATCGTTGTGTCTTAAAACACCTTCTAAATAGGGTGTGTCTTAAAACACCTTCTAAATAGGGAAGTACTTAACGACTTAAAAACTCAACATTGCCACTACTCTAATTATTATCCCGTAATTAGTAAATAACATGCAGTAAATATTTTTTTTTTCATTTTGCAATTTTTTGGGGGTTGTTTACAAGTTATATTAGAGCGATGTTTCAACACTAGGCCTAACAAGCTCACTCGCTTCTAAGGAAATCAATATACTAATTTTATTTTTTATTTATTTCTATAAATTTCCCAGAAATATAAACACCTGTTTTATAGGAAATGGAGAATGTTGAATCCTTTGCTGAGAATGGTCCTCAACATGATAACCCTGATAACTTCTATGTGGATCTAAATAATCCAGAATTAATGCAAACAATCAGAGAACTGAAGGATGAACATCAAACTATGAAACAAGGTAATCAAATAATTTTAGAGTTGAATGAATCATCTATTGGACAAAATGAATAAACGAGAAAAATATAAACAAAGAGTTATTGAAACTGATTCAGAAAATACTTATTATAAATATAAAGGGGAGAGATCAAAGTATCCTAACAGTGAATCATCCTTAGAGATTAAACAAGGATCATGTAGGGAAAGGTAGAGATACATAAGTGACAACATTGATAGTGACCGAAAACCGAGGAAAAGGAAATATAAACCCTATGAGGAGATCTCTGGAGAGTTCAAGAAAATAAAACCTCCCATATTCAATGGGGATGCAGAGAAAGGAGAGGAAGAAGAAGCCTGGTTGTCAAGCATGAAGAAATACTTCCAAATCTACAATTAATCTCACAAATTAAAGGCCACAATGGCTATTTACAACTTGACTGGGAAAGCTACCATATGGTGGCAAGATATTAAGAGGATAAAGAATATGAAGGAGAAGTACTTGACTTGGATGGTTTTTAAGAAGTACTTGAAGAGAAGGTTTCTGTTCGAACAATATTATGAGGACAAAGCCAAGGAATTTTATGATTTAAATCTTGGTTCCATGTCTATGAAGGAATTGAGAAGCAATTTCTTAAGTCTACTAATATATGTACCATACATAATAGATGAACATCCAAATATTCAATGATTCATAAGCTATTTACCTGCTAGATTAAAGGATAGGATCGAGTTTGACAATCCAAAAAGCTTGGAGGAAGCTATGAGGAAGGCAAAATTATGTTATGAGAAAGGCAAGAAAAGAGAAAGTCTATGAAATTGGAAGACTAAAAATATTGGTCAATTTTATCAAAGGAGAAGAGGATTCAAGTCAAACAAAAAATGATTTTAAGAACAATGTACCGCATAAGACCGCATCATCAAAAGGAGGGGATTTATCTAACAATTTTGTTAGAAATAGTGAACAAAAAGAACCTGTCAAATGATGGGAGTACCAAGGACCACACTATGCCAAGTACTTTCCAAACCGGAAGGGAAATACCAACAACATATACACTATTTAGGAAGCAGAAACAGATGGGGATGTGGCCAACGAGATGCACAGGATCAATGCAGCACTGGAAAACTGACAGGAAGATCACCAGAATTGTATAGTGGAAGTGCACGGTATGATCCAAAATTTCTCTGTTTCCATCTTAATTGATCCAGGAGCTAGTCTTAGTTATATATCTCTTAGCATAGTGGAAAAGTGTAAATTACCTTTAAAGAGATTTGATAAATCATGGCTTGTCTAGCTAGCCACAAGAACTAAATGAAAGGTAGTAAACTATGTTGAAAGTTGTGATTTGATGATGGATCAGTTTGAAACTCAGATAAAATTAAATGTATTACCTCTAGGATCTTACGATATTCTCATAGGAATGGGTTGGATTGAGAAACAACAAGTAATTTTAATTTTCTTTCACAAGACTTATACTTGTTTAAATAAGGAAGGAAAAAGAACTAATGTTTTAGGAATTCCTAGAAAAGTAACTATTAGACAAATTTACGCCTTATAGATGAAAAAGGTTGTAAGGAAAGGATGTAAATTTTTTGCTGTGCATGTTATAAATAATTAACAAGTTGATAATGAAAATAAACCAGGATTCGAGGATATCTCAATCCTACAAGATTTTGGGGATGTGTTCCCTGAAGATATTCTAGGATTTCCTCCTAAACAAGATCTGGACTTTACAATTGAACTAGTACCCAAAGCGGTACCTAACTCGAAGGATCCCTATTGAATGAACATATTGGAGCTGAATGAACTTAAATTACAATTGGAAGAGTTAATAGATAAACATTACATAAGACCAAGTGTATCCCCTTGGGGAGCACCGGTCCTATTTGTTAAAAAGAAAGATGGTACTCTACGACTATGCATAGACTACCGTCAGCTTATTAAAATGAATATAAAAAATAGATATCCTCTGCCCCGCATTGACAATCTATTCAATCAGATACGTGGAGCTGCGATATTCTCTAAAATTGACTTAAGCTCTAGTTATCACCAAGTCAGAATTAAATATGAACACATCTTTAAAACTGCTTTTCGGACACGGTACATGCATTATGAATTCATAGTTATGCCCTTCGGGCTAAACAATGCACCCGAAAGCTTTATGTGTCTAATGAATAGTGTTCTCAATAAGTATTTAGACAAATTTGTAGTCGTATTTATAGATGACATATTAATTTATTCTAAGACTAAAGAAGAGCATGATGAATACTTAAAAATAATTTTACAGGTGTTAAGAGAACATCAGTTCTATGCTAAGTTTAGTAAATGTGACTTTTACAAGGATAAAATATAACCTATGGGACACATAATATATGAAGAGGGGATATTAGTGGACTCAGATAAAATAAAATATATTTTTTATTGGCATGTTCCTAAGCATGTAACTGATGTTTGATTCTTCATAGGAATAACAGGGTACTACAGAAAATTTATTGAAGGGTTTTCAAGAATTGCAAACCCTATAACTTCATTACAAAAGAAGGGTAAAAAATTTATTTGGGATCAGAAGCATGAAGATATTTTTAATAAACTAAAAACATTATTAACTACGACACCCATCCTGAAAATAGCAGAACAAAACAAAGAATTCAGCATATGCACTAATGCATGCAATGAAGGCTTGGGATGGGTGTTGACTCAGGAAGGTCATGCAATTGCATATGAATCAAGAAAATTGAAAATTCACGAAAATAACTATGCAACTTATGATTTAGATTTGGTTGCAATAATTCACTCTTTAAAAATGTGGCATCATCACTTAATAGGAAAAATATTTATGTTGATGTCTGATAATATAAGTTTAAAATATCTATTTGATCAGCAAAATCTAAATGCAAGGCAAGCTAGATGGCTAGCTTTCCTTAGCGAATATGATTTTGAGATCAAAATTATTAAAGGCAAGGAAAACAAGGTGGTTGATGCCTTGAGTAGAAATGATGTAACAAGTTTTGTGGCTTCCATTAGCATTTATAAAACTGATTTGGAAGATAAATTGAAAGAAGGAACAAGGCGGGATTCAGAATGTCAAAATTTAAAAGAAAAGATAATTCAGAATACATCTGAAAGTGTAATTACAGATTACAGTTTTGATGAACAAGGCTTAATACTATTTAAAAATAGACTATATGTACCAAATGTATCTAAAGTTAAATCACTGATTTTAAATGAAATTCATAGAAGTCCATATTCTGGACATCTAGGGTATCAAAAAATTACTACTATGTTAAGGAAATGATACTTTTGGCCTAACATGAAAAATGAGGTTGTTGAATTTTTAGATAGGTGTATTGAATGTCAGCAAATTAAGGCTGAACATCAACACCCAGCAAGCCTGTTACAACCATTACCAATACCAAATTGGAAGTGGGAAGTCATAAATCTTGACTTTGTAACTAGTTCAACTAAAAACAAGAAACAAAATGATTCCATAATGGTGGTTGTAGATAAGTTAAGTAAAGCAACACATTTTAATCCTGTTAAAACAACTCATTCAGCTGCATATATTGCTGATATTTTTATTAAAGAAATTTTTTCATCTGCATGGAATTCCAAAAGTAATTATTTTTTATCGAGATCCTAAATTTACTGGTAACTTTTGGAAAACTTTATTTAAAGGATTAGACATTGAATTAAATTTTATTATTGCTTATCATCCCCAAATAGATGGATAGACAAAAAGAGTAAATCAGGCACTAGAGGATATGCTACGAATGTATGTTAGTGATTATCCCAATAAGTGGGAAGACTATTTGCATCTAGTTGAATTTGCTTACAATAACCATTATCGGGCCTCAACGAAGCTTAGTCCTTTTGATATGTTATATGGTAGAAAGTATAACATTCCAATTACATGGAGTAATCGAGTAGAGAGATTGATGTTAGGACCTGACATGTGAAAAGCATTGGAACTAACAGTCAAACAGGTACAAGGCAGCTTGAAAACTGCTAAAGATAGGAAAAAGAGCCATTCTAGTCTTAAAAGAACACCAAAGTATTTTCAAGTCGGTGAGCATGTGTTTGTTAAGGTTAAACCAAGAAATATATCTTTTAAATTAGGGAGATGTGCTAAATTAGCACCCAGGTATTGCGAACCATTCGAGATACTAGCCAGAGTGGGCTCGATAGCTTATCAATTAGTGTTACCTCCTAATCTTAAAATACATAAGGTATTTCACATATCTATTTTAAAAAAGTATATAGATGATGCTACTCATGTGATTGACTAGAATTCGATCCAGGTAGAACCCGAAGGAGATTTTTTGGTGGAACCAGATTGTGTTCTCGACAGGAGGGAATTTTTTCTCCAGAATCGTACCATTGGATAGGTAAAGGTGCAGTGGAAACACCATAGTCCAGATGAAGCAACTTGGGAACTGGAGAGCGATATGCGGGTGGCCTATCCAGCTCTGTTCAAAGAAGACTCATAATAACTTAAGCAACATCGAGGACCATGTTGAGATTAAGGGGGGGTGTTTGTAACATACCCAAAAATGGAAAATAAAATAAATATTTATTATTTATTTCAGCAAAACATTATTTCAAATTTTTAAGGTTTATGACCAAGTGGTCAAGGATGACTGTAATTGAAGAATTATTATTTGATTAATTAATAAAAGGAGACACCTATTCAGGGGATACTATTAAATGAGTGTTCATTTCCACTAGGATGAAGGAGCACCTATAAAAGGATGATTGACAAGTGGCAGCACCAACAATTCACTTTCTAGCTGTTGGAGGAGAATAATCCCTAAAAAGGTGGCCATGTTCTCTGAGAGGGGGGAACTGATATGGGTGGCTCATTAATTCCAAATTGAACCTAAGACATAGGAAATCTTATATAAACCATAAAATTGAGTAGGAGGCTCACCATTCATTCTGTTTTTTCTGAGAGAATGACTTTGTGATTGCTGCAAACTGAAAAGGTCAGGAACACAAAGCATTTGATGAGGGGATAGCTAAAGTGAATTTGCTGAGTTAAGTCTGCTGTCGAGATGAGTTACAGAAGTATACTGTGTAGCAGATATCTCCATCCTAGTGGTGCAGTGAGCAATCTCGGGGGTCCTAAGCACATGATTTATTGCTTCAGGAAAGGTTGGGTGGAACAATCTCCCTTGGGTATTATTTCCATTTCTCTGTAAGACTTTGAGGTTCCAACTCTAATCTATTTATGTTATTAATTATTTCTATATAAGTTGCAAACTTATTAGAATTTAGAAATGAATAGATTCTCATTGATTTGGAATGGAAAATATTTAGTTCCTGTATTTTTCCTCTCACCAATGTGATGCTGACGTACTCTAGTGCAGGGAATACAGAATTATATTGATTAAATAAATTCATATCGGATGAATATGGGAGCAATATATAGTTATATGCAGTCTTTCTTCTACTTAGTTAAAAATGTATTTTAGTTCTACACAGTCTTTCCTCTACTTTATACAAATATATTTTTATTTCAAACATAAAATAAAGTTTTAGTTCAAATGTTAAGCTTTGTTGTTCTTAATCAAAATTAAAATAATCTCCAGGAAAGTTGAATTTGCAGAAAACTAAAACACCAATACTAGACCTTACAAGATTTATAAGTTCAGATCTTAAAATATTCATAGGATTTGATGATGATAATTTGACAATATCATCTTACAAAAGGAGAAAACATAAAACAAGTAAGCCCTTACAAATTTGAAGTATACTTGAAATTAACACTAAGATAACAATAATGTTTTAATGTTTTAATGTTTTAAGTGGGAAGAAGTCTAAGTTTATATTCGAAGAAAACACATATTTTTAATGTTTTTTTCTTTTAGCTATATATATATATATAAGGGTTGAGATTTTGTTAAATTAAAAATAGATTAAGAAATTAAAGATATAAAAAACTAAAGTTGTTGATGTATTTGTAACTTCAAAAAGTATTCACTTGTATAGTTTATGTATTGTACCTAGATGTTTATTCTAGGAAGTATATGTAATGTAATTGAGTCATGTCATGCCTCGATGTTCCGATCGGGAGATTCAATAATGTAAACAAGTCATGTAAAGTCATAGAGTATAACCCTCCTTATTGATCAAGGGTTAAAGTCCCCGCAGTTGTGGGGACCTAGGGTTATTAGACTCTCCTAGAGAAGTCAACCCTAGTGAGTTATTGCCAAGTTGGGAATTAGTATAAATAGAGAGGGTGCCTCTCTATTTAACACACATACATACCAATTCCCTCACACTCAGTTGTAGTGCATAATTGAGAGAGAGAGAGAGACTACTGATGTTGGGAGATCATCTTACTGTCTTTGGGTTTTACTTTTGGTGTTGACTCTATCTCTGAAGAAATTGCGGGGTTTTCTCCTTTATGGTTTCCCCAAGGAAAATAATTTTGTTCATTGTCTCTTGTGATTGATTGCTATGATTTTTATTCTCTTAGAAAATATCCTAAGATAATATAGCTTAAATGTTAAAAATATAACATGGTATCAGAGCTAACCTGAGAAGAAGACACTATTCAGCTACTGAAGCTAGGGCTTCCTATTTTTTGTATCTCTCTCCACATATTTTTAGCAAAAGGAAGTTGGGTTGACTCTCCTCTCTATGGTGCATCTTTCTGTCGAAGTAGAATCTGGTTTTGAGCAATTTCAGTTTTTGACCCAACACTACTACCGAAAATTAGTGCTTTCCACAGAAGTGGAATTTTTGAGTGAGCCCAGGTCTGGATTGATATCCTCCCCAAAATAGAAGTTTAGATATCAAGATCAAATTTTTTGGTTGGGTACAACTCTGAGAAAGTCAAACCTTAATCTTCTCGTGAACCAGAAAACTAGCTCTGCAGAAATTCAGTTCCAGATCTAGTTCCGACATCTTAACCTTGTAAGATCTAAATCTTTTGCATTTCCATTTGAGGTTCTCTTTTAAGATGTATCATCATACCAATCTTGATGAAAAGCTTGAGGGAGTTGATAACTTTCGAGCTTGGAAGTATATGATCTCCCTGGTCCTGGAAGAAAATGAGTTGGACTCTTACATCAATGAAGAGGTTCCAGTTCTAGAGGGAGGTGAGTCTAAGGCCTTATACATGAAGAAATTGGTCATGGCTAAGAGGATTATTGTTGATTCAATCAAGGATCACCTCTTTCAAAACCCCAAATTTTTCGAAAAATTTAAAATTTTGTAAATACAGATAAACTTCATTAATGCAGTCAACTAATTGTTTTAATTAGTTATATGTTAATGATTTCATAATCTGAGTTATCTACTTGATTATGTTTATCTTATAGAATAATTATTTTTCAGTTTAATGACTTGTTTTTCTTTGCGACCACAAAGGTGGAACTGTCTTGGTATTCTGGGTTTACTTAGCTTTTGAGCTAATGCAGAAAGTTAACCTGCTCTTACAGATTTACAGGTAAGAAACATCCGGTGCTGCTTGTCATTAATCATTACGCATACAGATATAAGTTCGTTGCAAAAATAATATCTCAGTAAAAGAATATAACTGCTATTCAATTCCAATGCTGAGGTAAAACCATTAAATCGTTATTCTTTTTAAGGTGCCATGGAAATGAGATTCAGTCCTATCAGTATTGGTGGCAGTTGCTTTCTCTCTAGTAGTTGTAATTTATAGTTTTTATTGTGTACTAATTCTTTGATGTTTACCATGGTCATTGTGTGTGTAAACGCCTTAATCTTTCTTTACATACAGACTAAGAATGGCAGGGTTATTATGTTAAGGGTTTAATTTAAATTGTGAACAAATACCATTTATGTCATGATATATCTGGTTAATGCTTGTGATATGAACGTAATGTATATTGATAATGAGTTTATGTACCAATAATCCCACTTCCAAAACTTTGAAGTTTTAAGGGATTATAACCTTATTGCATACTACATTCAATTAGACTATAATAGTGTTGAAGAATTTAATTCCTCTGCACTATATTTGCTTGGAAAATTATTATCCCGTTATGGTTAATATATCATTAAAATTTCAATGTTAAGCCCTTAAGCATTTTAAGACTTATCATGCTCAAATGTAAACCTTACTAGTTTAATAATTAAACATTCAAAGGTAATGAGGTTAACATTAGCAAGAAGGGTATTTACCATAATTTGATTTTATGAAAAATCCTTTCTAACATCAAATAGTATAAACTTAGGATAGGGTTATAGTTGTTGGTTGAAGGAATACTTTGCAATGGAAAGGAGTCATGAAAAAAATAAACCACGCCCCATGATGAGTTTATGGTTATTCCTTGGTCTAAGTTTTATAACTGTTTATTATTTGCATCCCTTGCTTGCATAATGTGCTAGGTCGTGTAAACGTTTATAACCTTGATCTTTGATAGATTCATAATCGTTGGTATGAATAATCATCATGTATAATGGATGGGTCGTAGTGTTTGGTTATACCCTGTACAAGTTTTAAGACCTAACAATATAAATAATGTGTTGTTGTTTGCAATCCAGCGTGCAAGCTAGGTTGACTTCGGGGGGTAAAGATTATGGTGGATATTTGAAATCCCACAAATGATTGGAATGAAAGTCATCTCGTGATTGCTCGTTGAGACTATAGGGATTACCCACTGCATGGAAATAATTTACTTGGTGAACGTGGCATCATTCCATCCAAGTGTTATGTGGATAAAAGGCACTGTCGAACCCTATACTCGTTATTTCCCCATTGTTTTCAGCCTCCGGCCGCTTTTCTACTGTGTTAGTTGCCCACCCTGTCGCTTTGCAATATGTCGTTGATAGTCTCTCGGCTTGGCTTCTTTGTTTCCTACATGGTGTGAGCTCGCCCTACACGTTCAATGGAGAAGAGTTGTAAGCTTTTACTTGTTGTTGGAACTGGGTTGTTGGTTTTCCTTCAGAGTTTATTCTTCACTGCTTGCTCCTTTCAGTAATCTTTATTCTGCAAGTGTCTTATTCTCCCACGGCCCAGTAGTGTGCGTTGTGGCTTCACCTCTCGAGTTTGTTGGGTCTTAGGGTTTTTCAGTAGAGTGGTTTTTGAAGTTGGAAAAGTTACGGCCAAAGAATTCACACCTGTTTGGCTTGTCTCCCCATCGTTCGAACTTCGCTGGTCACTGCTGCGTGGGTTAGCTCTGTTTCTCCTGTGGCAGATGAAGGTTTGGCTCCTCCTCGCGTTGGTAGCTGCACTGCTGTTGGTGGGTGGTTTCGTTTCCATTAATATTTGAGGTAAGAAGCAAATACATTAACTTCGTTTCTTGTTTTAATATGTTCCAGCTTATACACAGTGAGATATTAACAATTTTATTGTTTGATGTTACACATGTGTTGACCTGTCCCTCTGTGTGGTTGGTGCGAGGTTGTGGCAACAACTTGCTCACGGGTAAGCCTTGGAATCTCCATGGCAATTCTTCCTTGTCCGGTCCCTTATGGGACATTTGCTGGTTGGTCGCTGTGGCCTGTAAAACCCTCGTGGTTTTGGTTTACTTGGGTTCACTATTTTTAGTTGATGTTAAAAACCCTTGCTTTATGTGGGGTTTCCGGCTTAGGCCGTGATTGTAAATTTTGATTTTTGTTCTTGTTACTGTGTATATATAAGTAAATGAAAGAAAGGCTGTTAGGCCTCACTCTGTGAATTTTTGTTGAAGTCGAGAGGCATTAGAAGAGCTTAAACTCTTTGGTTTTACCTTTGCTGTAAATTTTTGATATATTAGGGTTTTACCCTAACTTGGCTATATAAACAAATGTATTTACCGTTTCTTTTAATTACTTTTAATTACAATGTACTACTGTATTTAACTAGTTATTACTTATATTGTGTAAATGGTTATTTAAGCTCGGTGAGTCGAGCATGTTTATGTTCTGTAAATTTCCTTTCTGCAAGTTATTTGTATTTAAGTTTACTTTGTAAATTATTAGGATAACTGTATATTGTTTCTATATTATCTTGCTTTGATTCACTTCATTCTAAATAAATTTTAAATATTGTTTTATAACTGTTATCTTTCAGAATATAAGTAATTTCATGTTTTTATAGTCATACTTATGTAACTGATAGTTACATCTTTTAAAGTACAAAATTCATATTTACTTGTTATTTATTATAATGAAATAAAAATATTATCTTACAGTAAGTAATATTGCTCCTATAATTATATATGTTATCTTTTTATTTAGTTTATTTATAGGTGTATAGAGAGATAATATTCTATTGTTTATTAGGCTTATGTTACCCTATTTATATTACAATAATAGTATTTATAATTTAAAAGAATAACAAACTATCTATATTCTTTCCTATGAACTGTATTGTGGTGTTTATTTTAAATTATAAATGAAACAAGTTAGTAGCTGTATAACTTGTTTAAGTTCAGTTAGGTAAAATGAAAAAGTTATTTTAATTACAGCGTAATTAAAAATCTTAAACCAATTAGTTTTAGCTTTAGGAATAAATCTAAGTTTGTCTATCCTCGCTCACAGTTTGAATGCTATAAAAAAAATACAATAACTATTTATTCTATATAGGAAAGAAATAACTTGTAGAGATGAATGGCATTATAATTTAACCTGTTACTACATATTTTAACTTTTATATATTCTCTTCCTTTTGCTTTGAAGTAGATATAAAGATTTCGAAAGTGAATACTATAAAAGGAATTGTTTCATCTACCAAACATACTACTGTCAGTAAAATGATATAGCTTCTTTTTCTGTTTCTAATACTCTGACATTCTTAGTCTAGATTTAACACTATTCTATGTACAAAATACTAATTTATTCTGATAACAAATAAAAGAAAACATTCTATTATTCAGGCTAACCTCTTATTCTATATTTGCATCATACTATCTTCATTTAACTACACCACCTGTGCTAGAGTACGATCTGGATTACTCCAGATGGGGAAAAACACAGGTAGGGTTTGTTTCTCATTAAGAATAATTCCATTACTAAACAAGCTAAGATATTTTATCATTTGATTTTTTACACTATAAACTACAAATGCATCATTCAATCACACACAGATAATAACGCAGAAACTAATAAATAGTAGAACATGTTCTTAAAGCTTGGTCGACAATAGCAATGGGAGGTCGTTCCTCCCTACCAACTCCTGGAGAGCACTCAAATAGCGACTCCTTAGGACCCCCGAGCTTGCTCTGGTCTCCCTGGCTAGAACCAGGTGCAACAAATAATCAAGTACTAGTCCTGAGATTTAATACCAGTCTTGAACTTGTCAGTTAATTCTTTCAGCTAGTAAGCTGTATCAGATCAAGTTACTGCAGTTTATGTCTCAAACACCTTCCTTACAGTTTTCCCTTTTTCCCAATGAATTCCTTGAAGTGCATTCCACCTGAATGATTCTTCTCTTGGAAATTATCTAAGCCGCCTCAGCTCTCTACATTGGGTACTTTTAAAAGATTGCCTAGAACTTTTTGGGTTAGTTGTCATTAATTGAGCCACCTGCTCTGATCCCACTTTCTTGGGGAATCATGACCCCAAATGTAGGGAAGTTGCCACTTGCAACATAGGAAGTGTTTGAGGATGCTGTCACTTGTCTTTTGCTCTCCACCTGGTTCCTTCCACCAGTTTGACCAATAACACTCTTATTAATAGCTCTCCCAAGCTGTTGTCTCCACTTTTTATTTATTAAAAATAAAATATTCAGAATTACATTCCACATCTTTTGACTCTACTGAGTCATCAGTTCCTACTTAGCATTAAATTTAACATAATGTCTTAGAAATCAAATTAAAACAAATAACATTATTTTACAAAATTAGGGTATGTGACAACCTCATACCACAAGTGTCCTCTATAAATACACCTAAAAATATGTTTGATTCCCTGACCAAGTTATTTGAAGGGAAGAACATAAACCGAAAGATGAATCTAAGAAACCAATTGAAGAATGTAAAGATCCAGAATGCAGAGACCATTTAGTCTTACTTTATAGGGGTCTCTTAGATCAAGGAACAACCTGAAGCAGTAGATGAAGAAGTAGAGAATGCATAAATTATGATGAGCACCTTAAATGGTCTCCCTAGGGCATGTGACTCTTTCATTCAAGGGATCTGTGCCAGAAAGAAGCTAGTCAAGTTTAGCAGAATATGGGAGGAATGCTCACAAGAAGACGCTCGAATATCAGCTTGAGAAGAAAATATGGGAAGTGAAGATCAAGCTCTCATAGTACAATCCAAGAAAAAGCATAATAGACCATCACAAAGGTAAGCAGTCTCACCAAAAGAAAAACACTAGAAAGTCTAACAAAGATTTGTCTAAGTACATTTGCTTTACATGTGATGAAAGAAGACACCTTGCAAGAGATTCTCCTAGAAACAAAGATAGATCTCACAAGAGGAAGGGAAACAAGAAAAGACATCATGCTCATGTTGTAGAAGATGATGAGCCTTCCAAGAAAAGAATCAAACAAGAAAGTGATGAAGAATTTGTTTTAATTTCCACTCTCACGGGAAACATCACACATGGAAGCAATGATTGGCTTATAGACAGTGGAAATTCCAAACACATGATGGGATTGAAAGAATCATTTGTGAAACTTTCAGAACATTAATCACCCCACAAGGTGAAACTTGGGGATGACTACCAGTATCCAATAAAAGGTAGTGGAGAATCCTCCTACAAATTAGACTCTAGAAAGTCTATGAAAATGAAGGATGTCCTATTTGTACCAGGACTAAAGAAGAACCTTCTCTCCATTTTTGTATTAGATGCAAAAGGCATAAGTGTTGCATTTATAGATGGCCAAGTCATCATGTGGTCAAAAGGAAAGACTATTGACGATGTAGTAGTAATTGGAGAACAAGAGGGAGGACTATACATATTAAAGGGCCAACCAGAACAAGCTTTGTTTCATGACTCAGTAGAACCCAATGAACTTTGGCATAGAAGGCTTGCACATGTACACTATAGGGCACTACCACTTGTAAGAAAAGCTATTGAAGGTCTTCCAGAAATAAAATAAAAACATGAAGGAGTATGCAAGGGATGTCCGAAAGGAAAGAACACAAAGAAGACATTTCTAAGTAGCGAAAGCAAGGCTAAAGGAATCTTAGAAATCATTCACTCCGATGTATGCATTCTAATGTCATCTAGTTCATTAAGCGGGTATGTATACTATGTTTCTTTCAATGATGATTTTTCTAAAAAGACATGGATATACTTCATGAAGAAAAAAGACGAAGTATTCAACAAGTTCAAGGAATTCAAAGCCTTGATCGAAAACTACACAGAGAAGAAGATCAAGATTTTCTGATCAGACAATGGTAGATAATTCACATCAAATGAATTGAAGGAATTATGTAAAGATTCAGGCATTAAGAGGGATTTGACCACTCCATATAATCCTCAACAGAATGGGGTTGTAGAAAGAAAGAATAGAACGATCATGGAAGCTGCAAGGGAAATGCTTCATGATCAAGATCTTCCCATGCATCTATGGGAAGAACTGGCAAGAACAGTTGTGTATGTACAAAACAGTACTCCACATAGAGTACTTGAGAACAAGACACCTGAAAAAGTATTTTTCAGCAAGAAACTAGAAGTCAGTCATCTCAAAATATTTGGCTCTCAAGTGTACATACACATTCCAAAAGAAAAGAAGACAAAGTTAGATCCTTCAGGAAGGAAGGGTATATTTGTGGGATACTCTAAAAGCTCAAAGGCTTACAAAATATACTTCCCAGGATTCAAGAATATCAACATCAGTAGGGACGTAACATTTGATGAAGACTTATCTTGCAACAAATCCAGAAAGAGACCTCCTGAAGAACCTGTAGAAACAGAAGTACCCAGGATTCATGACACAACCATGAACGAAGCAATTCCAGAAGAAGATCGAGAAATAGTAGAACCTCAAGAACTTGTAGATCCACCTCAGGAGAAGAATCCTCATAAGAGGAAACCTACTTGGGTACGAGAAGATATCCAAGGTGTAGAAGGATATGGGGCTCCAGAAGAGATACACAGAGAAAGGAAAAGAACCAGGTCCTACTCCAGTTATGTAGCCCTATTATGTGACTTCATTGATAAAGAACCTTCCAACTATGAAGAAGCAACATAAAAGAAAGAATGGAAGGATGCTATGATCAAAGAGTATGAATCGATCATGAAGAATGATGTTTGGGATGTTGTCCCAAGACCAGAGGGGAAGTCTGTTGTGACTTCCAAATGGATCTATAAGATCAAGCATGTTGCAGATGATAGCATAGAGAAATTTGAAGCAAGATTTGTGGCTCGTGGTTTCTCCCAGAAAGAAGGAATAGATTATGAAGAAATTTTTGCTCCTGTAGCCAGATAT
Organism: Pseudotsuga menziesii; assembly: GCA_001517045.1. Lineage (NCBI taxonomy): Eukaryota > Viridiplantae > Streptophyta > Pinopsida > Pinales > Pinaceae > Pseudotsuga > Pseudotsuga menziesii. The sequence goes on along the minus strand of LPNX010757986.1, from coordinate 104,879 downwards.
ACTTCCATCATATCAGTACTTGCTTTAGCTACAGTAATGAAGTAGAAAGTACACCAGATGGATGTCAATACAACTTTCATGAATGGTGTAGTAGAAGAGGAAGTATATGTGGAGCAGCCACTTGGTTTTGAGACACATGACAGAGAGACTCATGTGTGTAATTTAAAGAATTCCCTGTACAGTTTGAAACAATCACCACGGGGGCTTCACTTGTTGAACAATATACTATCACGTTAGTTCATATTGTGGGTTTTAAAATTATCAAAAATCGAGCCAATATATTGCAGGTATTGGGGGGATGAGGGGTTTAAGGTGGGGCTGGGTAGGGTGGTTTATAAGGATTGAGCTATAAAAAGGGGCGGGGAGGAGGTTTTAAGTATTGGGAGGGGGTTTCAACAAAAAGAGTTTGGGTCAATATCTCTCGAAATTAAGGGTATTCTTTAATATCCCACGATCGCACGTGCTATGTGAGAGGTTCACTAAGTGAAGTCCCCGTGACAATCACCCAGGACATGGTACGACAGAATTGACAGCTTCCTATCCAGTTTGGGCTTTACTAAGAGTAAAGTGGATTCCAACCTTTACTACAAGGTTGAAGAAGGGAACCTAGTGATACTCCTACTGTATGTAAATTATCTATTTGTAACAAGTGAGGATAGGTTGATTACTGATACAAAGAGGAAGCTTGTTGTTGAGTTCGAAATGAAGGACTTGGGTATGATGCACTATTTTTATAGGCATGGAGGTACGGCATAATGTAGATGGAATTTCCCTGGGATAAGGGAAGTATGCAGTAGAGATCCTGAAGAGATTAGGGATGATGGACTGCAAAGCCATGACCAAACCTATGGCATCGAACCTGAAGCCATTGAGTGATGCTTCATCAGAACTAGTAGATGCTACGATGTATCATCAAATGATTGGGTCCTTGATGTACCTGATGAATACAAGACTAGATAATTGATTTGCTTTGAACACATTGATCTAGTTCCCGACGAATTCGAGACATGTTCACTTGATTTCTACAAATCATATTTCGAGGTACCTAAAAAGTACAGTTGATTATGGGATCAAGTATGAAGCGAATCGAAAGATTAATCAGGAAGGTTATGTGGATTTGAATTAGGTAGGTAGTGCCATTGACAGAAAGAGAACTTCAGGGTGTTGCTTCAGTATGGGATCAGGTGTGATCTCTTGGTTTAGCAGGAAGCAATCCTGTGTGGCACTGAGTACAACCAAAGTAGAGTATGTTGTAGCTTGTTCGACTAGTTGTGAGGTAGTGTGGCTGAGAAAGCTACTGTCTGATTTATTTGATCTCCAAATGGATGCTACTTGTATATATTGTGACAACCAGAGTTGTGTGAAGCTGTCGGAGAACCCACTGTTCCATGACAAGTCAAAGCATATCGAGATCAAGTATCACTATATCAGGGATATGGTGCAGAGAGGAGTGTTGAAGCTCCAGTATGTTGCGACGAAAGAGTAGATAGATGATATACTGACCAAACCATTAGCCAGAGTAAAGTTTGAGTACTTCAGGGAGAAACTTGGTGTTCTCCATATTGAGGTTCCTTCCAAAAGGAATTAATGTGTCTGTTGGCCTTTCTAACATGGTGGAAGGATGTGCTTCACATGGTCAGATGTAAGTACAGAGATGCTCTGATGTGATTATGGGTTGTGTTACCACATGATCAGTGCAGAGATATTCTGATGTGATTGTGGGATGTGTTCCCACATGATCAGTGTAGAGCCATTCTGATGTGATTGAGAGATATGTTCCCACATGATCAGATATAAGTGCAGAGATGCTCTGATGTGATCGTGGGTTGTGTTACCACATTATTAGTACAGAGATATTCTGATATGATTGTGGGATGTGTTTTCACAAGATCAGTGCAGAGCCATTCTGATGTGCCATTCTGATGTGTTCCTCCCATGGTCAGATGTAAGTACTGGGCGGGCCTTTCTGACATGGTTCATTCCATGGTCAGATATAAGTGCTAAAGATGATGAAGACCTACATGAAGGATATGCCTACAACCAACATGAAAACGGATTGGCTGTGTAGAACTTTATGTGATGAGTAGAATTGAGATAGCACTAGTGATTATCCAGTAGTGATGATCCATATCAAGTGATGATCTAGAATTGATGATGACCCAATGATGATCCAGTGACGATCTAGATCAACTAATGATCCAGACTTGATGATGATCCAGTGATGATCCAGATCAAGTGATTATCCAGACTTGATGATGATCCATATCAAGTGATGATCTAGTGATGCTCTACATCAAGTGATGATCCGGACTTGATGATGATCCAGTGATGATCCAGATTTGATGAAGATGACTTGAAGATGAAGATGACTTGATGATGATCTAGATGACACAAAGAAAAAGGCTTGTGCTGATAAATTATGTCGAGAGAATACCTTCCTAGTTAAGAGGGAGTGTTGATGTATTTGTAACTTAAGAAATCATTCACTTGTATATTTTATGTATTGTACCCGGATGTTTATTCTGGGAAGTATCTGTGATGTAATTAAGTCATGTCATGCCCTGATTTTTTGATCGGGAGATTCAATAATGTAAACAAGTCATGTAAATTCATAGAGTATAACCCTTCTTATTGATCAAGGGTTAAAGTCCCCACAGTTGTGGGGCCCTAGGGTTATTAGAGTCTCTTAGAGAAGTTGGCCATAGTGAGTTATTGTCAAGTCGAGAATTAGTATAAATAGAGAGAGAGCCTATCTATTTAACAAACATACATACACACTCACTCACACTCAGTTGTAGCACATAACTGAGAGAGAGAGATACTACTGCTGTCGGGAGATCATCTTACTATATTTGGGTTTTACTTTTGGTGGTGATTTTTTCTCTAAGGAAGTTGCAGGGTTTTCTCCTTTATGGTTTTCCCGAGGAAAATCTTTGTTATCATTGTCTCTTGTGATTTATTGCAATGCTTGTTATTCTCTCAGAAAAAATCCTAAGATCATATAGCTTAAATGTTAAAAATCTAACAAAAATATGTATTAAAATTAAAATGTACAATAAAAACAATAATTATAAAATGAAAATATAATAATGAAAAATATAATTAATAAAAACATCCTAAATCATGATGTACTAAGTATTTTTTTTAGTTCAAAACTCCATAAATACTAACTTAAAAAAAATCCTAAATCATAATTCTTACAACGAAACAAACATCGTATATTAAAATAAAACCAACAATAGGCATCACTATCTTAACTCCTTGGAAGTTTCATGATGGAATTAGGGATCAATGGCTCTAATTTATTCTCGCTCATCCTATGACACCAATCTATGGTGGAATTTTACGGACATAAATGGAGAATGTTTTTTTAATTACAGATTAACAATTTGATTATCAAATTAATATCCAACATCCTCATCAATTTTCCACTTACAGTAAATTGTAACAACTATGGGTATAGTGGGAAAACCGTGTAGAGTAGAGATGCCAGCAAATTTTAACGGCTACCACGTTTCGAATCGAAATTACCCCCCTCAGAGTTGCAGGAATCAGATTTCAGATAAGATCGAGGATTGTAACTGTTTCAGATAACAAGTGGAACAACCTAGATATGGAATGGATGAATGGATGTCTATATCGGTAGAGAGGTAGAAAATTAATGAAACAGTATGCTATATTGGATTAACACCATGCCCCTCCCAAGAGAAGAGAAATTTTATGGATAATTTTAAATATCCATAAAATTATTTAAAAATATTAATTAAAAAATAGTTACTTAAAAAATTTCAATATTCATTAAAGACCTTCTTGTTGTATCAAGAATCTCATTTTTAATTTAAGTCACATGTATCCATGAGAAAATCAGTCACATTGGCTATCCCTAATGCAAGATATGTCAATCAGCTATTTCCATATTGCAGGGAGTGGCCTTTTTGGTTTATGCAAATCATTTCAAATCAGAGGGAACGAACTTTTTAATTTATGTAAATCAATTTTTGATGCTTTCTCTTAATTATTATACTAAAATTCAATTATAAATATGAATTCCAATAAAGGTTTAATAAAAGAAATATGTGACAAAAATATCAAGTATGATTTAAATATGGAAGTATATATCTATTTTTTTAAATGTTTTTTTTTTCTTAATGTTAAAAAGAATTAAAATGGTTTTTTTCTTAATGTTAAAAGAATTTTAGTTGAAAGAATGGTTAATAAATAAATAATTTTTTTTTTTTTGAAAATTTGCTAATTTTTCATTGATATTTAAGTTTTTGGACTTAAATAAAAAGTATGGAATTATGTATATTACAAGTAAATTTTTTTTAACCATGTTGTATCTTCAATATAACAATGACCAGTATGACCAAATCTTGCTACTATACTTTAACTTTAAGTTCTTAAGTCTAAAATTTGATTGCTTTTCAAGTTTTTATATTTCATTTTGTATGGTTTAAAATTTATTCAATATATCAAAGACCGATATGACCAAATCTTGTTGCTATGCATTGAAGTATAAGTTTTTACATATATGCTTGACCTTGTTTCAAACTTCATCGATTTTATCACTATGTAGGGTTTGATACTTGATCCTCTTCAAAGTTTAGAGTTTTTTCTAAATTGGTATATAGTTACATTATTATATTATTGAATATGTGACACCCATATACCTAGCCCAGGTGGCTATATATCGGAGAAAAAACTACTATATAGTTACATTATTATATTATTGAATATGTGAATATTATACAAGTGACTACTACAATGTAGAGGGACAAATCTATGTATTACAATATAATAAGTAAATATATGCAAAGGTTGATGTAACGTCCCCGACCCTCCAACCGATGAAGAGGACGCTACCATAACACTATCTATCCAGGCAACTAGCCCCATGAACATACACATAAAAATTGAAATTCTTTCAACCAAAACATGCATACATTATAACTATACAGCGGAAGCAAAATCATACATTCAAGCATTTAGCATGTTCATCATTTTCATTAAACAACAAATACAATTGCAGATATGAAATAGACAAGAATACTTATCTTATGAGGAGGCTTGTCTCGTAACCAGCTATGTCGCTGCAATATTCCACCCAACCATAGGCTAGTGCCTTAATCTCTTAGCAACACTGCCACCCCCGAGCTGGGCATGATTCCCCAAGGAATAAGGAACTAAGTGTTAGTTTTTCAACATTAAGCTAGCATATCATTAGGATCTTTAAATTGAGAGAACAACAAGCACAACAATCAAACACAAGAGACAATGAACACAATGTTTTTCCTCAGGGAAACCATAAATGGAGAAAACCCTGCAAATTTCTTTGAGATAGAATCAACACCAGAGATAGAATCAACACCAAAGTGAAACCCAAAAATAGTAAGACAATCTCTTGATAGCAGTAAGCTCTTTCCTCTTGCCCCAGTGTCTTTCTCTTTTTCAACCATGAGGTACACTTGAGTGTGTATGAGATTTGTGTTAAATAGAGAGTCCAACTCTCTATTTATACTAATCCTGACATGACTAAAACCCTACTAGGGCCAACCTCACTAGGAGAGTCTAATAACCCTAGTGCCCTGGAACTGCAGCGACTTTAACCCTTAAACAATAGGAGGGTTACCCACAATGACATGACATGACTTGTTTACATTATTGATTCTCCCGATCGGAACATTGGGGCATGACATGACATAAGAACATCCCAAAATAAACATCGGGTTACAATAGATGAGAAATAAAAGTGAATACATTCCAAAGTTACAATTACATTAACACTCCCTCTTAACTAGGAAGGTATTCTCTCGACACAATTTTCATCATTGGTCTTCTTCTTTGGGTCTTCTCGTCATCTGCATCTTCAAGTATTCTTTGTCTTCAAGTCATCTTCATCTCTGGATCTGGATCATCATCACTGGATCTAGATCATCACTCGATTTGGATCATCTGTAGCATCATTCCTGGATCTAGATCATCCCTCGATCTGGATCATCTCTGGAGCATCATCTCCAGATCTGGATCTTCCCTTGATCTGGATCATCTCTACTGGATCATCAATACTGAATCTTCACAGGTGCTATCTCATGATTCTTCTCATCATAGGAAGTTCTACAGAGCCAGCCCTTTTTCATGTTGGATGTAAGCCTAGCCAACATGTAGGTCTCCGCCCAGCACTTACATCTGATCATGTAGGTACTAACCTATAATCATATCAGAAAGGCACACCCAACACTCACATCTGACCATGTGGAAACCAATCCCACAACCCTGTCAGAAAGGACCAGCACTCACATCTGACCATGTGGGAAGCAATCCCACAACACTGTCAGAAAGGCCCAACACTCACATTTGACACATGCGAGGAATCAATCCAACATGCATGTTCAAAAAGGATCAACACTTATATTTGACACATGCGAGGAACCAATCCAACATACATGTTCAAAAAGGCTCTGCACTTACATTCGACACATGCGAGGAACCAATCCAACATGCATGTTCGAAAAGGCTTTGCACTTACATCTGACACATGCGAGGAACCAATCCAACATGCATGTTCAGAAGGGCATGCATTCACATCTGATCAAGTAGGAACCGATCCTATAGTCATATCAGAATGGCCCCCAGTCCTAGACTGAGCTACCTGGTAACTGACCAGGTGCCTCCATTCCCAGAATGGCAGTTGCCCTTACATATGTCCTACTCGATAGAATGGCCAGCACTCACATCTGACATGGAAGGAACCTAATCCTTTAACCATGATAGAATGGCTTAGCCCTTACATGTAACCTACTCGTTAGAATGGCTCTCTCAGTCCTAGACTGAGTGTTCCTGGTAACTGACTAGGTACCTCCATTCCAAGAATGGCATTCAGCACTCATATCTGACATGGAAGGAACCACGGGGGCTTCACTTGTTGACCAATATCCTATCACGTTAGTTCATATTGTGGGTTTTAAAATTATCAAAAATTGAACCAATATATTGCAGGTATTGGGGGATGAGAGGTTTAAGGTGGGGGTGGGCAGGGTGGTTTATAAGGATTGAGGTATAAAAAGGGGCGGGGAAGAGTTTTTAAGTATTGAGAGGGGGTTTCAACAAAAATAATTTGGGACAATATCTTTGGAAATTAAGGGTATTATTTAATATCCCACGATCGCACGTGCTATGTGAGAGGTTCATTAAGTGAAGTCCCCGTGGAAGGAACCAATCCTCTCACCATGACAAAATGGCTCAGCCCTTACATTTGACCATGGAAGGAACTGATCCTCTGACCATGTTAGAATGGCTATGGGACTCATCACTTTCCCTTGGAGGAAACCTCAATTTGAAGAACACCAATATTCTCCCCGAAGTACTCAAAATTCACCCTAGCCAATGGCTTTGTCAATACATCAGCTATATGTTCCTCCATCGTGACATACTGGAGCTTCATTGCTCCCCTCTGCACCATATCCCTGATATAGTGATACTTGATCTCAATATGCTTCGACTTGTCATGGAACACTGGATTCTCTGACAACTTCACGCAACTCTGGTTGTCACAATGTATACAAGTAGCATCCATCTGGAGATCAAATAAATCAGATAGTAGCTTTCACAGCCATACTGCCTCACAACTAGCTGAACAAGATGCGACATACTCTACTTTAGCTGTACTCAGTGCCACATAGGATTGCTTCCTGCTAAACCAAGAGATCACACCTGATCCCATATTGAAGAAACACCCTGAAGTGCTCTTCCTATCGATGGCACTGCCTGCCCAATTTGAATCAACATAACCCTCTAGGTTAATCTTCTGATTCACCTTGTACTTGAGCCCATAATCAATTGTACCCCTCAGGTACCTCAGAATATGCTTTGCAACAATCAAGTGAACATTTCTCAGATCTGTCAAGAACTAGCTCAAGGTGTTCACAGCAGAGCAAATGTCTGGTCTCATGTTCGTCAGATACATCAAGGACCCAATCATCTGAGGATACATCAAAGCATCAACTGTCTTTGATGAAGCATCGCTCAATATCTTCAGGTTCGATGCCATAGGTGTGGCCATAGCCTTGCATTTCAACATCCCAAACCTCTTCAGGATCTCTATTGCATACTTCCCTTGTCCGAGGGAGATTCCATCCACATTCTCCCACACCTCCATACATAGAAAATATTACATCATACCCAAGTCCTTCATTTCAAACTCAGAAGCAAGCTTTCTCTTCGTATCAGCAATCAACCCATCCATACCTGTTACAAACAGATCATCTACATACAGTAGAAGCATCACTAGGTTGCCATCTTCAACCTTGTAGTAAAGGTTGGAATTTGCTTTACTCTTGGTAAAGCCCAAACTAGATATAAAGCTATCAATTCTACCGTACCATGTCCTGGGTGCTTGTTTCAAACCGTACAGGGATTTCTTCAGTCTGCACACATGAGACTCCCTATCATGTGTCTCAAAATCGAGTGGCTGTTCTACATACACTTCCTCTTCCACTACACCATTCAAGAAAGCAGTCTTGACATCCATTTGGTGTATCTTCCATTTAATTACTATAGCCAAAGCAAGTACTGATCTGATGGAAGTGTATCTAGCTACAGGAGCAAAGGTTTCTTCATAGTCTATTCCTTCCTTCTGTGAGAAGCCACGAGCAACAAATCTTGCCTTATATTTCTCTATGCTATAATCTGCAGCATGCTTGATCTTGTAGATCTATTTGGAAGTTACAACTGACTTCCCTTCTGGTCTTGGGACAACATCCCAAACATTGTTCTTCATGATTGATTGATATTTTTTGATCATCGCATCCTTCCATTCTTTCCATTCTACCGCTTCTTCATAACTGGAAGGCTCTTCTTTGATAAAGTCACCAATTAAGGCTACATATCCGGAGCAAGATCTGGTTCTCTTTATTTCTCTGTGATTTTCTTCTGGAGCCCCATATCTTTCTACACCTTGTATAATTTCTCATACCCAAGCAGGTTTCCTCCTGTGAGGATTCTTCTCTTGAGGTGGATCTACAGGTCTTTGTGTTTCTTCAAATTCTCGATCTTCTTCTTGAATTTATTCATTCATGGTTGTATCATGAATTCTAGGAGCTTTGGATTCTTCAGGTTCTTCGACAGGTCTCTTTCTGGATTTGTTGTAACCTATGTCTTCATCAAATGTTACATCCCTGCTGATGTTGATATTCTTGTATCCTGAGAAGTATATTCTTTAAGCCTTCAAGCTTTCAAAGTATCCAACAAATACACCCTTCTTTCCTGAAGGATCTAGTTTTGTTCTCTTCTCTTTTGGTATGTGTATTTACACTGAACAGCTGAATATTCTGAGATGGATGACTTCTGGTTTCTTGTAAAAAAAGTATTCTTTAGGAGTCTTATTCTTGAGTACTTTGTGAGGAGTACGGTTCTGTACATACACCGCTGTTCTGGCTGCTTCTACCCATAGATGCATAGGAAGATCCTGATCATGAAGCATTGCTCTTGCAGCTTCCATGATAGTTCTATTATTCCTTTTGGCAACCCCATTCTATTGTGGATTGTAGGGAGTTGACAAATCCCTCTTAATCCCTAATTCTTTGCATAAGTCTTTGAATTCATTTGATGTGAATTCTTCGCCATTATCTGATCGAAAGGTCTTGATATTCTTTTCTATGTGCTTCTCGATCAAGGCTTTGAATTCCTTGAACTTGCTAAACACTTCATCTTTGTTATTCATGAAGTAAATCTATGTCTTCCTAGAAAATTCATCAATGAAAGAAACATAGTATACATACCCACTTAGTGAACTTGATGACATTGGACCACATACATCGGAGTGGATGATTTCCAATATTCCTTTTTCCTTGCTCTCGCTACTTGGAAATCTCTTCTTTGTATTATTTCCTTTCGCACATACTTTGCAGACCCCTTCATGTTTTTCTTGAATTTCTGGAAGACCTTCAATAGCTTTGCTTGCAAGTGGTAGTTCTCTCTAATGCACATGTGCAAGCCTTCTATGCCATAGTTCATTTGGCTCTACTGTGTCATGGACCATAGCTTGTTCTAAATGGCCCTTCAGCTTGTATAAACCTCCTTCTTGTTCTCCAATCACTATTGCATCGTCAATAGTATTTCCTCTTGGCCACATGATGACTTGGCCATCTATAAATGCAACCCTCATGCCTTTTGTTTCCAGTGCAGATATGGAGAGAAGGTTCTTCTTGAGTCCTGGTACAAAAAGAACATCCTTCTTTTTTATAGACTTTCCAGAGTCTAGCTTATAGGAGGATTCACGACTACCTTTTATTGGATATTGGTAGTCATCTCCTAGCTTCACCTTATGGGGTGAATTATGTTCAGATAGTTTCTCAAAGGATTCTTTGAAACCTGTCATGTGTTTGGAAGCCTCACTGTCAATAATCCAATCTTTGTTTCCATGAGTGACAGTTCCCGTCAGAGCGGAAATTAGAACATATTCATCCTCGCTTGAAGATTCTTCACTTTCTTGCTTTACTCTCTTCCTTGGAGGATCATCATCCTCGGTAGTGTGAGCATGATGTTTTCTTTCGGGAGTTCTTCTTCTTCTTGGATCCATTCTTATTCATGGGACAATTTTTAGCAAAGTGTCCTATTTCATCACATGTATAACATTTGAGTTTAGATTAACCTTTCTGATGAGAATGCTTAGCTTGGTGATGATGCTTTTCCCTTCTTCCTTTCCTTGAGTGTACTGTGAGAGCTTGATCTTCATTTCCCATCTTTTCTTCTCGAGCTGCTATCTGAGCCTCTTCTTGAGAGCATTCTTCCCATAGTCTACTAAACTTGACCAACTTCTTCCTAGCATAGATTCCTTGGATGAAAGAATCCCATGACCTAGGGAGGCCATTCAATGCTGTCATCACAATTTATGCATTCTCCACTTCTTCATATACAGCTTCTATTTGTTCTTTGATCTGGGAGACCCTTGTGAAGTATTATTGGATGGTCTCCTCATTTTGGATCTTGACATTCTTCAACTAGTTCCTTAGAGTCATCTTCCGATTGATGTTCTTCCCTTCAAACAGTTTGGTTAGGGCATCAAACATGGATTTAAGTGTCTTCAGGGAGGACACATGTGGAATGAGGTGATCCTTAATAGAATCTACAATGATCCTCTTTTCCATAACCAACTTCTTCTTATGTAGGGCCTTGGCCTCATCTCCATCTGGAACTGGAACCTCATCATGGATGTAGGAGTCCAACTCATTTTCTTCCAGGACCAGGGAGAACCTATACTTCCAAGCTCGAAAGTTATCAACTGCCTCAAGCTTTTCATCAATCTTGGTATGATGAGACATCTTAACTAAGAACCTTAAATGGAAATACACAAGATTTAGATCTTTCCAGGTCGAGATGTTGGATCTGGATTTGAAGCTGAAATCCTGTAGTACTGGTTCAGGAGCAGATTAGGGTTTTTCTTTTCCTAGAGTTTTGTCCAACCAAATGCTTTGGAATTGATCCCTAACTTCTATTTTGGGGAGGAGATCAATCCAGGCCTAGGATCACTGAAAAATTTCTCTTTTGTGAAAAGCCCTAATTTTCGGCAGCAGTGTTAGTTCCAAAACTGAAAAACCTCAGAATTGGATTTTGCTTCGACCGAAAGATGCGCCCTATGGAGGAGAGTTATTCCACCCTTATTTTGCTGAAAATATGTGGAGAGAGATCCACAAAATAGGAATCCCTAGTTCCCGCAGCTGCACAGTGTCTTCTTCTCAGGTTAGCTTTGATACTATGTTAGTTTTTCAACATTAAGCTAGCATATCATTAGGATATTTAAACTGAGAGAACAACAAGCACAACAATCAAACACAAGAGACAATGAACATAGTGTTTTTCCTCAGGGAAACCATAAATGGAGAAAACCCCGCAACTTCCTCTGAGATAGAATCAACACCAAAGTGAAACCCAAAAACAGTAAGACAATCTCCCGACAGCAATAAGCTCTTTCCTCTTACCCTAGTGTCTTTCTCTTCCTCAACTATGCGCTACACTTGAGTGTGTATGAGATGTGTGTTAAATAGAGAGTCCAACTGTCTATTTATACTAATCCCGACATGACTTAAACCCTATTAGGGCTGACCTCACTAGGAGAGTCTAATAACCCTAGTGCCCCAGAACTGAGGGGACTTTAACCCTTAGACAATAGGAGGGTTTCCCACAATGACTTGACATAACTTGTTTACATTATTGATTCTCCCGATCTGAACATCGGGGCATGACATGACACAAGAACATCCCGGAATAAACATTGGGTTACAATAGATGAGAAATACAAGTGAATACATTCCGAAGTTACATTTACATTAACACTAAGCAGGCTCACACATAGCTAAAGATATGTCAAAACTCAGTCAAGCCAACACGGTTGGGTTTATTAGACCAAGAGTACACAACAACACATAACCAAGCCAACAAGTTGGGTTTGTCAGGTTATCATGATATGGAAGCACTATCTGCTAAGCTAGTGGGCTCACTAAAGAGATAAGGATGCCTACACCAGAAATAGCTTGACTCCTAGAACATCTACACACACCCAAAACAAGGAATCATTCCCTTCTCTGCTACATAGTCCCTCGGGCCATGAATTCTCTTCAAGTGCTATTCAGGGGGTGTAGAGAAGAGAGCCATCCCTCTAGTTCTGTCTATGAGGCTCCTACAAAACACTAGGTTTGTCAAGTAGACAAATTTCCACCCCTACACAGTTCAAAGACCAAATCCTGTGCACACACAACAAAACAACCGGCAGAACAATTCACAAATTTGGGGTCTAAGGGAAAACATCACAGAACAAAACCAGATTGGAAACTTGGGTACTACACAACTCAGACTGAGAAATTTGATTCCTGAGTCATTCTTAGCCCTATCATGGCCAAAATGACTCAACCATAAACTCACAGCAACCCAAAATCGTGGGGAAACCAGCAGCGATTCCTCAGCTTGGAAAACGGTGGAGAAAATGTCACAAAAACGTTGGGAAAGAGATCCAACCACAGATCATCACTCAAAATGAAATTCTTAGTCTGAGAATAGTGAAGAATGACTATCCACGTGAGGTAAAAACACACATACAACAAATCCAAAATCAAAATTCACACACAGCAAAATTCCATCCATTTGAGAGAGATCCCAACGTGGATTTCTGATGATGGGGAAAATGTCCAGGGCCCAAAATCGTGAAGGAAGAACACACAACCCAAAAAATTGTGGAGGTAAAACAACTTCTAAGCTTCCCTGCGTGAGTAAAATGAAGAACGTGGGTGTATGGCAGAATGATATACGTTTTTGGGCATTTTCCTTGTGAAGGAGGTCAAAACATGTTTTTAAAAAATGGGTCCTTTGCCCAATTCGAATTTCTGCCCATACTCTTCCCACTCCATGCAATAACTAACTCAACCACATTCTGGCAGAATTTAATGATTGTGGAAAAAGACAAAATGGGTATTTGACTGATTGATGGGTTCTCCCTTTGACATTTGGATTTTCCTCATTGGACCCAAAGGTTTATATAATTTCCTCCCTATTCCTTAGGAAAATCATTCCCTTTTCATTATGGTTGCATTGACTTAGCTGGGTGTGGGGATTTTTAATTAAAATGCATATTTACATGATGCCAAAATTATAATGTGCCGGATAGCACGATATACCATCGGCAACGATTTTAATCGTTGGAACATAAAACATTAAATCGATGGCGGGAATTTTTCCTTTAGCTCCACACCACGATTAATTACAATATATACATCATATACATTTTAATGCAAATAGGGTCAAAACTGGGGTGTTACATTTCCCTCCCCCTTCAATAGCACTGTCCTCAGTGCTTTACAAAATTGAACAAAATGCTACACTGGTACAGCCTCAGTGCTCCGTAGAATTGAACAAAAATGGGTGTCCCAATCGCATGACATACTCCAGCTCCCATGTAGCCTCCTCAGAACTGTAGTGCTCCCATTGCACCTTTACCTGCCCTATGGCTCGGTTTTGGAGCATTGTGACTTTCCTGTCAAGGATGTGCATTGGCTCGATTTGGAACTCTCCCTCGGGTTCCACCTGAATCACATCCCAATTTATCACATGGTTAGGATCATGTACATATTTCTTAAGCAAAGAAACATGAGAAAAATTATGAGCTCTAGTGCTAGCAGGAAATGCATGTCTATATGAAACTAGCCCTATTCTTTCAAGCACTTCAAATGACCCACAATATCTAGGTGAAAACTGGGCACAACTTCCAAGCTTCAAGGAAATATTTTTTTCCCTCACTCTGAGGTAAACATGATCTCCTACACTGAACTCTCTATTCACCCTATGCTTATCTGCGTAGATTTTCTATCTGTCCTGAGCTCCTTTCATATTCTGCTTGATCTTTACAACCTCCTGCTCCATCTCCTTGAGCAATTATGGATCGAGCACAAATTTGTTCACTGGATTATCCCAATTCACTAGTGTCCTACACCTTCTGCCATACAAAGCTTCATACAGACTCATCCCCAAGGATTCTTGTTGTCCATTGTTATAAGCAAACTCTACCAAGTGTAAATAATCTCCCCACTTGGTTGGTTTGTCCATCACATACATGCGAAGCATGTATTCAAGCACCTGGTTGAATCTCTCTGTCAAACCATCAGTCCGAGGATGGTAGGTAGTGCTGAAGTTCAGCTTTGTACCCAAATTTGCAAACAACCCCTTGCAAAAATTGGAAGTGAACTTGACATCTCTGTCAGAGACTATTTCCTTAGGCAATCCATGCAATTTGAAAATTTTCTTCATGAAGATATTTACAATGTCATCAGTCTTATGCATAGACTTAACCGGTGTAAAATGTTCTACCTTTGTCAACTTGTCCACCACAACCATGATGGAATCATGTTGTCTCCAAGTCATCGGCAATCCTGTAATAAAATACATGGAAATAACTTCCCTTTTCCATTATGGAACTGGCAAAGGATACAACAGACCTGTAGGGTGTTGATGCTCAACCTTTACCTGCTGACATTTCATGCACCTTGAAATATATTCATCCATGTCCTTTTTCATTCCTGGCCAAAAGTACTACTTTCTGGCTATAGCAATTGTCTTTTGATATCCTGGGTGACCAGAATATGGAGCTTGATGGATTTCATCCACAACAACTCTCCTTATATCTCTACATTTTGAATATAAATTCTTCCTTTATAAGTAAGAATTCCATATTCTTCCAATTTATATCTCTCATACCTCTTCTCAAGACTTTGCCGCTGCAATTTGTCTTTTACATGCACATACAATTCATCTCCAACAATATGATTAACAATCTGCTGCCTCAAATCTGATTGGCAAATACTAAGGGATGCCACATGCATTTCCTGCACCTTCCTGTTGAGTGAATTAGCTACCTTGTTCTCTTTTCCCTTTATGTGCTTGATTTCAAAATCGAACTCACATAAAAAATCCAGCCATCTTGCTTGCCTAGAATTCAGAGTAGGCTAGAATTCAAAGTAGGCTTATCAAACAAATACTTCATACCGTAATGGTCTGTCCTTAGCTCAAATCTTCTGCCCATCAAGTAATACCTCCACATCTTGAGAGCATGTACTATGGCTGCAAGTTCTAGATCATGAGTGGCATAGTTCTTCTCATGCTCCTTCAGCTTTCTTGACTCGTAACATATCACGTGGTTGTCTTGCATCAGTACTCCTCCACGCCCTTGTCTGCATGCATCGGTACACACCAAAAAATATTTCTCTGTATCTACAACTTTCAATATGGGTGTACTGGTGAGAAGATTCTTCAACTACTGGAAGCTTTCTTCACACCTTAGTGTTCATTCAAACTTTATACCCTTCTTTTGCATAGAAGTGATGGCATGTGCAACTTTGGAGAATCCTTCAATGAATCTCCTGTAGTATCCTGCAAGTCCCATAAAAGATCTTACATCTATCACATTTCTTGGAGTAGGCCAATTCATAATGGATTCAATCTTTTCAGGGTCCACAGATATACCCTCTTCTGAGATAATGTGACCAAAATACTAAATTCTATCTCTATATAAGTCACACTTGCTCAAATTTACATAAAGTTGATGCTCCTTGAGCAATTGCAATGTCAATCTCAAATGCTCTTAATGCTCTTCCTCATTCTTAGAATAAATAAGAATGTCATCAAGGAAAACCAGAACAAACTTGTCCAAATACCTGTTGAAGACATTGTTCATAAGGCACATAAATGTAGCTGGTGCATTTGTTAGACCAAATGGTACCACTACAAACTCATAATGTCCATACCTTGTTCTGAAGGTTGTCTTATGAATGTATTCATCCTTGATTCTTACCTGATGGTAACCAGACCTCAAGTCAATCTTGGAAATCACCTTTTCTCCTCTCTTTTGATTAAAGAGGTCATGAATCCTAGGCAAAGGATATTTGTTCTTCACAGTAACCTTGTTCAATTGTCTGTAATCAATACACAACCTGAGTGTACCATCTTTCTTCTTTACAAACAGAACTGGTTCTCCCCAAGGAGACACACTTGGCCTGATATACTTCTTCTCCAACAACTCTTGTAGTTGCATCTTCAGTTCTAGCATCTTAGGTGTACTCATTCTATAGGGTGTCTTGGACACTGGTGCTGCTCCTAGCACAAGTTCAATTGTGAAATCAATATCCCTCTTCGGAGGAATCCCGAAAATATCATCAGGAAACACATCCCTAAATTCCTGCAACACAGGAAATTACTCCAACCTAGGAGTTTCATCATCTGTTACCTCCAAAATATGGGCTGCATACAACGTGAAACCTTTCCTACAGAACTTCTTCAGCTGCATTGTTGAAATCTGCCTCACATAAATCACCTTTGGAATGCCTCTTACAACTATTGGGTTCCCTTCTTCATCCATGCATTAGAAAGTATTATTATAACAGTCAAGATTTACCTTGTGAGATTCTAACCAATCCATTCCAATGAGAACATCATAGGAACCGAGTGGTAGAACATTCATATCTACACAAGTGACCAGTCCATTCATGATCAATGGACATTTCTCTACCACTTCACTAACCTTTCTCTTAGTTCCAGTGGCTAGTTGAACTAACCAAGATTTGATATGATTTACATTCTTAAAAGCACAAATATTCACTACTCTAGGGGTAATGTAACTATGAGTAGAACCAGGGTCAATCAAAATAGAAACAAATTTCTCAATAATATTACCTGCAACTTCAACCACAGTTGACTCGTGATCTTCCTGGTAGACCTCCAGTGCTGCATAAATCCTAGGGATGGTCCTTGCTACTTGACCCACTGTTTCTACTTCTTGAATGTTGTAAGCTGGCCTTGCATTCTCATTCTTGAGTGGACAATTACTGCGCATGTGGGGTCCTCACATTTCCAACATTGAAGAGGTTCTTTGTTCTGCTGCGGATCTCTAGGATTTTCTCCCACCACTCCAACTGGATTACTTGCATCTTGGGATGGCTACTTCTGCTGATTCTTGAAGTTAGAAGGTTTGAAACCTTTCTTTCTCTGGTCATACTTCTCATTCTTTTTGTCCATCCATGTCTTATGATAATCATGTTTACCTTTGCTTTGTTCATAGCAATACTTGGCCTTCCTTATTGCCTCTTCAAGAGTTCTAGGTTCATAATATTTAATTCTGTCTTTGTAAGACCGAGGCAATCCACTCAGGAAACGCTGGATCTTAACTTTTTCATCTTTGATGTACCTGACATATATTAATCGTTACAAGAACTTATTTGCATACTCTTGCATGGTCTGCTATCCCAATCTTAGCTCATGGAATTCTTTAATATTATCATTATAGTACCTGTCAGAGAGGTACTTCTGCTTGAAGTATTTCTTGAATTGTTTCCACACAATTATTCTTTCATTAACCTTCTTTACTTGTCTATGGTGTTCCCACCATATGGATGCTATTCTAGTCAAATTGAATATAGTTACCCTTTATTTCATATTTTCGGAGTAGTCTTGAACTTGGAAATACTTCCTCATCCCAAGAAGCCAAGCCTCAGCTTCTTGACTAGTCTTGACCTCACCATTAAAAGTAGCAAGCCTTGCCTTTTTGAATTCATCTCATGAATTGTTATTGTAACGTCTCCTTCTCTTATTCCTAGGAGATGGAGAGCTTGAATTCCCACTGGGTTTTTTAGAATCAGATGACCCATTGGTATTCCATTCGGGATTATTTCTTCTGTCCTTGGAAGCCCTCCTGGAGACATGGGACCTTTTACGGGAGTCTCCCTTGGCGCTACTCTTGCTTCTTTCTGGATTAGCTGTCTGATGCCTAGAGTTTATTTGTCCCTATTTTTATATCAAACTCTACAGTATAGCTGCATTTATCTGATTTTGATCTTCTTGAGCCTTAAGCATCCTTTCATTGTCTTCTCTGTAACTTTGCAAATCCACCCTTAGGATCCTCATGGTGGCTGCAAAATATGGGGGATATCTTGAAATATTCTCCCATTGGACATTGTCTCATCATCTCCAACTCTGAAATTTTCTCCCATAGCATTTTCCTTGAACTCATAGGGATCATGTGCATCATTCATGTTGTCGATCCTCATCTTGGCCCAACCAAGAATGAATTTTTGAAAACTGCTCTATGTGGAATGTTGCCTTTGAAGGTGACTATAGTTCTACACAATGTGTTAATAAACACAACTATTAGCTACATAACAATATCATGAGTTCATAATTACTTACCTACATTTGGGAAAATACTATATTGACAACTTTTTCAAAACACATAATTTTCTTTTCACCAAGAACAACTGTCTCAAGGGGACGATGGTCGTCAAGGGGGATTTCCCCCTTGTGGCTTCCCTGCACCACTGTAGGGTGGGTCGAGGGCAATGCCCTAGTTTTTTTGTAAATCTTTGATTTTTTCACAATCTGGTGCTCAAGATCGCTGCCATTTTTCTCCTTTTCAGCCCTGTAAATCCACTGAAAAACTGCTAAAAATTTGCTGAGAATCTTCTTTTTCGACTAAAAAAAAACTCAGATTTTTCCATCTGATCGGTTTCCTTCCCAACTAGTCATCCGATGTATCGGGTCACTCTTCCTTTATCTTTCGATGCCCTATTGGGTCGATCTTCCTCTGTCATCCGATACCATATCAGGTCGATCTTCCTCTGCCTTTCAATGCATCGACTCGATATTCCTCTGTCTTTCGATGCATCGGCTTGATCTTCCTTTATCTTCAGATGCATCGGCTCGATCTTCGTCTGTATTCCAATGCATCACCTGATCAATATTCTATTGTTTTCTGATGCCTCGGATCGATCTTGTTTTCTTTTCTGATGCTTTGGATCCCTTCAGGTGAGCCTTGCCAACACCTTAGCTCCACTTCAACAAACATCTTTCGAGTTGCCTCGAAGAGCTTCATCTGAGAGCCATCGAAAATATTTTTCCGAGATTTCCTATACTTAGAAAAAATTTTGAATTTTTCTTCTCATCTTCCTCTTTCCGCCGCCGTGTCAGCTCCCTTCTAGGGGGCCTTGCTTGTTGATGTAATTGTAACTTCGGGATGTATTCACTTGTATTTCTTATGTATTGTAACCCAATGTTTATTCCGGGAAGTGTTTGTAATGTAATTGAGTCATGCCATGCCTCGGTGTTCCGATCGGGAGTTTCTATAATATAAACAAGTCATGTTAAGTCAATGTGGGTAACCCTCCTATTGTTCAAGGGTTAAATTTCCCACAGTTTCGGGGCCCTATGGTTGTTAGAATCACCTATTGAAGTCAGCCCTTGCGAGTTATTGTCAAGTCGGGAATTAGTATAAATAGAGAGTGATCCTCTCTATTTATCACACACTCACTCACACTCAGTTGTACTGCATAGTTGAGGGAGAAGAAGTTGCTGGGGCTAGAAAGAAAGAGGCTACTGCTGTCGGGAGATCATCTTACTGTTTTGGGTTTTACTTTTGGTGCTGATTCTATCTCTAAGGAAGTTGCGGGGTTTTCTCCATTTATGGTTTCCCCGAGGAAAAACACTGTGTTGATTGTCTCTTGTGTTTGATTGCTGTGCTTGTTATTCTCTCAGTTAAAAGATCCTAATATAATGCTAGCTTAATGTTAAAAATCTAACATGGTATTAGAGATAACCTGAGAAGAAGACATTGTGTAGTTGCAAGAACTAGGGCTTCCTACTTTTTGCATCTCTCTCCACATATTTTCAGCAAAAGAAGGTTGGGCTGACTCTCCTCCCTAGGGCGCATCTTTCTGTCGAAATAGAATCTGACTCTGAGCTTTTTCAGTTTTGGATCCGACACTACTGTCGGACATTAGGGCTTTCCACAGAAGTGGAATTTTTGAGTGATCCCAGGCCTAGATTGATCTCCTCCCCAAAATCAAAGTTTAGAGATCAATATGAAATCATTTGGTTCGACAGAACTCCGGGAAAGTCAAACCCTAATCTGCTCCTGAACCAGCATTGTAGAAATTCAGCTCCAAATCCAGATCCGACATCTTGACTTGGTAAGATCTAAATCTTTTGTATTTCCATTTGAGGTTCTTAGTTAATATGTCTCATCATACCAAGCTTGATGAAAAGCTTGAGGGAGCTGATGACTTCCGAGCCTGGAAGTATAGGATCTCCTTGGTTCTGGAAGAAAATGAGTTGGACTCCTACATCAATGAGGAGGTTCTAGTTCTATAGGAAGATGAGGCTAAGGCCTTACATAAGAATAAGTTGGTTATGGAAAAGAGGATTATTGTTGATTCAATCAAGGATCACCTCACACCATAGGTGTCCTCCCTCAAGACACCTAAATCTATGTTTGATGCCCTAACCAAACTATTTGAAGGGAAGAACATAAACCAGAGGATGACTCTAAGGAACCAGTTGAAGAATGTAAAGATCCAGAATGAGGAGACCATCCAGTCATACTTCACAAGGGTCTCCCAGATCAAACAACAACTTGAAGCAGTAGATGAGGAAGTGGAGAATGCAGAAATTGTGATGACAACCTTGAATGGTCTCCCTAGGTCATGGGATTCTTTCATCCAAGGAATCTGTGCCAGGAAGAAGCTAATCAAGTTCAATAGACTGTGGGAAGAATGTTCACAAGAAGAAGCTCGAATAGCATCTCGAGAAGAAAATATGGGAAATGAAGATCAAGCTCTCATAGTACACTCCAAGAAAGGCAGAAAGGAAAATCATCGTCACCAAGGTAAGCATTCTCATCAGAAAAATAATTTTGTAAGAAGGGATCCATCCAAACTCAAATGTTATACATGTGATGAAAGAGGACACTTTGCTAGAAGTTGTCCCATGAATAGGAGTGGATCCAAGAAGAAGAAGAACTCCAAAATAAGACATCATGCTCACACTACTAAGGATGATGATCCTCCCAGGAAGAAAGTAAAATAAGAAAGTGAAGACTCTTCAAGTGATGAAGAATATGTTTTGATCTCCACTCTTACGGGAACTGTCACTCATGGAAGAAAAGATTGGCTTATTGACAATGGGGATTCCAAACACATGACAAGATTCAAGGAATCTTTTGAGAAACTATCTGAACATAATTCACCCCATAAGGTGAAACTTGGGGATGACTACCAATATCCCATAAAAGGTAGTGGTGAATCCTCCTACAAGCTAGACTCTGGAAAGTCTATGAAAATGAAGGATGTCTTGTTTTTACTAGGACTAAAGAAGAATCTTCTCTCAATATTGGCACTAGATGCAAAAGGCATGAGGGTTTCATTTGTAGATGGCCAAGTCCTCATGTGGCCAAGAGGAAATACTATTGACGATGCAATAGTAATTGGAGAACAAGAAGGAGGCTTATACAAATTGAAGGGCCATCCAGAACAATCTTTGGTCCATGACACAGTAGAGCCAAATGAACGTTGGCATAGAAGGCTTGCACATGTGCACTACAGAGCACTACCACTTGCAAGCAAAGTTGTTGAAGGTCTTACAAAAATTAAAGAAAAACATGAAGGAGTCTGCAAAGGATGTGCGAAAGGAAAGAACACAAAGAAGACATTTCCAAGTAGTGAAAGCAAAGCAAAAGGAATCTTGGAAATCATTCACTCCGATGTATGTGGTCCAATGTCATCCAGTTCTTTAAGTGGGTATGTATTGTGTTTCTTTTATTGATGATTATTCTAGGAATACATGGATATACGTTATGAAGAACAAAGATGAATTTTTCAGCAAGTTCAAGGAATTCAAATCCTTGATTGAGAACCACACAAAAAAGAAGATCAATAACTTTCGATCAGATAATGGCGGAGAATTTACATCAAATGAATTCAAAGAGTTATGCAAAGATTCAGGGATTAAGAGGGAGTTATCCACTCCATATGATCCACAACAGAATGGGGTTGCAGAAAGGAAGAATAGAACTATCATGTAAGTTGCAAGAGCGATGCTTCATGATCAAGATATTCCCATGTATCTATGGGCAGAAGCTACCAGAACAACGGTGTATGTATGGAACCATACTCCAGATAGAGTACTCGAGAACAAGACACTTGAAGAATTCTTTTCTGGAAAGAAGCCAGAAGTCAGCCATCTTAGAATATTTGGTTGTCTAGTGTACATACACATTCTGAAAGAAAAGAGGACAAAGTTAGATCCTTCAATAAAGAAGGGTATATTTGTGGGATACTCTGAAAGCTCAAAGGATTATAAAATATACTTCCCAGGATTCAAGAAGATCGACATCAGTGGGATGTAACATTTGATGAAGACTCAACTTACAACAAATCCAGAAAGAGACCTATTGAAGATCCTAAAGAATCAGAAGCACCCAGAATTCATGACACAACCATGAACGAAGAAACTCAAGAAGAATATCAAGAATTTGAAGAACCTCAAGAACATGTAGATCCACCTCAGGATAAGAATCCTCACAAGAGGAAACCTGCTTGGGTATGAGAAGCTATCCAAGGTGCAGAAATATATGGTGCTCTAGAATAGAATCACAGAGAAATAAAGAGGACCAGCTCCTACTCTGGGTATGTAGCTTTATTGTGTGACTTTATCAATAAATAACCTTCCAACTATGAAGAAGCGGAAGAATGGAAATAATAGAAGGATTCTATGATCGAAGAGTATCAATCAATCATGAAGAAACCTGCTTGGGTATGAGAAGCTATCCAAGGTGCAGAAATATATGGTGCTCTAGAATAGAATCACAGAGAAATAAAGAGGACTAGCTCCTACTCTGGGTATGTAGCTTTATTGTGTGACTTTATCAATAAAGAGGAAACCTGCTTGGGTATGAGAAGCTATCCAAGGTGCAGAAATATATGGTGCTCTAGAATAGAATCAAAGAGAAATAAAGAGGACCAGCTCCTACTCTGGGTATGTATCTTTATTGTGTGACTTTATCAATAAAGAACCTTCCAACTATGAAGCTATCCAAGGTGCAGAAATATATGGTGCTCTAGAATAGAATCATAGAGAAATAAAGAGGACCAGCTCCTACTCTGGGTATGTAGCTTTATTGTGTGACTTTATCAATAAAGAACCTTCCAACTATGAAGAAGCGGAAGAATGGAAAGAATAGAAGGATTCTATGATCGAAGAGTATCAATCAATCATGAAGAATGATGTTTGGGATGTTGTCCCAAGTCCAGAAGGGAAGTCGGTTGTAACTTCCAAATGGATCTACAAGATCAAGCATGTTGCAGATGGCAGCATAGAGAAATATAAAGAAAGATTCATGGCTCGTGGCTTCTCACATAAAGAAGGAGTAGATTATGAAGAAACCTGTGCACCTATAGCCAGATACACTTCCATCAGATTAGTACTTGCTCTGGCTGCAATGATGAAATGGAAGATACACCAAATGGATGTCAAGACTGCTTTCTTGAATGGTGTAGTGGAAGAGGAAGTGTATGTAGAGCAGCCACTCAGTTTTGAGACACATTATAGGGATTCTCATGTGTGTAGATTGAAGAAATCCCTGTACGGTTTGAAACAGGCACCCAGCACATGGTACGATAGAATTGATGGCTTTCTATCCAATTTGGGCTTTACCAAAAGTAAAGCAAATTCCAACCT
Source organism: Pseudotsuga menziesii (assembly GCA_001517045.1). Lineage (NCBI taxonomy): Eukaryota > Viridiplantae > Streptophyta > Pinopsida > Pinales > Pinaceae > Pseudotsuga > Pseudotsuga menziesii. The sequence continues at coordinate 80,843 of LPNX010757986.1, read as the reverse complement.
TTACTACAAGGTTGAATATGGCAACCCAATGATGCTCCTACTATATGTAGATGATCTGTTTGTAACAGGTATGGATGGGTTGATTTCTGATATGAAGAGGAAGCTTACTGCTGAGTTCGAAATGAAGGACTTGGGTATGATGCACTATTTTCTAGGCATGGAGGTGTGGTAAAATATGGATGGAATCTCCCTTGAACAAGGGAAGTATGCAGTAGAGATCCTGAAGAGGTTCAGGATGATGGACTGCAAGGCCATGACCACACCTATGGCATCGAACCTGAAGCTATTGAGTGATGCTTCACCAGAAGCAGTTTATGCTACGATGTATCATCAGATGATTGGGTCCTTGATGTACCTGACAAACACGAGACCAGATATTTGCTTTTCTGTGAGCAGCTTGAGCCAGTTCCTGATAGATATGAGACATGTTCACTTGATTGTTGTAAAGCATATTCTGAGGTACCTGAGGGGTACAGTTGATTATGGGCTGAAGTATGAGGCGAATCAAAAGATTAACCTGGAGGGTTATATTGATTCAGATTGGGAAGGCAGTGCCATCGATAGGAAGAGAACTTTAGGGTGTTGCTTTAGTATGGGATCAGGTGTGATCTCTTGGTTTAGCAGGAAGAAATCCTGTGTGGCACTGAGTACAGTTGAAGCAGAGTATGTCACAACTTGTTCTGCTAGTTGTAGGGTTGTGGCTGAGGAAGCTACTGTCTGATTTATTTGATCTCTAGTTGGATGATACTTGTATATATTGTGACAACCAGAGTTGTGTGAAGTTATCAAAGAACCCGGTGTTCCATGACAAGTCAAAGAATATCGAGATCAAGTATCACTATATCAGGGATATCGTGTAGAGGGGAGCAGTGAAGCTCCAGTATGTTGCGATGGACGAAAAGAAAGCTGATGTATTGAAAGAGCCATTGGCTAGAGTGAAGTTTGAGTACTTCAAGGAGAATCTTGGTGTTCTCCAGATCAAGGTTCCCTCCAAAGGGAAGTGATGAGTCCGTGAGCCATTCTAACATTGTGAGAGGATTGGTTCCTTCCATGGTCAGATGTAAGGGCTGAGCCATTCTGTCATGATGAGAGGATTGGTTCCTCGCATGTCAGATATGAGTGTTGAGCCATTCTGATGTGACTATAGGATTGGTTCTTACATGATTAGATATAAGTGTTGAATTCCATTGTTGGAATGGAGGCACCTGGTCAGTTACTAGGAAATCTCATTCTGGGATTGAGGGCCATTCTGATGTGACTATAGGATTGGTTCCTACATGATCGAATGTGAGTGCAGAGCCATTCTGAGGTGATTGTAGGATTGGTTCCTACAATGATCATATGTAAGTGTAGAGCCCTTTCAGCATGGAGGATTGGTTCCTCGCATGGTTGAATGTAAGTGCTGAGCCTTTCTGACATTAGTTGTCAGATGTAAGAGCAGAGCCCTTTCAGCATGGAGGATTGGTTCCTCGCATGGTCGAATGTAAGTGTTGATCCTTTCTAACATTGGTTGTCAGATGTGAGTGCTGGGCCTTTCTGACAGGGTTATGGGATGTGTTCCCACATGGTCAGATGTGAGTGTTGGGCGATCCTTTCTGATATGATTATAGGATTGGTTCCTACATGATCAAATATAAGTGTTGGGCAGGCCATTCTGACTTAGGGTCAGATATAAGTGCTGGAAAAGACCTACATGGAGGCTAGGCCTACAATAAGCATTAAAAAGGGCTAGCTCTATAGAACTTCCTATGACGAGAAGAATCAAGAGATAGAACCTGTGATGATGATCCAGCAAAGATGTTCCAGAACCAGAGATGATCCAGATTGATTGATGATCCAGATCCAGTGATGATGATCCAGATCCAATGATGATCCAGATCTAGATGAAGATGAATTGAAGACGAAGATGACTTGAAGATGACTTGAAGATGACGAGGACCTCAATGATGATCCAGATGATACAGGGAAGAAGACTTGTGCTGATAAATTATGTCAAGAGAATACCTTCCTAGTTAAGAGGGAGTGTTGATGTAATTGTAACTTCGGAATGTATTCACTTGTATTTGTTATGTATTGTACCCCAATGTTTATTCTGGGAAGTGTTTGTAATGTAATTGAGTCATGTCATGCCCCGATGTTCCGATTGGGAGTTTCTATAATATAAACAAGTCATGTCAAGTCAATGTGGGTAACCCTATTATTGTTCAAGGGTTAAAGTCCCTGCAGTTTTGGGGCCCTAGGGTTGTTAGACTCACCTAGTGAAGCCGGCCCTAGTGAGTTATTTTCAAGTTGGGAATTAGTATAAATAGAGAGTGAGCCTCTCTATTTATCACACACTCACTCACACTCAGTTGCAGCGCATAGCTGAGGGAGAAGAAGTTGTTGGGGCTAGAAAGAAAGAGGATACTACCGTTGGGAGATCATCTTACTATTTTGGGTTTTACTTTTGGTGCTGATTCTATCTCTGAGGAAGTTGCGGGGTTTTCTCCATTTATGGTTTCCCCGAGGAAAAACATTGTTTTCATTGTCTCTTGTGTTTGATTGATGTGCTTGTTATTCTCTCAGTTAAAAGATCCTAATATAATGCTAGCTTAATGTTAAAAATCTAACATTAACGACACCTTGGCTCCCCCTAGCAGAGATCTTTGGCTCCTCCCAGCCGAGACCCTCGGCTCCTCCCCTCCGAGACCTAAGGTTCCTTCGGCTCCTCCCAGTCGAGACCTTCGAAAAAATTTCAAACATAGACAATTTTTTCAAAATTTCTCTCCGCTTGGTTTCTTTACTAGATGGACTCAGCTCAAGTCATCCGACGTATCAGATGGGCTTTCGGCTAAATCATTCGACATATCGGATGGAATTTATCCTAAGTCATCCGATGTATAGGATGGACTTCAGCCTAAGTCATCTGACGTATCGAATATACTTCAACCTAAGTCATCCGATATTTTCCATACTTAGAAATTTTTTTGAAACTTTCCTGCCTTTCACATTTTTCATTGGCTGCGCAGAGACTAACCAGCCTCTACCACTACTTCTTCATGGCCCATTGAGGCCCATGCTGCAATGTGTGCTCTGATACCACACTGTAACATCCCTGACCCTCCGACCGACGAAGAGGACGCTACCATAGCACTATCTATCCGGGAAACTAGCCCCATGAACATACACATAAAAATTGAAATGCTTTGAACCAAAACATGCATACATTATTACCATACAACGGAAGAAAAATCATACATTCAAGCATTTAGCATGTTCATCATTTTCATTAAACAACAAATGCAATTGCATATATGAAATAGACAAGAATACTTATCATATGAGGAGGTTTTTCCCGCAACCAGCGATGTCACTGCAACGTTCCACCCAACCATAGGCTAGTGTGCTCCTTAATCTCTCAGCAAAACTTCCACCCCCGAGCTGGGAATGATTCCCCAAGGAATAAGGAACTAAGCCGGCCCACGGATGGGTTTATCAGACCAAGAGTACACAACAACACATAACCAAGACAACAAGTTAGGTTTGTTAGGTTATTAGGATATGGAAGCACTGTCTGCTAAGATAGTGGGCTCACTGAAGAGGTAAGGATGCCTACACTAGAACTAGCTTGAATCCTAGGACATCTACACACACCCAACACAAGGAATCATTCCCTTCTCTGTTGCACAGTCCCTCAGGCCATGACTTCCCTTCTAGTGCTATTCAAGGGGTGTAGAGAAGAGAGCCATCCCTTTAGTTCTATCTATGAGGTTCCTACAAAACACTAGGTTTGTCAAGCATACTAATTTCCACTCCTACATAGTCCAAAGACCAAATGCTGTGCACACACAACAAAATAACTAGCACAACAATTCATAGATATGGGGTCTAAGGGAAAACATCACAGAACAAAACTGGAATGGAAACTTGGGTACTACACAGCTCAGAATGAGCAATTTGATTCCTGAGTCGCTCTTGGCCCTATTGTGGCCAAAACAACTCAACCACAAACTCACAACAACCCAAAATCGTGGGGAAACCAATAGTGATTCCTCATCTTGAAAAACGGTGGAGAAAATGTCACAAAAACATTAGGGATGAGACCCAATGACATATCATCACCCAAAATGAAATTCTCAGTCTGAGGAGAGTGAAGAATGACTGTCCACGTGAGGTAAAAACACACATACAACAAATCCAAAATCGAAATTCACACACAACAAACCTCCATCCATTTGAGAGAGATACCAACGTGGAATTCTGATGATGGGGAAAACATCCAGAGCCCAAAATCGTGAAGGACGAACACACAGCCCACAAAATCATGGAGGGAAAAAATCTCCTAAGCTTCCCTGCATGAGAAAAATGAAGAATGTGGGTGTATCGCAGAATGGCATACGTTTTTGGGCATTTTCCTTGCCAAGGAGGTCAAAACACATTTTTAAAAAAATGGTTCCTTTGCCCAATTCGAATTTGTTCCCATACTCTTGCCACTCCATGCAATAACTAACTCAACCACATTCTCACAGAATTTAATGATTGGGGAAAAAGACAAAATGGGTAGTTGACTGATTGATGGGTTCTCCCTTTGACATTTGGCTTTTTGTTGCTCAGAATATTCCACCTCCTGTGGATAGAAAGGTGTTCCGCTGGTCTAAATGGTTCAGATCTAGAACAAATAGATCACAGAGGTTTATAACTCTCCCTAGATGTTGTAGATATCTAGAATATGAGGCTTTGATAATTCACCTATGTACCTGCAAAATAGTTCAACACAAAATAGATCAAAGCAACCAGAATATGATCTACTAATCTATGCTAGTGACTAAGGAATCTAGCAATATATATCTGAAATCAAACATCAACAATATATATGGGATAGAAAATCAGCTTGCATTAGAAATATGAAGAATTTTACAACCAAGCCTTAGGGTTGACATGCATCTCCATGAAACCAGCTCTTCATCCCCAAAAGCTCCAACTCTATCTCTCTATGCTCTCTCCAAATGATCTTGGGCCAAGAATCAGTCCAACAGCATAATAATACCTTCAATGTTCTCCCATCAACCATGGCTACGAGCTCATATTTATAGGGCTATATGGATAGAGATGGTTGAGAAATGATTGGGTGAGGTGGCCTCTAAGATCCTAGTATGAGGGATCTCGAGCTCAACTAACCCACAACAGTAGGGATAAGGGATATCTCGAGGCTTATTATCTAGAAGTCTCGAGAAGCTTCTCTTTTTCCCTTTTTACCCAGGGTACCGCACTTCTCCTTCTATGACAGAGCGGTTCTAGTAATAACCACCTATGGACCAAGGGTGATAGGCGGTGGCATCACTTGTGGACAACCGATGAAAAGCGGTGCGAACAGGGGTACCGCTCCTGGATAAAGGGGCATGAGCAGTGCTAGGAATTTGTATGATAGACTGATAAAAAACCATTTAGTCTTCACTCCAAAAGCTTGGATTCAGGGCAAGTAGGTATGTCAAAGGTCTTATCACATGATGGTGACATGATTTTGGTATAACACTTTTCCCCATTGGCCCCAAAGGTTTAAATAATTTCCCTCTGTATTCCTTAGGAAAATCATGCCCTTTTCATTATGGTTGCATTGACTTAGCTGGTTGTGGGGATTTTTAATTAAAATGCATATTTACATGATGCCAAAATTATAATGTGCCGGATAGCACAATACACCATCGACAAATATTTTAATCGCCGGAACATAAAACATTAAATCTATTGTGGGGATTTTTCCTTTAGCTCCACACCATAATTAATTGCAATATATACATCATATACATTTTAATGCAAATGTGGTCAAAAGTGGGGTGTTACAGTTGAATCTATAGAAGGCTTGTAAAAAATGGTATATAAACACCTTCCATTGATGTGAATATGAATACTTGAAACTTCATTTAATATAATCGTCTTCCTTTTATAACTCTTCATGTGAGGAATATTTACAAGAGGGGAAAAATATTGTTCATTATCCCTTCAATGAATCTCTTCATGTCCATGATATATATCTTAGTGTATAAAATAATGAATCTCTTTGTGAAGAGGATTTACAAGAAGGAAACAAGATTTCTCCACTTCTTTTCAATGAATTGCTTCCCCTTTATGACGAGTCTGCTAGAACTACTAGGAAAAATCACTTTGTAGAGGTTGTTACTATTAATACATTGGCAAAAGTTTCCCAAAAAAACATTGCAAATGGTCATAGAGGTCTTGTGGAGGTTTCCATTCGATGTGTGGAGGTTTGGCATGTAGTGCATCTCTTAAAAACAATTGACTTGAGTCACATATGGTTATAACCAAGACTCTACTGATTGCAATCTCAAACTATATGACACTGAGTTACTCACTCATAAATACTAGCAACTTTATGGCTCATAATGTGCTCATAGACAAGGCTCAAAAGAGATCATTTCTATTCAAATCAATTTTTCATCTAACGATATAATGGATTCAAGTAACCTCATGTTTTATACAATTAATTTCTTAGGCCTTTCATAGATGGGATTTTTGCAACCAACATATCAAGAAAGTTTAGAGTCAAGAATATCAAGAAAGTATAAATAAAAAATAACAATAATACAAATTATTCACTAAATTTTATCATGTGAAACAAACAAATTCATGTCGACAACTCAAAAATATCATGAAGGATAAGTTGAACAAGTAGAGGTTGCATATGGATTGGGATAAATTCTCAAGTCACAGTTCTATATAATCCATTTTATAGTTAGGAATACCAATGATTGGCATAGTGTTGAATAGTCAAACGGGTTGGGTAATGAAATCATTTTATATAACTAAAGATGAATCCTTTGCTTAGTGATTGCGTCGAGAGGCGCTCTACAGCCCAGTATGGGGGAGATCTTGTCACGTGATGTAACGTGATGTAACGTTACTAACATGTCGGCAAAAAAAATAGTGAAAGTGAATATTATGGGGGAGATCTTGTCACGTGATGTAACGTTACTAACATGTCGACAAAAAATAATAGTGAAAGTGAATATTATGGGGGAGATCTTATCACGTGATGTAACGTTACTAACATGTCGGCAAAAAATAATAGTGAAAGTGAATATTATGGGAGAGATCTTGTAACGTGATGTAACGTTACTAACATGTCGGCAAAAAATAATAGTGAAAGTGAATATTATGGGAGAGATCTTGTAACGTGATGTAACGTTACTAACATGTCGGCAAAAAATAATAGTGAAAGCGAATATTATGAGAGAGATCTTGTAATGTGATGTAACGTTACTAACATGTCGGCAAAAAATAATTTTATTTAATAAAACCAGGCTAGCCTTCCAACTTGATCGAAGTATAGGCTCCACCCCATTTTTTTAATTTTTGGAAAAGCCTAAACATGCCCCAGTGACTTTCACCATTAAATTATTTATTTATTTTCTTTAATAAGACGAGGCTAGCAGTAGCATTTCAAGTTGATTGAAGCAGAAGCTCGAAGTCTTTGTGGGAAATGTCCGCTTGCAGTATCCGTTTCCGGGAAGTCTTTGTGGGTAAAGTCTGCTTGCAGTATTCGTTTCCGGGATGTCGCAGGTTCAAACCCCAGCAGCTGCTAATACTGAGATTCTGATTTCAAGGGAGGTAAAACCCAAATCCTTCCCGTTAGAACTGAGAATACCCTGTCGATTTATGAGTTTCGTGAACAATCGGGCGAGGAGGAAGGATGGAAGCTTCAACCGGAGGATGATGAACTTGATTGAGTACAAATGTCGCGCAAACAGCACGCCCACCCGTGGTGTTTATACCAAGGACGCCATCATCGATTCCTAGACAGGAGTGCGTGTTCGTCTCTTCGTTCCCGTTGAGGGCACGGAGGAGCCGCTACCCGTCGTCTTTTACTTCCATGGCGGAGGGTTTTCTACCTTGTCTTCCGATTTTCTGCTATACCACATTTTCTGCACACGATTGGCCAGGATACGCAGAGTCTTAGTCGTTTCCGTGGATTACAGGCGATCCCCTGAGCACCGATTTCCCATTCCATACGACGATTGTTTCGGGGGCATCAGATGGATCAGCTCGGGCAATGGTAAAGCCCATCTGCCGGACCATGCAGATTTATCTCGTTGCTTTCTAATAGGTGACAGGGCAGGCGCAAACATAGTTCACCATGTGGGCTGCAGGATCTCGGCAGGGGCAACAGAAGAGGAGATGATTAGCGGTGTGAGAATAGTGGGTCATGTGTTGTTGGAACCATTTTTTGGTGGAGAAGAGAGGACGTTGTCAGAGCTGAGACTTGTGGGGGAGCCCATCGTGAATATGGAGAATTCCGATTGGCATTGGAAGGCGTTTCTTCCCGTGGGTGCCGATAGGGACCATCCCGCTGCTAATGTGTTTGGGCCGAATGCCCCTGATATCTCCACCCTGCGCCTCCCTCCCACATTGGTTGTGGTAGGATGCCATGATCCACACCAGGATTGGCAGCTTAGATATGCTGAGAATCTGAAGAAGATTATGAAAGACGTTGAGGTCCTCTTTTACAGCGAGGGCACCCATGCTTTTCACATATTTTACCAAATCGATGTGTCCTCAAAACTAATCTCTGACCTTCATTCTTTCATGACAAGATGCTCTCCCTCATGAGATCAAATGAATTCAGTCCATAGCTCAAAGGTCATAATACCTCGCGTTGTAAATCTCTCAAATTTTATAGAGTACATCTCAAGTTTTTCCATTACAATCGTCTTACAAGTTTATCAATTACGATCGTCTCTTTTTCATGATTTCTGATTTCTCTAGAATGAATTACCAAAATCAGTAAATTGGTAATTATGTTATGGTCATTTAGACAGTATATTTTTTAGCTAATGTTCAAATTAAAATTAAATTTAGTTTTGTGTTTTTATGTCTTCCCCATGGTTTTATTGTACATGGTTTAGGAGGGCCTTCCAAATGGTTTTAAAACCATGTGCAAGGCCTCCTAAACAACCCATGGTTTTATTATACATGGTTTAGGAGGGCCTTGCAAATGGTTTTAAGACCATGTGCAAGGCCTTACATATGGTTTTAAAACCATGTATGGAGAAATGTTGTAATTTTCGTTCCTAACAAAATAAAAAATAATAATAAATACTATATGTGAGCCATAAATAATATTAAATATTAATAATAATAATATTATATGTGGACCTTAACTAAAAAGATGTGTCTTTTGGTTTGAATCAAATCAATGGATACCTAAGAAGAGATTTGATCCCTCTCGGCGCTTGATAGAGCCTAGGATTTGGATCTACGCTGGTTCATATTCCCATTTCTCCCACCCAATGTATATAAACCCCCATGTCTTATACCTTTCATTGCATTGATCATTAGTTAATCACCTTAAAACACTTTTTCTTGGGCCAAGGAAGCATGAAGGTAGAAGTGATCTCAATCATTGGAACTATGGCTTACCATTACAACATTGTATTGACCTTTGGGATTTGATTACAACCCACTCTTTATCCAATTGAGAAATTGTTAAATTCCCTTGACATAATTAATTACAATGTATGCTATAACCTTGTTTACTAATTGACAGTTCCTATTGTTGGGGCATTCTCCTTCATAACAATCAATTATTCTATAATCAAGTGATTGAGAATTATGTTGACACCTACACTCATATGTTTTTACTCTTTCTAGAATAGTTGGTGTATGGATTTAGTTGTAGGAAATTAAATAAATTGAGTGGAAGCCATTCATTTCAAAACAAATGTACATGTGTGCCTCTAAAATCATATGCATTGATATTAAAAAATATAACATATCTCCAAAAATAACATAAAATATAACTTTACATCTTGAATGAAGGCTTCATTAAACAAAATTAATGAAACTTCAATGAAGGTCATATTAAACATTTTCAAATTTGATTAGATTATAATCAAAGCATTAATCAAAACATAAATCCCAAATTAAGTTGAAACTACAAATTATAACATTATTTAGTTGACTACATTTCGCAATAAATTAATAAATAAGAAGGAAGAGAGTACCATAACTTACATCATGTATGACTCACAACCCTTTAATTCTTCTTCACAATGCACACTAGACTCTTATTATATGCAACCAAGTTTAGAAAGAATTTAGGTTGAATATATTTGGTTTTCTTTCCTTTCCCACCCTAAGTCTAGGGGTTTTAACCCAGTGCATTTAGGTCTACACAAGATAATATGAGGTTGAGTGAACTAAAAATCATGATAGAGCTTTTGATTTTGAAAACTTAACCAAGAATTTGAAAGTTACCTCCATCCAATGTACATGTAGAATGTTTTCATGTGTCTGTTTATCCAAAAAGTGCAACAAAGGATCATGTATTCACTCTTATATCAAACCTCATAGATACAAAAAATCCCAGTTGCATTATACACCACCATATTGTTGGACATTGGATTCAACGTTCCCCGTGAGTTTCGTGACATGGACTAATCGCCTCCTAAGATCCTATCTATGGAAATTGTGGTGGATATTAACACCTATGAGTTTTGGTGTAACGACAATCGTGATTCCAACAAATGGTATCAGAGCAACAGGTCAAGGGTTTGAAACTCACCCAAATTGCGCTGGGGGGAGGGGGGGGGGGGAAGATTGTTGGACATTGGGTTCAACAGTCCCCGTGAGTTTCATGACATGGACTAATCGTCTCTCGAGATCCTAACTCTGGCAATTGTGGCGGACATTAACACCTACGGGTTTTGGTCCAACAACAATCGTGAGTCCAACACATATTCCTCCAGAGAACTAAACCTATTAGAATTTTCATTTAAATTATCAAATTAGGGAACACTTTGCATTTAGATGCTCCCTCTATTATGAGATCAAAGGGTGGTTCTAATATCTATTTAGAGACACATAAATCCCTCTAACAATGAATTATGGCTTATGAAGAATAGAGTTCCTTACCCATTTCTTTATGACAAGTGTTTGATTTGCAATGATGAAGACAAATCATCTAGAACGGCTTGCACTAGGATGGTTACTTTATTCTTGCAGTTGTCTAACATTGTAAGTCAGAAGAGGCCAAGCTTCACTAACATCTTGGCTTAAATGGTAAGTCCATGAGGTGTTACATGTCCAACCGATACCAATGGCCTTGCATTCTTCCATGGCCTTAAAGGTTAGAAGTATTTTCCCACTTCAACAATGTCTTCTCTTTTTGTCAAACTTTCTTGTTTTTTAGTCTCTTCAATATTCTCTATTTTGATGAAGGGGTTTTCTTTATATTTGACTTTTGTTATGTTGGGTTAGGATTTCTTGCTTAGATATGTACCCTACAAAATTGAATTGTGTTTATTCCCTTATGCCATCCATTATGTTGTCCTATTTTCAATCTTTGGGTTAGTTTTGCCCTTTAGTGAATATTAATATAAGTTAAAACAGTTATAAGAAATTAATGTGACTATTTCTATAAACTTTTTTTATTTAAATTAAATTAATAAAATAAACAATTTCTATAATCTTGTTATATTTCAAATATTACACATTATTGTTCATAGGATCTTATTTTACAACCCATATGAAAGAGATGGGTAATGTTTATGTTTAAATTTTGAAATATGACATATATTAACATTTTACAATAAAATAAATTATAATTCAATCTAAATAAGATTTATAATATCTATATTTCTAAATCATAATTATAAAAAAAAAATTAAGAATTATACAAAATCTAAATTTATTTTTAATACTTTCAATATTTAATAAATTTTAAATCTATTTAAACTTAAAAATCTACTTAAATTTATTTTTGATATAATACCTTTTAATATTTAATGAATTCTAAATTTATATAAATCTAAATCTCCCAATTTAGTACCAATTTAGTATGGATGTAAGTTTTAAATAAAGATGACTATTGCAAAAAAAATGATATGAATACCATAACATACATAAATTTAATTTAACTTAGATAAAAAAATTTAAATAATTTGTAATTTAATCATTTTGCTTGCATTATTTTCTACATACAAATTTACTCAAGTGCTTAAAATTGTTATTGAAACCATACAAATTGGATTCTTCAATATAGGAATATAGGAGGTAATTGAAAAATTAAAAATATGTTTTGCATTGAGTTGGAATTTGACATAAGTGTCAAATTTGGGAAGTGTAAATTTTTGGAAAGTTGCCCACTTGTCCTTATATTCAAACGCTTTGCATTTTAATACCTATTTTCTTAAAATATTTAGATATATTGTTAATTAATGAATTCTTAAATCTAATTTATTAGAAAAGAATTATAATAAAACTTTTTTTAATGTAATGTCTCGAACCCTCCAACCGATGAAGAGGACGTTACAGATGTTGCTATCTATCCGGGAAACTAGCTCCATGAACATACACATGATAAAAATTGAAATGTTTGAACTAAAACATGCATAGATGCATAATTATTTATCATACAGTGGAAGAAACTACATTCCATTCAAGAATTTAGCATGTTCATCATTTTCATTAAACAACAAATACAATTGCGGAGATGAAATAGACAAGAATACTTATCTTATGAAGAAGCTCATCCCGCAACCAACTTTGTCACTGCAATGTTCCACCCAACCATAGGCCAGTGTGCTCCTTAATCTCTCAACAACATTCCCATCCCTGAGCTGGGCATGATTCCCCAAGGAAATGGAAACTAAGCAGGCTCACACATAGCCAAAGATATGTCAAAACTCAGTCAAGCCAAAACTATGTTTGGGTTTATCAGACTTCCAAGGGGGTGGAAAGGCTTGCTTTCTAATCTAGCGAGCTCAACCATAGAGCCATGGACAACTACACAAGATTTGACTTGGATTTTCCAACATGTACACACCCAACAAAAGGAATCATCCCCTTCTCTTCTGTATAGTCCCTCAGGCTATGCATTCCCTTCTAGTGCTATTCAGGATGTGCAGTAAGGAATAACTAGCCCTCAAGATCTCTCAGTCAGGTTCCTCATGCACTAGGTTTATCAAGAAACTTGCCTCTTCCACTCCTAATTGGATTCAGACCAAGTCAAGGAGCATAACAACACAGACCACAACACAAAGGAATACATAGTAATATACACAATTTCTGGGTTGAGGAAAATAGTTCAGCCACCAAATTAATTGCAAAGGTGGGTGAAAACAACGAAATAACAACAAATCGTATCCCAGGGACGTTTTGGCCCTAACATGGAAAAAAACGAACTCAACCACACCCAAGAGAACGTGGTCTCTCCTCCAAATCGATGGGCAATTCAAAAAATGATTTTTAGCTTGGAAATCAATGGGGAGAATGTGACAAAATGTTGGGGAAAGAATCCCAACCACATATCATTACAAAAATGAATCCACAACCCAGGAGAATGAAGAAATGATTTCCCACATGAGGGAAAAACACACACACACAACAACCCAAAAATGAATTTCATACACAGAAAATTCCCAGCCGCTTGAGAGAGCCCCAACATCATTGAATGATGATGATGAAAATGCCCAGGAGCTCCAAAAAGTGTGAATCTAGCTTCTTGGCCACTCAAAAAGGTAAAAACGGTTCCCAACCATTGAAGAATCCACGAAAAATGCAGGAAAAAATATAAATATTCCTTACCCACTTACTGAACAATACCAAAAGTAGTTTTTGGGCATGCAAAAATGAGGAAAATGACTGCAACGTGAAGGATGAACACACAGGAAGCTTCAGCTGCATGTAGGAAGCCCACGTGAAGGAGAATGGGTGAGGAAAATGGAAGTAATGGGTGAGTAATGGCTTGGGCATGCCTTCCCAAGAATTTACTTTCCCCACAAGTCAGAAAAATGTTTTCCAAAATCTGATGACTTATTCAATTCAAATATCTGACTTCCATACCCTTCCCCATCCCCATGCATTAACTAGCTCAACCATTTTTGGAAGAATAAAATGATTGGGTGAATGAGACAAGAAAGGTAGTTGACTGTTTCATGGGTTCTCCCTTTGAAATTTGGCTTTTCCCCATTGGCCCCAAAGGTTAAATATTCCCCCCTCCTTATCCTTAGGAAATCATGCCCCCATCTCATTATTTGTTGCATAGACATAGTTGGGTGGGATTTTTAATTAAAATGCATATTTACATGATGCCAAAATTATAATGTGCCAGCTAGCATGAAATACCATCGGCAATGATTTTAACCGTCGAAACATAGAACGTTAAATCAATGATGGGCCTTTTTCCTTTAGCTCCACACCATGATTAATTACAATATATACATTTAATGCAAATGAAGTAAAAAATGAGGGTGTTACATTTAACATCTTAGAATAATTAAAAATCACATCCATTGTAATTTACAAATTCAAAATGTTAAAACTTATTGAAAGAAGCGATGTTCACGTTTTCTTGATTTATGGCCACTAACACTATAAACAACCCAAAAAAATCCTAAATTTTTTTTAAGTCATTAAGTACTTCCCTATTTAGAAGGTTTTTTAAAGACACAATGATACTTTTGTGAAAACATCTATATTCATTTTGTTTAAAAGAAAATAAGATATTTTTTTTAAAAGCTTCTCTTAAGTTTGCTTGAGAAAAGAATCAAAGTCTTACTTAGTATTGCGACTAATACATATGTATCTTGTTAAAATAACTCTTGCAAGAAAAAAAATGGCAACCATAAACAAGGAGAACGTTAACTAGGTAAAGGGTACCTGGAGGAGACTAAAGAGGTATGTTAGCTTCAACCCTTCAAATAGACCTTTACATAGATAAAAAATATTTCAACTAGAAGTCTAATCCATAAAGTATAAACCCTATGATACGGTCTTGAAGCGCAAAAGTATAACTATAACACACCCAAAAAAAATAACAACTTTATTTTTTATCCAAAGTCATGCTACGAAAAAGGGTCGAACTTATTAACTTGTAAAGAAAAATCCAAGGTTATACTATGGTACAGGAAAAGATTTAATGAAAAAGACAAAGTCCAAGGCTTTCAAATAACTAGGAAAGTAGCAGCATTTAAACTACATTACTTCCTACAGGTACCGAGTGAGATTTGGATAAAACCATATCACATGGACAAGTTCTTGTCTCATGAGTTCGTTACCTTTGCTGTAAACGTAGGTTTGTTTTTCCATTTTTATATAATAGGAACTGTATTGTAAAAGAATTACTCCTATTTCTTTTTTGATCTGAAAAACAAAAAGGCCGTAGCCTCCAATTGAAACTCTGGTATTTATGGAAAGAACGATTATAAAAATTATACAGGAAAGAAATAAGGGTTTTGCTTCCTTTAGGAAATATAGTTTTTCCAAAACTGTAAACTGAAAGTAACCCAAGAATTTAAATGGGAAAAATTGTTTTACTGTAGATGTTACGATTTGTTTTAGGTGAAACTTGTTAGGGTTTAGAACTCATCCTAAACTGATCCATATTTTTACCAAAATAAAATCATGTTTCTTGGTTTGATTTGTTAGTTATAATTTTGAGCTTCAGTTGCAGTTATGTTTCCAAGATCCAAAGATCTGTTTTCAAGAAGAACCTTTATTTAAAGAAATGATTCAGTGTAAAAACTCTTAAATGGAAGAAAAGTTGGAAAATACATGCTTAGGTTTTACGGCTAGGTTTTTTGTAAAACTGTTCTTTTTTCCACTGTTGTTTGGAATAAACCAAAGATGTAAGAACTGATAATTATAATGCAGAGTTAGTAGATGTAGTAGATTATTTATAGATTTTATCACAAAGTCATTTTATTTGTCTTAAAATCTAGTTAAACAATACTAACTACTAAGTAGAATGAATAGTTCAAACCCTAAAGAATCTTCAACCTTTCATAATAAACACAAGGAGAAAACACAAAACAAAACACAAAACAAGTAAGACGTTACAAATTTGATGATGATGAACCTTGAAGGATATGATGATGATCATAAAGTATTGTGAACTTCAAATACAGTATTGTTAACCTTGAAGGATTTGATGATGATCATGATAATGATGATCTTCAAGTAAAGTATTGTGAACATTGAAGGATTTGATGATGATCATTTGTTTTCAAAAGTAACTTTCATTTTGAATTTCTCTATGAGTTAGAGGGAGCATGAGTTGTCAAACACCGCTCTTGGTTTATGGATAAAGTGGGCATTTTAATGAAGACGCAATTTCCTATTTTTAACTTGGATTTGTATTCATTATTGAAGGTCGTGATTTAAGTAAGAATGTATGATTTTCCTTTTGAATACTAAAATACTATAGTCATGAGTCTCTCACAAGTAACTAAGTTTATTATCTTAAATACAAAGAAAATATAGATAAAAATTAGATCTCCTCCACACAATATTACTTGATATATGAATTTATTCTTCATTTGAATAATATGATTTATAATAAAGTTTTGTTGGAGTGCAAGAACTATAGTTGGACATTTCTATTGGGATTATAAACATATTACTTTTCATTTTATCTTCTATTTTAAATATATCATATAGTGTTTTTTTATATATTTCAAAGAAAATGTTTGTCATATATTTTAAAGAAAATGTTTGTCATATTAAAGGTGGAATAATAACAAACTCATTTACATGAAATATTGATTAAAGAAACACCATTGGGTCACACGAAAAGAAGATAAAAAAAACTTAGGTATGGATCTTTTACAAATTATTTGTCTTATCTATTAAGATGTATTGAATAGATAGTGATATTATACATATATGAGGGTGTGTGCAAAAAGATGACGGACCATTTAGATGAAACCCTACTTTTAGGAAACATGCTCATAGTACATAAAAATACAATATGATCTCGTTATGTAATGCTTGGTTTTGTTAAGCTCGAGCCTGACATGTCATATGACATGTAGGTTAGGCTAAGCAAAGCACATATACGTTTTGGAGAAGCAAAATATGCACACGTTATGGAGAACCACAAAAAAATGGGTTTGGTGCATGTCTAGGGAAATGAATAAAAACAATAGTTCGCATAATCAAGAATTGTGACCTATAGTAATATTTTAGCATCATCAAGAACAACACCTCAAACCTCTATGCCTAACCTCCCAAGAGGATAATTTTTATTTGTTTTGTAAAATGGACACCATTAGGAGGGTTTAAGGACTAATTATGGGTTATAGTCCCTTGACCATGCCTGGGGGAGGAAATTCAAGACTTATTCCCTAAAAGTAGTTTTTAATGCTTAAGATCCATGAACAAGGCATTGAATATGCACACAAGCCCTTTGTATGTGATCTTTTGCATATAAGAGAGAATAAGTAGTGCATTAGAATTATTTTATCACTAGGAACATATTGGTATACATGGTGGAGGGATGAAACATGGTCCTTAGGCCCTAAAGGAATCCTATAGACATATAGGGCCACGAACAACACCTCAAGAAAACACACATGATCTCTTAATGGTATCATGAACCTCTAAGTTTGGATATGACCATGATTAGAAATTTTTTAGCATTAGATATGGAGGATAAGGTGTTCATCATGGTTGGTACAAAAAGCTTTAATTCTATGTTGCAAACCAACTTTTAGGGCTCAAGGTCCATGAACGACACCTTGAATCACCACAAATGAAATCTTGAGCTGATATTTTTCATTTGAATGGGGATAAGGAACCATTAGGGGTTTCTAAGTACTATGCATGTGTCTTGGAACCTTAGACATAATAAGGGGAGGAAACCTACGCTTTAAACCCTAGAATATGCTTCTAGGAATCTAGATCCAAGAATGACGTGTTGAACAACATCAACAGAGCCTTCCATGGTATCATTTACCTTGAAATGGGGATACTAGTGCCATTCTAAAATTTTTTGCACTAAGTATAGATATTAGGTCCATTGACATGGGTGAGGGAAAATAATTGGCCCTTAGGCCTTAAAGGAAGTTGTTAACCATTTAGGGCCAAAATTGATGCCTCCAACCACAACAAATGAAGTTGAAAGTGAATCCTTTGAATCTTAATGGGGATATGCACACCATCATTGTTTGTTGAGCACTAGGTAAACATTCATTTCATAATTTTGGGATGGTTTTGAATGAGTATTCCCTAATGCTTAACTTTTGTTATTCTACATTGTTATGCTTTTTGCAAATAGACTGTATTGCCACATTTGATTCATGTTTGCCAATGTCCAATGACAAAGTTTTCTTACCCTAGTTTTCAAAATTATATGCTATTATGTTATGGAAGAAAATGATTCTTACATATTTAACAATGTTTCATAGCTAAAATGCTCCTCCAAAATGCTCTTGCAATGTGTCTTCTTACTCTTCCTATAACATTTTCTATTCAATAAAAAGTATGTGGAAATGTCGAGGACATTGCCACCACATGGCTCTTGTTATTTATATGTTCTCCTCAAACATAATCATCATGTACACACCTAAACATTTTGTTCTGTTATAGTGTTCTTTCTAACACACCATATGCTTTGGTAGGTTATCTTATCCTTCCTTTATAGTCTTATTATTATGGAGAACGTAATGGAAGATTAGTTTGTCAACACATATTTAATGATGGATTTAATGTTTCGATCGGTAATTTGGAAATCTTAGTCATTTATATGAAAAAAATAGTTCTACCTAATAGGTAGAACCATTAGAAGAATTGGATGATCCTTCCTTCCCCATCCAATATATGCTCACAAAAACCATACTTTTAGTGTGATTGTTGAGGGTTATAATGTAGGAAATCCGTAAAGAATTTATATCTCATAAAAGGATATTTCAATCCTTTCTCAATATTTAAGTAGATGATTTTCCTCGGTATACTTTTTAAAAAACTTTAGAGGATTTATTTGTATTGATATTAAAATTGAAACTATGGCCTTACTGGTCAACTTATATATAAATTAGTTTACTTCTAGATAAGAAAATTCTACATATCTTTACAAAACTATTTCATACCAGTTTCAAGATCTTAAAATTCTATAAAAGCTATCTATTTTACATAGATAAATCCTAGATAACTAAACCACAATGAAGAATATTTAAAACACAAGGGATCTGCCATAATTTCTTTTCGCTAGCATCCAGCTATTCATTTCAACATGAATATGTAGTACTTTTACTATAGGTGGATTAAGGTCGATGAAATAGAAACTATATGGAAATTAATAGCATCATTGATGGTTGACGCTTGTGTAATGAACCTTGGAATTTAACGGAGTATAAATGATAAGTCCAACTTGGTGATGGATGGTGGATGATAGCCATAAGTGCCATAAAAGGGGTCGTTTTTGCTGATGTATGGAAGCAAGTGTTATACCACCATTCTGCCAAGGGTAGCCACTTGACCCATTGTGTTTGTTTATCATATGCAAAACATCGAAGATACCCTTACAAATGTATAAATTCTAAATCCTTGATTGCATATTGGATTTCATAAACTAGCTAAGGATCTAGGCACACAATTAACCTCATAGAGAATTGTAGAGAATTAGCATAAGGAGTGAAGAATAAGAATTAATGAAAACACATTAATGAATGATCGATAGATCATAAATGATATTATTACATAGGTAATACATCCTTGTATATGAAAATAGATTTTATGGAAGACAACCCATGCTAGCTCATAAAGTAGGAATTCTAATTATGATAAACCCCCATAGGTGGCTAAATAACTTTCCTCATTTATCAAGGACCTCACAAATTAGCAATAGCTTGAGTGAGTGATGATAAGTAAAGGAAAGAATTGCTGATCCTGGAATATGGAGAGAAAATAATGGAGGATGGGTTGGCAACAAAAGATGCCAATTTCCTAGTTAACGAGCTTTACCTTATTCACAAAAAAGCTGGATAAGAGAAGTATAAGGAAGAATCTACAGGAAATCACAGTTACTAATTATGCGAGTCAATAAAGTGGTCAAGATCAACCTAGAATTAGAAATAAATCATTCATGGGGCATAGATGGCATGTGTTGACTTTAAGGTGCAAGTGGATGCCAACTAATTAGCTAATGGGTAGGAATTTAATCAAATAATGATTAAATATTTTATCCTAAATTCTGAGTGTGTTTAATAATATACCAACACCCCCATTTAAGTATGAATTTATGATGGTATGCCAAAAAATATAGGTGTGTATGGGCCCAATAACAAGGTTATGGTCACCCTTTAACAATTATTATGTCCAAAAAAGGTGAGGAAAGAGGCAAAACGCCATGGGAAAAATCCTCCCTCGAGATAGGACATGCAAGGAAAAAAAAAATGTTGTTGATGCTGCTCCAAACTAAATGTTTATGTATGGAGGAATATTCTTCTTGGGAAGAAGAGAAATATTCTCACCGGGATCAAGGACAGCTGCAAGATGGAAACTAGGACCATGTAGAACAATTGAGATTCAATGATGTGAAAGATTTTGAGATTTGTAATCAGCTCCAAGATGATGTAATGACTTTAAATTTGAACCAATAGAGATGAAATCATCTCCAAATAGGTGAAATAAGATTCCAATTAAATGTATGAGGTCTCCAACTTCATTTACACAAAGATGATGTGTACAAGCGATCATGTAGGAACATATAGAAGGCATAGGATCAAAGAGTGCGAATGCATGGGTTCCATGGGTTCATCTAGCTTCAAAAGAATCCAAAAGAACACATATAATCATATCAGTAGACTCATGGTAATACACTGATAATCAATCTTTTGTGGTAGAAGTATGTAAGGAGGAAACATAGTGATGTTCAAAATATTCAAGGAGGCTCTGATAATGAGTGCCAAGAACAAAGGAGGTGTTATAGAAGTGCATGGGGTCAAGTATGGTAAGTGGAAAGGAACTAAAAGGACTTTATTTGGATAAGAAAAAATCTAGGAAGTCACTCGGTTGTACACCATGAATGAGAGAGGTATGCAAAAAGTGTGAAGGATCTGGCATATGGATCTCAGAATCCATGATAGGAGACATAGAGAACACTGAATGTGTGAGTGAATCATCATAAATAGCAATAAAATATCCAATAGTCACTTATTTTTCATCATTGGTATCATAAGAAGATGATTCAAGATCTTATACTTCAAGAGATACATAAAAGTATGGCTCTTCAATATTTTCTTCTTGATTGAAGGAGGAAGAATTCAAATTAAAGAGGGTATCAACAACATGAACTACATGTGAAACTTCTTCATCGTGATCAACTTCATCAGAGACTATAGAGGTTGAGACATCTCCATAGAGAGCAGTTATTGAGGAGACATAGGAACTCTCCAAATTGATAGAATGATCCTCATTGTTCTTTCCAAAAAATATATCCAATGTTGTCCAAAGATCCTTTGGGTATTCAGTAGAATCAATAAGGTAGCCCATGCTTGGAGAAATGGCCAGACACATAGCTCCAAACACTCTATCATAGTAAATCATCCAATCACTTGGCTCTTCATAAGAGTTTTCACCAACTCTAATAGATATATCATAGATACCTTGTCTCTTTATAGATGAAATAATATTCAATTTCCACTTTGAATAGCTTGTGAATGGAGCAAGAAGAGGAACTAATACTCTTGAATCCATTTGAAGTTGTAACTGCAAAATAAACCTGCAAATATGAAAAGGAGGATTAAATAATGAGCTCTCAAATATTTTATGTCATGTAGAGCTTTGATATCCTGAGATATTATACCATGTATAAATTCTAAATCCTTTATGGAATAAGGAATTTCATAAACTAGCTAAGGATATAGGAACATAATTAACCTCACAAAGAATTGCAGAGAATTAGCATAAGGAGAGAAGAAGGGGAATTAATGAACACACATTAATGAATGATAAATAAATGATAATTTATGTTATTACATAGGTAATACATATTTATATAGGAAAATAGAGTTGATGGAAGACAACTCATGCTATCTCATAAAGAAGGCTTACTAATTATGATAAACCCCCATAGGTGGCTAATGCACTTTCCTAATCTATCAAGGACCTCACGAATTAGAAATAGAATGAGTAAGTGATGATAACTAAAGGAAATACTTGATAATACTAGAATATGGAGAGAATATAATGAAGGATGGGTTGGAAACAATAGCTGCAAGTTTCCTATTTAACTAGCTTTACCTTATCCATAGAAAAGTTGGATAAATGAAGAATAAGGAAGAATCTGCAGGAAAGCATAGTTATTGATTATGGGATTCAATAAAGTGGTCAAGATAAAACTAGAATCAGAAATAAAGCATTCCTGGAGTATATATGGCATGTGTTGAATTTAAGGTACAAGTGGATGCCAACTAATTAGCTAGTGGGTAGGAATTTACTCAAATAATGATTAAATATTTTATCCTAAGTTATGAGTGGGTTTAATAATATCCCAACACCAAACATTTGTTTACAATATTTGTTTTTCCATCATATTGAGGATGATAAGATGAGCTCTGATCCAGTTGAGTACCCAAAAAATAAAATAATTTGATCCAAAATTTGCCAGTGAAATTGGGATCCTTGTTAGTTAATATAATATTTGGAGTACTATGTAATTTTTGGACTATTGTTGGAAGCTGCCATAAAATCAATGGCGATCATGCTTTCTTTGAAGGGGTGAGATAGTGAAAATAAGTGTGCATATTTAGTAAGTCTATCAACAACCACCATGATGACACTCTTTCCTTCAGACTGTCATATCCCCACATTTTGATTGCTAGAAGTGTTGACCTTGCCTAGCACCAAGGGGGTCAAAAGATGCATTAAATAAATTAACCTAGGATATTGTATTTAAATGTCACTTAGGAGGCATGTACTTGGTATATTAATTGTCATTAAATAATATTCTACAATTAATTAGGTGGAAAATAAGTTTCCATTAACAGGAGGGCCACTTGGGCAAGCCAACTTGCCAAGGGAAAATTAGAAACAGTATGACAAAATCAACCAAACAGGAAAAGGGAAAGTGCCAAAATATATGGCGAGGGAAATACAATACAAAAGAGGCAACAATTGACAAAGGAGGGTGTAGTTTCCTTTTGGGATTTTTGTCATAAAAATAGGAAAGCCAAGAAAAGTTGTAATAAGGAAAAATAGCAACTATGGGTCAAGGAAAGCAAAGTTTCCAAATTGGATGAAGGTGGATGAAAGGGAAACATATTTATTGTCTTACACATGATAATTTACTCAAGGAGGTTTAATTTGTGGCTAGGGTTAGGGTTTATCAAGTGGTAACTTGCTTAACAAGTGATTGACTTGCTCAACAAGTCACCCAGGTTTATTTAAAAACAATTGGAGCTCCATTTCTCAGTTTGGATGTTTATTATGTTGATGTTTATGAAGAAAAGGCTTCCTTTCTGAGTGTTGTGTGTCAGTATCTTGGGATATGCACCCCAAGGTTCTCATTCCCTCTCTCCTCTTCCCCTCTTCTCCCCTTCTCATTGCAGGTTACATTGGAGCTATGGAGCAGCCTCTCTGAGTTGATTCAGGATTTGTTAGCAGCCTACAGCCATCCATTACTATACATCATATTTCATTAACAGGTCCAATATTTTTCAATATCTAAGGGTTCAAACCTGCATGCCCTTCATTGTATTATGTCAAGAAAATACATTGTAATGATGCACAATGTTGAAGAGACTGTTATAGTTAATTGATGAGAGTAATTTCAATTTTATTGGATGTAATATGATATTATAAAAATTCTCTACAATTTTTATTCCAATCTGGTTCGAAATGGCTGAGATTTACTCATTTTAAGTCAACCTAGTCTAGATTTGCATTGGAAAATAACTAGTTTTACTGTAACTTCCATATTTTGACTTGTATGACTCCAAATAACCCCATTATTTTTCTGATGAGTCATTAAAAGACATATATAAGTCACCCAAGTCCAAAAAAGAGAATCTGAACCTCTCTTACCCTATTTGTAAAGGCTTGAATGTGGAGCTAGTGAGCTTCCCGACGAGCTAGTCTCACCTTTACAACTTGCAGAATATTTTACTTTGACTCTGATCTATTATTAAACTTAATTAACCTTTATTTATGATATATTAATTCTGTAACAAGCCTCTACAAGTTTCTATAATCCCCTGGTTGAAACAGACCAAACTACTCTCCTTAGTTCATGGTTTGGCTGCCCAGAAGCGTGGTAGTAGGTTTCCGCAGTGCGGACTCTGAACACTAAATGGCACCAGATATAAATGTGTTATGGGAGAGGAAATTCCATGTCTGACATATCTCTATTTTCTTCCCATTGATCACTCTTGTCCTCTGCAAAATTTCCCAGAAGAAACCCTTGTTTTTCCCAATCCGAGAAGGCGCTGTGTGAACCAATTAAAATTTTAGAGTTGTTTAGGTAAAATTACAGAATTAAAGTGTTCAGGTCTGCACACCAGAATTAGGACATTACAGTGGTATTAGAGCACTTTCCTTGGCTCAGCCTATGGAAAGTAACTCTCTGTGGAAAAGTAGCTTAGCAATATATTCAAGTTGCAGTTGTGGAATTAGTTCCAGTCATGGAATATTTAGAATTTGAGTTGTTTGAGGAAGGATAGCATTCAAAATTGGATGATAGAGAATATTTAATAATTTTGATGCAAAGAACATTGAAAGGGCTGAAATATGTATCTCAAAGCATCATCCAGTCAGATCAAGAGACTAGAGATTTCCTTGCCAAGCAATTGGCAAGCAAACATGGAGAAGGGAATAGTAGTGTCTCTCAGCATGAAGGAAATAAATTTGGAAAGTCTATGTTTTCAAAAAAATTAATACATGTAGGTTCTCTGAATACAAAGAATCCATCAAGAAAGGAACTAATTTGTTCCACTTCTCAAAGTAAAGGGGAGGAAAAGAGGACCAAAAGTGAAGATTCATTAGAGCCATCTGCACATGGTTTCTTTGAGAAATTATTTGGGTTTTCCTGAAAGAGAGATCGGCATATTTTCGTTATCCATGAGGATGATGAATCACCAAATCCTCCATCAGAAGGAGATGAAGAACATCCATGCACAACTAAAGATCCAATAGTCCAACATCTAGTTGTTGGTAACGTGGAAGGTGAAATGAATCCAAATTTATTTGTGGATGATTTCAAGATAAGTGCAGAAGAGATGGGGCAGATTGATGATGGTGAGACATATTTTGGATATGATCCAAAAGATAAACATGATTCAGATTTACAGTCATCCCATGAGCCTCACAAGGAAGCACAAATTGAGCACATCTCAGTAGGGTGTGAAGCAGAGAAATGGGTGGGTGAACAAGCCATCATAATTCCACCACATAAGAGGAGAACACCACACATGGTGAGTTAGTAAATTCTGATTTTTATGTGTCATTGTGTAAGTCTGATATGGTAGCCACTTCGAGTGAAGAGTTTAGAATGGTTGAGCCCCCTAGTGACGAGGTTCAAAATTTTGGTGTAAAAAATGAATGCAGTATGAAGGATGAAATTTTGAGAGAATATCTTTCTGGTGCACCAAGGATGAATGAGCACTTAAATTGCAGCCCAAATTATGTTGTTGAGGACTTTAAATATGAATATATTGTAGCAACAACATATGGATAATATTTCAAAACCTCGAGTGCACTACATGAAATTTATTCAATGATGGAAAATGACAAGGAGGAACATCTACAAGAACCTCATCTTCTTGCAGGGTCATTGAAGATGGATGAACAAAAGATCCAAGAGGCCCTGAAAATTCTCCATGACACTCATGCTTCAGTGTCAAAGATGTGTTGGGAAGCTGCTTTAATGGAAGACCAATGTTCCTTTGAATCAATGGAGAATATCCAAAAATCAATGTCGACAATCAAAGGTAATTTCTCACAATTTCTTTCAGATAAAAATGACATGTTTGAGCTTGTTGAGTTATTGCGGGAAGTATCACTGCATGATGAAGAAAGTATTTGGATATATGAAGAAGAGAACTACAAGCTCAAAGGTGATTTGTTGGCCACCCAAGATTCTTTGAGATACAGTCAAAGTGCCCTCTTAGAATCATGAATGAAGATATAACAATTCCAACAAGAGTGGAAAGAATTGATTGAATCGTCAATCTTTCCTGAGAGTCATCCCTTTTGGGTAAATGGCATAAAAAAATCCATGGAGGAACCTCATGAGTGGATGGACCATGAGGAGCATTCTATTCGGTATGTCCTTAAAGAGTGTGCAGAACCATTTTATGAGAACCAAGCACTTGATTTCTTTCCAAGGAAACTTGAGTTGTTCCTTGAAGACAATCACTCTCCCATGGAAGAGTGGGATGAGAGCACCCAATTTGGTCCATAAAATAATGAAAAAGTTGCAGCCATAAATCTGATTACTGAAGGTTTCAAACATGCAAAGAAGGTTCACAGTTCTTTCCCACATGTCTGAGATTCAGAAACACTAATGGGGAATGAACAGTGGCTGAAGAAATTTTTCTGGTTTGTGTCACATGTACAACAGGGGGATCATGATTTGTCCCCATGGGAGATAGATCATATTGCAGAAGATATGGATGATTATAGATCATATAAATCAGCAAGAAATATCTCTGATTCATTCACTAGATGATTGGATAGAGGAATCATTGAATAGGAAAATATGGAAGGTAAAATTTTTATGTCTTGTTGCAAGAAAATTGTTTTTAATATTGCTGATTTTTCTATGATTTACAAGCAGCAGCAAAGGCATGTGTGTGTAGCCACTTTTGACAAGAAGGAATCAAATCTACACATACTTTCAATGTGTGGGTCAATTGATGGATTTTTTCACCCTTGGATCAATGGCAGAGAGTTGAACCATTGGATGAAGAGGGGAGCACCTGTTGAGTTCCATAGAGACATATTTGGAATGAAGACCTTGGGAGGGAAATTTTTTTATTTCTGCAATAATCTTTTTCTTGTGACTGGCATTGTCTTGACATGTGAACAACAACAAAGACTAATTTTGTAGCTATTATATACCTCCCATACATATGCACATGAGGTGCATTCTGATTTGCGTGTGCTTGTTGCAAACATTTCCTTCTCATAAATGGGATTTTTTTAGTTCTTTCCCTTGATTGGATGACTTGGGAAGACAAGAGGGTGTCCTTATTGCATTAATATGACTAAAATTCCATTTCGTGAAGCATCACCTTCCACAATAAAGTTTTTTGTGAATTATGGTGTCGCCAAAACAAGATCTTTATACATTTCCTCTTTGAGTTGTTGAAAAGGTTGATTTGCCTCTCGAGTCTAAGAAAATGCATCTCTCTATAATAATCATGTTAGAGGAGCTACTATTCTTCCATAGTTTTGAACAAAATTACGATAGTACCTTGTCAGACATAAGAATACTCAACTATTCTTTAGGGTTTTGGGAATCGACCAGTCCATCATGGATTTAATTTTGTTAGGGTATACCCTGACACCTTCATGAGATACAATATGACCAACATAATCCGCCTCCTTTATCGTGAAGAAACATTTTAAGGGTTTTGAATACAATTCTTGCATCTTTATTAGTTGTGTTACCCTATCCACATGTTGAACAAGTTCTTCCCAATACTTTCTATAGATTAGTATATCATCAAATAATACCACCACAAAATTTC
This sequence comes from Pseudotsuga menziesii, assembly GCA_001517045.1. Taxonomy (NCBI): domain Eukaryota; kingdom Viridiplantae; phylum Streptophyta; class Pinopsida; order Pinales; family Pinaceae; genus Pseudotsuga; species Pseudotsuga menziesii. Next base: position 53,379 of record LPNX010757986.1, on the reverse strand, counting down.
TAAGGAAAGTAATGAAAATAGAATTCATCAAACCTTGAAATGTGGAAGGCGCATTTGTGAGACCAAATGGCATGACCAAGAATTGACAGTGAATTTCATGAGCTTTCAATGCTATTTTAGTGATGTCTTAATCCTTCATTTGAATATGATGATACCCAAAATGAAGATCCAACTTTGTGAAGAAAAGTACTCCATGTAATTCGTTTAAAAATTCATCAATGATAGGAATGGGAAACTTATCTTTAATGGTAATCTTGCTGAGCTCTCTATAATTAAGACACATACACCATGATCCATATGGATTAGGTACCATTACCACCAGTGTAGACTAAGAACTTTGGCTAGGCCTAATTATTCCAACGTCTAACATTTCAGCAACCATATGCTTAATTTCACTATTCTGGCTATAGGTATATCAATAAGTTTTGATGCTAGGTGGAACACTTCCTGGAATTAAGTGGATAGTGTTGTCCGCCGATTGCACACCAGCAGCAAAAATATTTCGAAAGCTGTCTCCTCACTTAGGAAAGTGGGAGAGGTGTGACCTTGGGGGTAAGCACAGAGCTAGGTACTGTCACCTACTCCTAGCTCCTCCGTTTAGGCTAACTCCTAACGAAGCCAAGGGGGGTAGTCCCTAACAAAGAGTTTTCTATGGCTTAATGTTTAAGTTAAGTTTTGGATGTTTTGGATGTGGATGGGTGTTGTTTAGGAGTTATTTGTGTTTTAAAATGATTAATATTAAGGAGATGATGATTAATCAAAGCAATCCACGTTTCTAACAAGAGATCACACAGATAAGCAAAGATTCAAGACTTATAACTTAAGCATTCAAATATAATCAATTGAAATGGACCATAGAAAGTTGATCAAGATAGAAAATTAATCAAATATAACAAAGGACCACTGCCTTATGGATTCAAATAAATGTGTGAAATAAAGTCTAGGAATTAAGCGAGTGAGTATTAGGTTTTGCAAGTGCTCTTGGTAAATTTTAAGAGTTTTTAACAGTGGTCTTGCTTTAGGGTGTCAACAAAAAGGTTTATCAAAGCTAGGAGGCTCTTCTAAGTTGCCTCCATTGAAGACATGTTGGGCCCCCCTAGTATCCCAGGCTGATATTGTGAAGTGACCAGCTAGCCAAGAATCTATGACAGCAGGAGGTTCCGACGCCTCTACTAGGAGGTACTTTGGAAGAATCCCTACAACACCAGTGCATTGGTTATGGGGTGTTTAAGTGTTATTAGGTTAATCTTGTGGGGCTTAAAGATCCAGTGTCGATTCTGGGTACTCCGATCTAGGATTGATCAGAGCATACTCCGGCAAGGAGGGAGGGGGGTTAATTAATTAAAGGGGTGTGAGTTGCAAATTTTATTAAGTTAATTAATTAAAACCCTTTGATAGAGAGCGCTCTTGACCTCGTCTTATGAGAGTGGTTAAAAAGACTTAGCTAATCTAGATGAAACTAATGCAAGGGTTGTGCAAACCTAAGATGCTCTCCAATAGAGAGTGCTCTTGACTTGTGTTTTTGCAAGTTCAAGAGTCTTACTTATGGATGATTTAATTAAACAAACACAACAATTAATATGAAAGGTGGTTGATTAAAACTCTTCGACAGAGAGCACTCTTGATCCACCTTATGGTGAGATTCAAGAGATTTTGGTTCTTTTTATGATTTAATAATTTATGACAAGATACCAATAAGCAATGATGAATCTAGCAATTAGTAAGAATGAAACTAAGTCTAATAAAAGAACTAAACTAATTGCTTAAGGAAAAATATGCTAAGTAAATCATGAAAATGAACACAAGACACACTTCCCCAAAATAGGGGAAGTAGAAAAGGAAGGAGACTTGCTCCCACTCAGCTCTTTTTATTAATCTTTTACAATGATGATGCGTTCTTTGCTTCTTGGAAGAACGGGGAAAGAAGGGGATGAAAGAAGAGGGATAGCAGTCTTTTTGTTCTTTTTTGCACTCCTTGTTCATTTGTGGCCTTTGGGTTCTCCTTCACCTGTCTACAATCTAAGAGCTCTAGACACACACTTGTTATGATATTAGTTGATAAAAAATAACTTGAAATTTAATCTATAAACTAGCTAAAAACACTTACCTGAACTCACCGAGAAGAAGGAATAAATGAGGAAAGAAAAATGCAAGGCAAGAGGGGTGAAAGAGGGTTGGAAAGAGAGAAAAAGGAAAGTCAAAGAAAGTTTGAAACTAAGTGAGAAAGAGGGCTACAAAATGAGGGTGAAAAAGGCTGAAAGTACAGCCCAAAATATGGTTGAAGAAAAGGATGGAAAGGGGCTGCAAAAAGTGGAAAAAGGAGGCAAAAGAGGGTTGTCCAAAAGGGTAAAAAGTGGGGAAAAGTGGACAGGAAACTAAGGGAAGGAAAGGCTGCAAATAAAAGGCCTAAAAGGATGGGAAAAAAGCACAGGGCAGCCAACCAGGGCAAAGGCTAAGTGAATGAATGTTCACTTTAGCCCAAACGTGCCCTAACACCAAGAAAATAATTTTTTTTTAATTTGAAAGATGAATAAAAGTAAGGAGAGAATGGTCAAACCCGTGGATCTTTTTTAAAGCACTTAGATCTCGTGAAGCATGTAATTACCGACAAAGTGTACTTGACTCCAAGAGAAGAAGATGCAACTGAGCTCGAACTTCTGCTTGGTTGGATGGAAGGATCTACAAAATAACACTCATAGAATTTCCATACAAAATATTAGATCATGTATTATTCACAAATTGAAATAAAGAAGAGCATGAACTATAACTAAATAAAACAATGCTCATTTTTAAATTCTAAAAGTAAATCAATAAACAACGAATTTGCAAACTGCAAATACCTGTTCTTATGTGCTTACAGAAGCCTTCTAAAGAATAACATCATAATCTCAAATAGACAAGAAAGAAAAGCATTAGAACAACATCACCTCATCCATCAAGTGCAATCATCCAAAGAATCACACCACATGAGCCTCCAAAGCCTTAATTTTATTCCAATGGTTGCATAGAAGCAACAAGCAATTACAAAAGTTTCACCAGAGTTTCTCTACACAAAAATCCATCCGAATAGAGCTAAAAGAGCCTCTATTTGTACAATGAGAGAGTGCTAAAACCCTAAAACCAATCCTCAAACCGTAACTAGCCTGGCCACCAGACAGAGATGCCGGACCTAAATTGGAGAACTGGGAGTGAGGGGAGGCCTCCACCCAGGAAAGGCGCCCCCACTCCAACCCTAAACACTGAAATCCATCCATAGATGGGCCCACACATGTGGAAGGTGCCCTCAAGAGAGACAGGGACGTGAGTTGTTGAAGGAGGCATCCTGCTGCATAGGAAAGTTTCCTGCTAGGTCTAGAAACCTACTTTGTTAGGTCTGGAGGAGCCACTGCCAGGTTTGGGAAGCCTACCAATGGTGTAAGATTCAGTCTTCACCTTGACCAAATCACTGGACCAATGAGTGCTCTCCATCTCATTCTTTAGCTATAGATGACATGTCTGCTAACTGATAATAAATTAATTGCTCTCTTAATGATGACTGAAGCTGAGTTATGATAACTCCAATCATCATAAGTGATCCATGAGATGTCATTTAGCCTTTTATTTTACTTAATTTGGATCAATTTGGAGAGTTTTATTTTTCTCCAAAATAATCATTTTTTAATAAAAATTCATTTATTTACTCAAAACTGACTTTTTTGAGAAAAAAGGAATTATGTGTCCGATTGTTGATCTGAAAGTTGGTTCTGACTGGCTAGCTGATAAAGAATGATTTTTGTCTTAAGGTTAGAGACTTCAATCATTGAATTTGGAGTCCATATGACTGACCTACCATGAACAGGTTTTTTCCATTTAATTTATTGAAAAATTAACCCAAAAAACTTAGGAAAAGTAATTAAAAATTAAAAAATTAAAAAATAATTGTTTCCCTGTTCGAAAAAGATTTTTTCGATTTTTTTTTATGTGTCCAGATGACTTAGGACATGACCATGATCTACCTAAATAATGTCTAGTAGGTTTATAACACTTAGTTAGGCTCTAATAACCCCCTAAGGCCCAGAATTCAACATCAGGGATTCCATCTTTGGAGGAAGTGGGAGAAAACCTGGTCAATTATACTCGGCTGAAGGCAAAGCATAATTGTCAGTGGCAAAAAACTCCCTGGAATACCTTATTTGAGATTCTATGTCTCAGGAGACCGAACCACTCAAAAAATACCCTACTACCACATTTTATTACAAACTCCACGGGGCCATGGTCAAAATTATTCAAATAAAAAACTGGCTAGCCAATATTGGCTAGACATGAAGACGGATCAATTGATACACTGGAATCAGACTTTGAACAAGTCTGTCAATTGGTGGCTCCTTAGGTAATCCAACTAAGTGCAAAATTAGTGGATAACATCTGGCTCCAATTGTGGGACGTGTGCTCGATCTAATCTCTTATGCAAGGAGAGCATACAAGAAAACCAGAATCTCTGGTTTCCACATCCTGTAAAAACATCTCAACTTGACAAGAAAAACCTTAGTAGCACAAGCTTTATGAAAAAGAGCCAATGATCCAAAAGTTGCTTTATTCAAAGAAATGACAAAACTTAACTGGAAATTTTATTCCTAAAAGGAAAAATGCTAAGATAAATGCTCACTTTAAGGAGCCTATTTTCCTACTCTAATCATGATACAAAAAAGGTTAGGTGTAATCATAAGTCCAGTGTAGCCACCTAAGCATTTTATTAATATAAAAAGTTTTTTCTTTTTCTTTGGTTACTAGCCAAAGTAAGGACACAATTTTTGGAAAATGCAAACCTGCGTGGCGATCCAGAATGGGCAGGCTGGATGGGGAATCATAGGCATGAATAATGTCATCAAACTTCTTCCCAAACTGATAGATGCTCACGCAGGATGATTCTATCCATGACTGGATAGCGCTGATATACAAATCAGGATAGTGCGGCAGGTCGACTACTCCATCATGCTGATCATCAAGGCTTATGAAATAATAACTCATTGTATAAGCCCCAAGGTGCTTCAAAACATAAGGAACATCTATATGTGAAGATGATGGCTGAGAAAAAAATTCAACTAGTTGTATCCCATCTGATTCTTCACCGCACTGCTTTTTTAAATCCTTATTACCGATTCTTAGATACAATTTTGACTGATCATATAAAAACTGTGACTGCTCTTCCTTATAACTTTCATAAGTCTCAAAATAACAACTTCTCTTGCTGGACATATCATAGATGAGATTCTCAAAAATATTCTCAAAGGTATCATAGGTTGGATTTTCAATAAAAGTCCAATAGTCATCATCACTATCTATGTCGGATATGAGAGATGCCTCATCACTGGTATTAAGTCCTTGTCTACACTTCTCATTTTGCTCAAAACAATCTTCTTCAAAAAGCTGGGTTTCAAAGATATCACAGGGGACCCAACTTTCCAAATATTTGTCAACCGATGGAGTGCATGGAGGAATTTCATCACATGAAACTTCTAAGATTGGATTTTTAATTAAAGTCTCAAAGTTATCATCCATCTTAGATGTAAGGGATTCTTCCTCACTTGTATCACATCCTTGGCTATATCCCTCCTCATGATCATAGTCATCTTCTTCAGAAAAAAGGTCACAAGGCAGTAAACCTTCCAAACTATCATCATTATTCTCATTAGTAGGATTAGTGCTAAAGTTTTTAGTGAGATCATCCAATTGCTGACTATAATCTTTGACTTGACCCCGGGTTTCTGTGGTGACAAGATGGATCTGTCCAACTGTCTTAATGTATTCAGGCTCTCTTGAATATTGTTTTGTCTCTCTCCAACTTTCTCCGGAAATATCATGTATGTCATCTACATAGTTTATGTAATCAGGCTCGCTTGATGATGCTTTAGGACCACAACCCTCTGGAAAACCATGCTCCTGAACATACCATGCATAATAACAAGAAGATTCTTCATGAAGTTATTCACATGCCCTGCAAAATGGCTTATATTGCTCAACCATGTTAGTGGCCTCTAGCTGATGGGGAGGACTCTGTGCATGGTTGGGAGGCTTTCTTTGCCAATTTGGCTTGGCAGGAAAGGTTCTAGGAGCAAACTGAGTTTGAGTTATTTCCATCGTTATCACCCTATTTTGAATCTCCTTCAACTGTGCTAAGTGTTTCCGTTCTGCCTCCTCCATATTTTTCTTCATCTCCATCATTTGTTTTTCATAAGCATCCTTCATAGCTGATAAAGGATCCTTGTCTTTTCATTCATTAATTTTCAACAGAGTTGAAGACGTTGAATAACCATGGAGGTTAGATTCACCAGATGACTGCATGTTCAGATCAATTTTGATTGCCATCTCCTGAGCCTGGAGCAAGTTAGCAGGCTCCTTGTCTCTGATTTGGTATTGCATTTTGCCACTAAGTGCCTCAATGTAATAGACCAGGATGGTTGGTTTAGGTGGGGCATACTCAGTAGGGATGGCATTTGATAATTCTGTGAACCTAGTATTGAACTTGTCCATTGTTTTCGTGTCTTTATTCTTTATTTTGGTCAAGGACGCAAGTTGATGCCGAGGTTCTTTCTTTTCACCAAACTTGTTGGTGAAAGAAGTTTTGAAAGCTGCTAGACTATTAAAGGAATCGTCTAGTAAATTGCTATACTAGTTGCCCGCCTTTCCATCCTGAGATAGAGCAAATAACTTCATACACACATCATCATGTTGGCTGATCGGATCATTGACATAAGCGTTGATACACCTAGAAAAGTTCCTGAGGTGCATGGCGGAGGTAATGGCATCAGTGCCTATATACATTGGGAGCTTCCCGACAGCTTTGTTTGGAAGATGGTGGGGTTGACCTGCTATCTATAAAAGTCAAGTTGAGTAAAATACTCGCCCATTATGTCAGAAACAATGGTATTAGTATTTTTCAGAAATAAAATGTGGATGTCTGAAATAGACTCAGATCCAAGTTCTGCAAGGATCCTGCGAGAATATAGTTTGTTTAATCTCCTCCTAATGACCTTTTTGGGGTCAGGGATGAAATCGGCCAAACCTATAGAGTTTGTTCTAGTAGAATACCTTGAGGTGTTAAATGACAGTGGAGTCACCAGGTGGACTTAAGTCTAATTTCAGAGAGTGATTGGACTAAAAATCTACCAAAAAGGGAAAAAAGGTAAAAACTGAAAGAAACAAAGGTCGTCCAGGAACAAAAAAATTTGTCCTTGGTAACGTTGCCAAAAGATGTTGTCTGCTGATTCCACACCAGTAGCAGAAATCTTTCGAAAGATGTCTCCTCACTTAGGAAAGTGTGAGAGTTGTGACCTTGGGGGCAAGCACAGAGCTAGGTACTATCACCTACTCCTAGCTCCTCCGTTTAGGCTAACTCCTAACGAAGCCAAGTGGGGTAGTCCCTAACAAAGAGTTTTTTATGGTTCAATGTTTAAGTTAAGTTTTGGATGTTTTGGATGTGGATGGGTGTTGTTTAGGAGTTATTTGTGTTTTAAAATGATTAATATTAAGGGGATGATGATTAATCAAAGCAATCCACATTGCTAACAAGAGATCACACAGATAAGCAAAGATTCCATACTTATAACTTAAGCATTCAAATATAATCACTTGAAATGGACCATAGAGAGTTGATCAAGATAGAAAATTAATCAAATATAACAAAGGACCAGTGCCTTATGGAGTCAAATAAATCCGTGAAATAAAATATAGGAATTAAGCTAGTGAGTATTAGGTTTTTCAAGTGCTCTTGGTAAATTTTAAGAGTTTTTAACAGTGGTCTTGCTTTAGGATGTTAACAAAAAGGTTTATCAAATCTAGGAGACTCTTCTAAGTTGCCTCTGTTGAAGACATGTCAGGCCCACCTAGTATCCTAGGCTGATATTGTCAAGTGACCAGCTAGTTGAGAATCTATGACAGCGGGAGGTTCTGGCGCCTCTACTAGGAAGTACTTTGGAAGAATCCCTACAATGCCGGTGCATTGGTTACGGGGTGTTTAAGTGTTATTAGGTTACTCTAGCGAGGCTTAAAGATCCAGTGCCATTTCTGGGTACTCCAATCTAGAATCGATCAGAGCATACTCCGACAAGGAGGGAGGGGGGTTAATTAATTAAAGGGGCATGAGTTGCAAATTTTATTAAGTTAAATAGTTAAAACCCTCTGACAGAGAGCGCTCTTGACCTTGTCTTATGACAGTGGTTAAAAGACTTAGCTAATCTAGATGAAACTAATGCAAGGGTTGTGCAAACCTAAGATGCTCTCCGATAGAGAGTGCTCTTGACTTGTGTTTCTGCAAGTTCAAGAGTCTTACTTATGGATGATTTGATTAATTAAACAAACACAATAATTAATATGAAAGGTGGTTGATTAAAACTCTTCGACAGAGAGCACTCTTGATCCACCTTATGGTGAGATTCAAGAGATTTTGGTTCTTTTTATGATTTCATAATTTATGACAAGATACCAACAAGCAATGATGAATCTAGCAATTATTAAGAATGAAATTAAGTCTAATCAAAGAACTAAACTAATTGCTTAAGGAAAACTATACTAAGTAAATCATGAAAATGAACACAAGACACACTTCCCCAAAATAGGGGAAGTAGAAAAGGAAGGAGACTTGCTCCCACTCAGCTCTTTTTATTAATCTTTTACAATGATGATGCGTTCTTTGCTTCTTGGAAGAACGGGGAAAGAAGGGGACGAAAGAAGAGGGATAGCAGTCTTTTTGTTCTTTTTTGCACTACTTGTTTGTTTGTGGCCTTTGGGTTCTCCTTCACCTGTTTGCAATCTAAGATCTATAAACACACACTTGTTATGATATTAGTTGATAAAAAATAACTTTAAATTTAATCTATAAACTAGCTAAAAACACTTACCCAAACTCACTGAGAAGAAGGAAGAAAAGAGGCAAGAAAAAGGCAAGGCAAGAGGGGTGAAAGAGGGGTGGAAAGAGAGCAAAAGGCAAGTCAAATAAGGCTGGAAACTAAGTGATAAATAGGGCTGCAAAATGAGGGTGAAAAGGGCTAAACGTACAACCCAAAAGATGGTTGAAGAAAAGGATGGAAAGGGGCTGCAAAAAGTAGAAAAAGGAGGCAAAAGAGGGTTGTCCAAAAGGGTAAAAAGTGGGGAAAAGTGGACAGCGAACTAAGGGAAGGAAAGGCTGCAAATAAAAGGCCTAAAGAGATGAAAAAAAAGCATAGGGTAGCCAAGCAGGGAAAAGGATAAGTGAATGAATGTTCACTTTATCCCAAACGTGCCCTAATCCCAAGAAAACAATGATTTTTTAATATGAAAGATGAATAAAAGTAAGGAGAGAATGGTCAAACCCGTGGATCGTTTTTAAAGCACTTGGATCTCATGAAGCATGCAATTACCGACAAAGTGTACTTGACTCCAAGAGAAGAAGATGCGGTTGAGCTTGAACTTCTACTTATTTGGATGGAAGGATCTGCAAAATAACACTCATAGACTTGCCATACAAAATATTAGATCATGTATTGTTCACAAATTGAAATAAAGAAAAACATGAACTATAATTGAATAAAACAATGCTCTTTTTTAAATTCTAAAAGTAAATCAATAAACAGCTAACTTGCAAACTGCAAATACCTGTTCTTATGTGCTTATAGAAGCATTCTAAAGCATAACATCATAATCTCAAATAGACAAGAAAGAAAAGCATTAAAACAACATCACCTCATCCATCAAGTGCAATCATCCAAAGAATCACACCACATGAGCCTCCAAAGCCTTAATTTTATTCCAATGGTTGCATAGAAGTAATAAGCAATTAAAAAAGTTTCACCAAAGTTTCTCTACACAAAAATCCATCTGAATAGAGCTTAAAGAGCCTCTATTTGTGCAATGAGAGAGTGCTAAAACCGTAAAACCAATCCTCAAAACCTAACCAGCCTGGCCACCAAATAGAGATGCCAGACCTAAATTGGAGAACCGGGAGTGAGGGGAGGCCTCCACCCAGGCAAGGCGCCCCCACTCCAACCCTAAACACTGAAATCCATCCACAAATGAGCCCACACGTGTGGAAGGTTCCCTCAGGAGAGAGAGGGGTGTGAGTTGTTGAAGGAGGCATCCTGCTGCATAGGAAAGCTGACTGCTAGGTCTGGAAACCTACTTTGTTAGGTCTGGAGGAGCCACTGCCAAGTTTGGGAAGCCTACTGATGGTGCAAGCTTCAGTCTTCACCTTGATCAAATCACTGGACCAATGAGTGCTCTCCATCTCATTCTTTAGCTGGAGATGACATGTCTGCTAACTAATAATAAATTAATTGCTCTTTGAATGATGATTGAAGCTAAGTTATGATAACTCCAATCATCATAAGTGCTCCATGAGATGTCATTTGGCCTTTTATTTTACTGAATTTGGATTAATTTGGAGAGTTTTATTTTTCTCCAAAATAATCATTTTTAATAAAAATTCATTTCTTTACTCAAAACTGACTTTTTTGAGAAAAAAGGAATTATGTATCCGATTGTTGATATGAAAGTTTGTTTTGACTGGTTGGCTAATCAAGAATGATTTTTGGCTTAAGGTTAGAGACTTCAATCACTGAATTTGGAGTCCGGATGACTGACTTACCACGAACAGGTTTTTTCCATTTAATTTATGGAAAAATTAACCCAAAAAACTTAGGAAAAGTAATTAAAAAAAAAAAAATCCCCGTTCGAAAAAAATTTTTTCAATTTTTTTTTATGTGTCCAGATGACTTAGGACATGACCATGATCTACCTAAATAATTTCTAGTAGGTTTATAACACTCAGTTGGGCTCTAATAACCCCCCATGGCCCATAATTTAACATCGGGCATTCTAGCTTTGGAGGAAGCGGGAGAAAACCTCGTCAATTATACTTGGGTGAAGGCAAAGCATAATTGTCAGGGGCAAAAAACTCACTGGAATACCTTATTTGAGATTCTACATCTCAGGAGACTGAACCACTCAAAAAATACCTTACTAGCACATTTTATTACAAACCCCGCGGGGCCATGGTCAAAATTATTCAAATAAAAAATTGGCTAGCCAATATTGGCTAGACATGAAGACGGATCAACTGATACACTGGAATCAGACTTTGAACAAGTATGTCAACTGATGGCTCCTCAGGTAATCCAACTAAGTGCAAAATTAGTGGATAACAGATAGCATGATCAAATTCTCGAATAGGTGGAATACCTTTTGGAATATCTTCAAATACCTTGGAATTCTTATTAGTGACCCTTTGGATATATGGGGATATACGAAACTTTGAGGTTTGAACATCTAATGACCATAATTGTGCAACTACACCTTGATTTCCCTTTTTCAATAGCTTTGTCATACCATTAGAGATTATCACCTTGATTGATTTTCCTATGACACCATTTGACTCATATTCTTTTCCTTCCCATGAAAATTCCATGACTTTTTTTTGAAAATTAAAATCAATTGTTCCCAATGATTCTAACCATTGGACACCTAAGACAACATCAACACTGCCCATTGGGATAAAAAATCATTGGAATATTCAATACATATTCTCCCATTGAAAGATTGATATTATGACATTTCCTTGAGAAATTTATAGTTCGTCCATATGCAATCATTACTTGAAACTCTGGCACTGGATATACAAAGCAATTAAGAACTTTGGCTAATTTACAGTGAATGAAATTATGAGTACTACCGGAATCAATCAACATTGTTACCTTTTTTATTTTTTATGTATCCTTCGATCTTGAGAGTTTGAGGAGTGCTAATTCCATCCAATCCATGACAAGATATGGCATGAGTAATTTCTTTTAAAGTATCCTTTTCTATTTCTTATGGAGTATCCTCTTCTTGATTTGGTTCCTCTTCTTTTGGTTCTCCCTCTTCACAATCTATGTAGAATAATTTCTTCTCACCAAACTTATGTCCCTTACTATACTTGTTGTCACAATTAAAGAATAATACTTTTCCTGTTCTTTCATCTAGTTTTTGGGGTGTCAACCTTTGTGGTGGTTGAGAAGAAGGAACATTATTTTCTTTGTATGTGTTGGAGAAGGAATTTCTAGTAGTCATTGCCATATTTTTACTTTCAACCTTCCTTTCCATCATGAAACCCTTCTCTATGGATCATGGTTCAAAGAGACATATCTCATGTTGAATTTTATCTTTCAATGTTCCAATAAAAATATCTAACCAATTATCATCTTAAATATTCTTCACTCTGAGACTTAGTTGCTGAAATTGCTTAATGTGCTATAGAACGAGGCCTTTTTGCTTGAGATTTGCCAATTGGATAAAGAAGGTGTTTCTATTTATATCCCCATAATGTGCAATCAATTCTTGTATGAATATAAACCAAGAGATAATAGATTTATTTTTATGGTCACAACTCAATTGGCACCATACAAATTGATCAGGTTCTAAATATAAGGATGAAATAGTTACCTTTTGCAAAGTGGGCACCTGGTGTAGATCAAAGAATTGCTCCATCAAAAAAATACATGTGATTGGATTCTTTCCATCAAACTTTTTCATGCCAATCTTGGGAATAAAATGGTTCCTTGGACCTGAATTCAACCCATGATGTTGTAGTGCATCTTCAACTTTTGAGGACTCCAACTTGCTACTCTCCAATTGTTTTTCAATATTCTCCATACGTGACTAAAATAAGTACTCTTTTTCCTCCTTATCCTCTTCTTGAGTAGATAAATGAGGAATAGAGTTATGTTTTATATCCTTCATCAATTTCTTTAAGACTTGAATATCATATTTTCTATCCATCCTTTTGAGATCCTCTTTACTAGCCATCTGTTTGAGTTCCTCTTTATGAGCCATCCCTTTGATATCCTCTTTGGTAGCCATCTTATTTTCCAATTTAACTAAGTCATCAATTTTCACAATTCTATTAATCATATCTTCCAACATGGACACTCCAAAACGTATGTCTTCCATTTCATCATATGTTAGGGATGAATCCTTTGGGGGTTTGAGTGGAGTGTTATTCTTTCCACTAGGATTTTGATGGAATTTTGAACAATAAATATATATCACACCATACGATTTACCACAAATATATCCTTCTACTCAAATATATTCAAATGAAAAATGGTGTACCTTTTTCAAACCCTCATTACAAGACTGTTTTATGGACAACTTGTAACTAACTTCAAATTTGAATTTTGACTCCTATGGGTCTGAAAATTCAGCTTGTGTCCTCTTTCCAATTCCATAGGCCTAAATTAATTTGGATGCACCCGATTTTTTTAATTCCCAATATCCCAAAGCTTCTTATTTTTTTCCTATATAGAAGAGTGAACTTGTACGATATGGAACATGTCCAATATTTCATTTTTGTAGTTGAAACATCTACCACAGATACCTTGATTCATCTTATTTAGGATGCAACTGGTCTATCTCAATTTGGATCTAGGATTTCTTAGATATGACCTTTTGACATAGAACACCTCTTTTAGTCTAGGTTTTGGACTATTCAAAATCCCTAGATTCCTCCGTAATTATCTTCGAAAATGTAATGGATGAGGATATGAATTTGGTTCTGGAGATAATTTGGTCTGTTTTAGAAGTCGATTTTTATTCTCAATCTGTGAATCCTGAATGATGTGAAGTATCATAGTACTTGTTAATTTAATATATGTTGATATCTTTGTCAATCTAAATCTGGGTTAATGTGATGTGAATCATAATGATAGTAGTTTTTGTCGATCTAAATTTCAGTTAATGTGATTGTGAGTTGTACTGAGTGTTTCCACCTTTCACACACTTGGGGGGGAATGTGGAAAAAATCTTCAAGCCACTCAGTGTGTCCTTCAGGGAAAGTCTCAAGTCAAGGCTGTCACCTTGTTCTTGACTCCTTCGTTTAGGCTCAACTCCTAACAAATCCAAGGGAGGTAGACCCTATTAAGTTAATAAGGAAAATTACTTTAGTATGATGATGTTAAATTGAATAAGTTGCTTAGGATTTTGAAATAAACCTCAAATAACCATAGATGACAAGATGAAAAATGAGCACAAGAAGCACAATGCTGACACACAATATATATATACCGACAGATTTAAACAAAGAACCAGTGCCTTAAAAATGGAGTCATAAAATAATCAAATGTACTTGCATGTGCTTGGAGTGAATGTTTTGTAATTGCGTCTTGGTATGTTTTAAGTTAATATGAAATATGAGTGGATTAAATTAAGCGAGGGGGGACTCCAAATATACCCTAGGGGTACTTAGAGTATGTCCAAAAATAAACCTTCACATCTACCTGCAAGGAATGTGTGGGATGAATGGAGTCTCTAAGATGGTGTTCATAATACACTTGAGGGTGTAACAAATATCGGTGCCTCGAGGTCACTGTCTAGGAGTTCGCACTTCCTTTGGGTATTTTGCCACCATTTACAGTTTGATCGAGGCATTGGATTTTCTCTTGATGGTGGTTAATTGGGGAAGGTGAAGCCTAATTAATCTAGTCACTCATGTTTCTTTTGATTTAGCTTGACTGATTAGACGAACCGTAGCCAAGTACAGAGCATACACACTGGAGTCTTGTCAATTTTAGTAAATTTTAAAGGATGTGTTTTTAGAAAGAAAAATCCTCCAGGAACCTCTTTTGGTCCAAGTGGACCTCAATCTAGGAATCATGGAGGGGGTTGATTTTAGAAATATTGTTTGCAAAAATTAATGACAAGCAACAAAAAATAAGCAAACCACAGGTTTTCTAATTAGTCCTACCACGCATCTCTTTCCCCTTTCGGGTCAATCGGGAAGTCGTGGGGTAAGTATTAAAATTACTTTGTTACTGCCATATGGAATATATGATAAAATAATCAAAGTATATTATTCTGCATAAATGAAACTAATCTAGAGCGAAAAATTAAGGAAATGTCAAAATGGAAAAAGGACGCGAATCCTCCCAGGGGGATGGGGAATGTGCTCGAAAGAGCCTATTCAAAAATAATTTTTATTATCAGTGGTTACAATATCATAAAAATGATAAGAATCCTCTTGGTTCTTATACAGAATGAAACCAAGATTTTACAAAATGCCAAAATTAAATATTACAGTAAAAAAGGGAGACCCCTGGGGGGATTTGGATGGCCCAAAAGCCACTTTCGAACAATAGATTCTCCTATTTCTGTTATACCTGATAAAAAAAAATGAGCTTATTAGAATGAAATATGTCCAAAATCACTTTGAAAGTACCTTTGAGTCAGCCTACTTTAAACCAACAAAAAGCTAAGTTAAAACTAGTAAAAAAAGGTAAAAAAGGAACCAAGGAAAGCAAGATTTCCTTGGGATATTGTCTTGCTGTTTTAGAAGCCAATGTGATTTGCACTGATTGCTGGATTTTATCTTTTAAAACATAAAACAGAAATCTAAAACATGCAAACTACGAATTCTCTTTAAAATGCCATGCAAAAAGGACAATTTCCCTAAAACTAGATCTAGAATGCTTATGAAACTTTTAAGGAACAAGATCTAGATTATGAGCCTTGAGACAATACATATATTTTAAGTTTTACTTTAATATAATATATCTAAATAATATCAAATCTTGTAAATAAAGTAACCAGGTAAAATTTTGATTTTAGAAGGAGGAAGAGATAGAAAGAGTGTTGGAAGCCTGGGAATGATGGGCTTTGGAGTCTGATTTGGTGGAACACTGAGGGACTATGTCCTCCAAAATATCCTGAAGATGAGGAATATGAAAACTATCTCAACCCCTTCTACAAGTCATATCACCTGCAACTTAGAAATCCGAGCACAAACAGATGGTTAAAACATAGGTGTTGCTGGAAAAAGACCACTAGAAAGAATGCAATTAAAATTAAAATACATGCAACTCCAATAGATATGAAACAAGTGAACAGTAAGAGCATAAATCAAACTAGAATTATATCTTACCTCGATGGGAGGGATCTTTCCTTCAAGGCCAACAATTAACCATCAAAAGCAAAGATCAATAATACAAATTATACATCATAAGCACTTGACAATCATCATCCACACATGAAAAGCATTACACCATAGATATTTCCTCCAAATATTTATTGATTCCAAAATAGTAAGCAATACAATAACAACATCTCTTTAATCAAGCCCTAACTAGCTTGAAAGAGGAAAACCGAGCCTTATTTATAACAAAAAATGGAAATCTAGCTCGGGGGGGCACAATTCCCAAGGAGAGAGAGACTACAACTATATGTGGAGTCAATATGAGCTTGATCTGAGTCTCATTGAGTGCAATTGTCAATCAAAGAGCTGATCAGGCTGACACCTCAACTTATTAACTGAAACATCCACCAAAACTCATCCAAATCGGCCCACACGTGTGGAGGAGAGAGAGAGGGTGCAATTCCCAAGATTGCATGTTGTGGTGCACTCCCAGTTCAGCCCAGATCACCTCCTTCTATCAAGGAATGGTCATCTCCAGTCAATCCAAAGCCGATGAGATTGAGTTCAGTCAAATCGGAGCAAATCCCATTGATTTAGGATTTGGGGCTTTATCCATTATTTAATTAATTTATTAATTAAAATAATGAATATTTGATTTTTAGGGTTTTCTGACCTGAGTGATGGGAAAATTACTTACACTTAGGAAAAGTGGGTTTATGGGTTTAAATGGTGCTCTGAGTTTGAAAATGAGAAACCCCATGATTGAAACTGATTTTTGAGCCCACTTTTATTACAAAACCAAGTTTTCCATTTAGACTATCAAAAAATAGCCTAAGTTTTGGAAAAATTAGAACTTAAAAAAAACTTAAAAATTAAAAAAAAAAACCTAGGGGGGCTTAGACATGTTCATATGACTCAACCATAATGCCTAGCATGTTTATGCATTGACACATAGACTCTAATAACCTCAGTAGGCCTAAATTCCAAGCCGGCCACCCCAACTTTGAAGGTATTGAGGGAAAAACTCAGAAATTATCAGTCGTTTATTCCACAACCACTAATAACCAAGGGAAAAAACACCCTGGGCTGATCGGATTGAAAAATAAAGTCTAAGAGACCTAGTCTTTTACAGATACTATCATTCTAGAACATTTTATTACAACTCCCCTATGGGGTATGAACATGTGATATAGTACAACAAGCACTTCCGAAAGTCTTCTGAAGTCTGAAGAAATCATCTTTGTTCGGTTCACCAGGCTCACTTGATAAAAAAACACTAAGTACAACTTAGGTGGTAGCAAATAGATCTCGTTAATCATTATGGTTGCATTGTAGTTGTTGTGATCCTATATTTCTGGATGATGTTGCAATTGGGTAGAAGATAATGTGAAGTCCTCTTCACAGTCCAGAAACTGTGTTCCTGCAGCACTCCCTTAGACATCTCGGGTGAGATTGTGCCTTCTCTGTAAGTCTTACTGGAATGGGTAAAACTTTTTTGGGATAGTGTTTAGGGATTCGGTTTCGATAGTTGTTGACATTAATGCGAAGTGAACCCATGTCGACAGAACTATGTCAATAAATTCCTTAAATCATGGTCTGTGAATGTTAACTTCTTCATATTAGGCATAATATCCACTCTGACATGCACACCTTTTGGAATGGATGGATTAACAAGCAAATGCTTATAAATCTTGAAAATTATCACATTGGGAGCATCATCCTTCCACGATGGAATATACCTAGGTATTATTGTTGCTAAACTAGATCCTGAAGCTTCAACATCATGTGTTACTTTGAATCTATTCTCAGGAAGAATGACCCAACCAATCATTCACTTATTCCTTGGTGGATTTACAAGGATGGATCACGAGATGACCTTCAGTTCCTCCTCTACAATGGATATGGAAGGGGGAGCTTCCACACCTGAAACTTGAATGGTTCTTGAAATCGACATAGGAATATCCATTAGAGAAATGTTCAACATCAAGAAATTGTAGGCACTTATTTCATTTCAAGAAACTTCACACTTTAATAAAAAGAGGAAACTATCTTCTGCTGATATTGAAATACATTTATGTATGTGGCATGTCATCAAATCATGTGTGTTTCCAATAAATTGAAAAGATGATGGATAATCCTTTCACATGATAAGATATTTTTGGTTATTATGACAACATGCCATTAAATACATCACTTCATTGACCGTAAAAGAAGGAAATTATTATGCATTAATTACGAAATTGACAGAAAGCACGCCACCAAAATATCCCTCTACCCAGATTTTACTGTAACACAACTTAATCTTTTAATGGAATTTTAATTTGTTACATATCTATAGACTACAACAAACCTTTCTTCAAAGCAGAGTTTCAAACTTATATACAAGACTTCAATTTCTTTTTCATGTACAAGTGCAGTCAATACATATTCAGTTGAGTGAAGTATGACTATCCCTATAAGGTTTTAGCCGACTCCCATTTTCCAACCAGTCGAAGAGTGTACCATATAAGTTTTGTAAGTGAACAACACTTCCATCAGTGACATGAATGACAAAATATGGTCTCAACTAGTGTGCATGGAGCTTACCAGGATGTTTCAAAAACTTAATCTCATAAATAAGACCAAAATTACTTGGCTAGAAATGCTTGAACTTAAAGTGGTGTTCATGCTAATCCTTGTTTCTCTCTTTCTCGACACACTGATGATAGTTTGTAATGAAATGATCTTATTCCAACTGTAACAAATGAGATAATCTTTCTTTAATTGCATCGAAATCTTTCATTTCATTAATTGCAGTTATTCTGAGGATGGGTACAATGTATTCTATTAGAATAACAACCTTGTGTCCATAAACCAATCTAAGCGAAGTGTGCCCTGTAATATTCTTGCATGTCATGTGATAATCCCATGAAAATGCAGGTATTTTTTTATCCCTGTCATCATAATTTACATTGAATATCTTAGTTAGTGCATTTTCTAATATTTTGTTAAATGGTCCAACAACTCCATTTTATTGTGGATTATATGGCGTTGTCTTCCTATGATGGATATGAAATTCCTTACTTAATTTCTCAATCATATGATTAAAAAAATGCGTACCCTGGTCACTTATTAGAATTTTTGGACACCCAAACATAGTCCTGACATGGTCAAATAAAAACCTTGCAGCACTCACAATAGTACAATCTATGACTAGTGCTCCTTCATCCCACCCAGTTAAATAATCTGTTGTATTAATTATATACCATGCACCTTTATTTTTACCTGATGGATTATGAGACATATTACTTGAAAATACAAACCATTTAGGGCTCTTCCTTTCTTCATGTTGCCACCTATGGTTGCTTCCTCCACCATTCTTATTCTCCAAATGCTTAACAAGACCTTCTTTCGTTTATTGTTCCAACATGATGATGTTACAGGTGTGAGAATTTCAATCTACAAAACCATCTAAGAGCCTTAGAGAAACTCACAAATATAATTTGGTGCAAACCATTAAATGAGAAGCAATTTACACATGCAATGTGAACAACATGATGTTATATTTTGACTGTCTAACATAAAAACATGTTAGTAACAGGTTTATATTACATCAGAATTTTTTCAGGAGGATTAGTAATCCCAATGTGACTGTACAAATGAACTTGAACAAATTGGCCTCAGTGCCCCCTAGGTGGGCCGATCATGCTCCAAATAATCCCAAATGGTCATGAATCTCTGTATGGATGTGTCTAAGGTGAAATTGGGTCATAATAACACCTTGGAATGCATAAGTGTGGAAAAATAGGTGGGTTAGAGGCTCTAGGTTGCATTAAATGCACCAAATCATCCCAAAATTGGACAAAATCCACCTCTAGTGCTCCTAGCAAGCCAAACTATCCACATTCAATGAATGGGAGTGTAATAGAAATGATGAGGGTGCACATGTGGATGGTTGACTAATATGGAGTGCTAATGTGGGTGTGAATGCACCAATTTAGCTGGCTATTGGTCCAACTAAGCACCCTAAGTCCAAAACCATAGCGTATTAATGCAAAATGCAATAAAATTGACTGAGTTAAACTAAGGTACTAAGGGGTTGTATTATTGTTCTAACACCCCCCCTTAACCAAAAAATTAGTACAACTCATAAAATGAAAGAGGCCATGGAAACAAATGCTAAGTCACCTCAATTACATAATTCAGAAACTTTATTTGTCCATATGAAGCGAGGAAAAGAAGGAAAACCACACAAGACAAAACCTTCCCTCAAGAATGGACATGGGATTGAAACATGTAATAAATAACAACAAATCACCATCCATCACTCACCCCAAGAAAATATCTCAGGTAACTGAAGGTTTTCTCTTTGAAAGTCTTGGTGAAAATTTCAGCAGTTTGCTCAGTGGATGGGAAATACTGCAGTGAAATCACCTTGTCATCCACTAAGCCACAGATGTAGTGAATATGGATATCAATGTCATTTTTCATATTCCTCTGAACTGGATTAGTAGATATTTTGATGGAACTTTGATTTTCAACCCAAATTTTGGTAGAATAATCAATTGTGACACCAAATTCCTGAAGAATTCCTTGCAACCAAACACACTATGTAGCTGCATTGGCAGGTGCCCTGTACTCGGCCTCTTATGATGGAAGTGAACTAGTGTGTTGTTTCTTACTTGAACAGAAAATGGGACCTCCAGAAAGCATAAATAAAAAACCTGAATTTTATTTTATGTTAGTGGAATCTCCATCCCAATCTGAATCAGAAAATCCAGCTAGTTGAAGTGAAGAACTAGCTGAGTAGTGCACCTCGAAATTCTTTGTACACTAGACATACTGAAGAATTATTTTTTCTTCCTTCTATTGGAGCTCATGTGGCTTGTGCATATATATTTATACAACACTTACAACATGAGATAAATATGTTCTTGTATGTGTAATATAGAGAAATATTCCAACTAGTTTCCTGTAGAGTGTAAAATCTACCAATGGAGAATTGCCAAATTCAAACAATTTGATGCCAGAAAGAAAGGGAGACTTGGATTCCTTACACTCAGAAATTTTAAACTCACTTAGAAGGTCTGGATCATACTTGGGTTGACTCAACATGATGGCCCTTTCACTTTTCTCAATTTTCAAACCCAAAAATTTCCTTAGCAATCCTAGATCGGTCATGGAAAATTCACTATGTAAAGATGAATTAATTGAACCAATTGAAGTGGTGCATATCCATGTAATTAGGAGCTGATAAACATAAAGAACATTAACCTTAAAATACCATCATTTTTCTGCAAATATACATTAGGATCTGATTTGCATCTAGTGAAGCCAATAGAGAGCAAGAAAGCATCCATTTTAGCATACCAAGCCCTGGGGGCTTGCTTGAGTCCATAGAGAAATTTATTCAGCCTACAAAAAAGTGAAGGATCCTCTTGGAAACCTTCAGGTTTATGCATGTATATTTCTTCATGTAGCTCACCACGTAGTAATGCACTCTTGACATCCATATGGTGCACTTGCTAACCCTTACTACCTGCAATTTCTAGAACTAGTCTTATGGAGTCCATCTTTGCAACTAGTGCAAAGGTTTTGGTACAATTAACACCATGGACTTGAGAGTATCCCTTAGAAAATAATGTCTTTGTATTTTACATCTGAACCATCAGTAGTAAGTTTGGTTTGAAATATCCACTTGCATTGAACAAGATTCCTCTTGGGAGGAAAGGGAACCAATTCCCATGTTTCCTTCTCTTGGCGAGAATGTAACTCTTCTTCCATTTCTGTTTTCCATATTGGGTAATTACAATATTTTTGATATGTATTTGGAACATATCCAATCAGCATATAACAGTGCTCAGCAAGAGCACTGTCACTTTCTAAGAAAGCATTACTAGTTTGAGATCTAGCCTTGCTAGGCTCTTGGGGATTGCCAACCAATTCCCCTGCAGCTTGTATGATTTTTTCATCCAACTTGGGAATTTATGGTGACTCATATAAAACAATATCATATAAATCCATATCATATTCAGGAATATGAGAAAAAACAGAGTATGAAGAATCGCTTACATCATCAAATTGTTGAGGAGAATAACATTCCCTCGGTGCAAGATCAAGATACGATATTGGTTCCTCTTCGAATTGCACACTTATTTAAACAAATTTATTGAGTGTGGAAGTGTAAAAGAGTTTTTAACCTTTTTTATCCTCACCATACCCAACCATTATGCATTCCTTTCTTTTTGGCTGCAAGGCCTTCCTCTTTTCAGAAGGGATTCGAGCCCATGCTCTAGATCCAAAAATCCTGAAATTTGAGACATTTGGTTTATGGACAAACCATGCCTTGTAGGGAGTCTTTCCTTTTAATTATTTGTGTAAGGCTCTATTTTATATGTGTGCAGCACAATTAATGGCCTCATCCCATAGCTTGGGACTTATATCCCTTGCTTCAATCATGCAAGTTTCCATTTCCTTGAGAGATATATTCTTCCTCTCTGCCACAACATTTTGTTGTGGTGTATAGGGAGTTGAGTGTTGCATTTGGATGCCACATTCCTCACAAAGGTAATATAGGTTTTTTTTGACATAATAATTCCCATTATCAGTCACAAGTATCTTAATATTATGACCACTCTGATTTTCTACCAATTCCTTCCACATATTCAATTGCTCAAAAACATCAAACTTTAATTTACGGAAGTACACCCAATAGAATCTCGAGTAATCATCAATAAATGTAAGTACATACCTTTATACACCCTATTATGGAGTAAGAAGAGGACCAATCAGATCTAAATGTACCAACCCCAGTGGTTGTGTGGATCTCATTGCCATCCCATTCTCATATCTTCGCTCTGGATGCTTCCCAACTACACACCCAATGCATGCTCCATTTGATGATTTGATTTGCGGAAGTCCTTCCACCACCTCACCTCTATGTAGTTCTTGGAGGTATTTGTAGTTCATGTGACCAAACCTATAATTCCATAGCTTGGAAGTGTCATTAGAATGTGAGAGAATATTTTGGTCATTGGAAATGGGGAGGAAGTTTGAAAAATTGTACATCCTCTCATGGTGGCCTTCATACCCAATTGCAATGACTTGGTTTGATGAGATTTCTGCAAACTCTACCATATATGGAGTGAAGGTAACTCTCTTTTCCTCTACTGTATGGGTCATTTGATAGACTACCATCAAATTTTCTACAAGGTCTGGTACATACAACACATCACTGAAGAAACCATGGTTTAAATCAATCCTACCAATCCCCTTGGTATGGATTTATAAATCATCCCCATTCGAACTGATGGGCTAACATTCGAATGCATAGAGGAGAAGAGATATCTTGTGGATAACATGTTTCTAGAATTCCCTGAATCAACGATCAAATATGAGGAATTAGAGGTACCTTCTAGCAAAGCATGGCATTTCTCCTTGCCATCTGAATTGGAGGTTCCATCCTTCTTCCTTACACTGTCTGGGACTGGGATGTTTTTTTTCTCCAGCAACTACGTCATCTGGTCAATGGATTTTTTCATGCATGAGAGATTTGGATGCCATCCCTTGTGGTAATCGGTTCATTTGGTATTCTCTTTTCCCTTCTTGTCCTTCTTCCTAGGAGGATTTGAACCCCCATCACTATATTTGGGTTTTTCTGGTTTCTTCTTCTTTGGAAGCTTCGAATTCTTTGCCGAGGACTTTCCCTTTAAGGAATTCAAAAATACAATGGCCAAGGATTGATCCTTATCCTTGATGGTTCCAATTTGGACTAGCTTGTCTTTATCCCGGGTGAGGGAATCCATGAAGCTAGCTAGAATTGGAATTTTCAATTTTTGAAGTGTTAACTTTCCAGAATGGATTGTGCTGACAAAGACTGAGAATTCTAGCCCCAACTTCAAAAATATGGACATAATCAATTGGTCCTCTTTCTTCTCAATGCCACATTTATTTAGCTACAACACAAGTGACTTAAACTTGGTGAAGAATTCTTGGATAGTGTCAAACTACACTGGGCTCAGGGTGATGAGCTCGTTCTCAAGCTGGTGTCCTCTTAGTTCATCAGTTTTCCCAAAGAGTGTCTCTATTTTTACCCATACTTCATTGGGGGTTGTTGAAATATCTAGGTGGAACAAAA
Organism: Pseudotsuga menziesii; assembly: GCA_001517045.1. Classification (NCBI taxonomy): domain Eukaryota; kingdom Viridiplantae; phylum Streptophyta; class Pinopsida; order Pinales; family Pinaceae; genus Pseudotsuga; species Pseudotsuga menziesii. The sequence goes on along the minus strand of LPNX010757986.1, from coordinate 29,371 downwards.
TTTCTCATGAGATACTCAAGAATAACAATCCATATGATTCATCCAATCTATTGAAGTACTTGGCTTTCTCTATAGCAGAGTTTGGCTCCACCTCTATGCCCATGGTAACTCTATAGATTCCTTTAGATCTCAATTGAATAACCATATCTGCCTTCCAATTGAACAATTTGAAAGGTGTTATCAATATGTGGGTAGATTCCATTTCTTCCTGCGCTAATGGTGATGAAATTGCTAAATGTCCTACAAAACAACTCAATTTTATCTGGAATTTCTGTAAAAATGCAGCTCAAAACGTTATGGATTGATATTAAACTCAATAAAATCCACTTGTATTTGATACCATGTTATAATTTTTATGTACATAAATATCTAGGAGCCTTAGAGAAACTCACAAAATGAATTTGGTGCAAAAGCAACAAAAAAACATTAAATGAGAAGCAATTTACACATGCAATTTGAACGGAAACAAGTCATATTTTGACTGTCTACTATAAAAACATGTTAGAAACATGTTTATATTACATCAGAAGTGTTTTGTGAGCCTTAGTAACCCCAATGTGACTATACAAATGAACTTGTCCAAATTGGCCTCAATCCCCTCTAGGTGGGCCAATCATGCTCCAAATCAGCCCAAATAGCCACGAATCTATGTGTGGACATGAAGTAGGTTACATGGGGTCATAATAACATCTTGGGGTGCATGGGTGTGGAAAATTAGGTGGGTTAGAGGCTCTAGGTGGCATTAAATGCACCAAATCATCCCAAAATTGGACAAAATCCACCTCTAGTGCTCCTAGTCAACCAAAATGTCCACCTTCAAGGAATGAGAGCGCACAAGAAATGATGAGGGCATACATGTAGATGGTTGACTGAGCTGGAGCACTCATGTGTGTGTGAATGCACCAATTTAGTTGGTTATTGGTCCAACTAAGCACCTTAAGTCCAAAACCATAGTGTATTAATGCAAAATGCAATAAAATTGACTAGGGATTTAAACTAAGGTACTAAGGTGTTGGATTAATCTTCTAATAAAAGGTCATGTATTTGAAGCATTGCATCATACTTGTAATCATATTTTGGATCTCACCATTTCCACCCATGCTATGTCTTTCACTTTTTCCTTACAATTTTAGTTCAGTAGAATTCATTCTAGCCAAATCATCCCCTAAAGGATCTTTCTTCTTGGGATATAGATCTCTTCTATGAATCATGATTGAAAAATCGATCATGTTTACAGGACCATGTTATGATACCAATTGTAATGATATAATTTAGGTTCTGTTGCTGCCGCAACCTTTCTCCCCGATTTTAGTTTTTTCACTTAAACTCTGGGACCCCTCCTCTTCATTGTTTATTTGGATCGATTGTTGAAAGATTGGTGCCTTTGAGCATATCTTTGCATTTGAGGTTGATTTCCCGCCTTCGTGCTTGCTTCGTTCAGTCAGCTCGAGTCGCGTGGTCTGTTCTAGTACCCGTAGAGCATGAAATTTTTGCCTTAACGAAGAAAATTGATGTTTTGGCCGCAATTGGGCCTTAGCGCTGTTAGTTTTCTCTTTGGATCGGGCCTCCTTTGAAAGAATTTGAGTCCTATCTCACCCGCCGTTATGGCTCCTAGACCAAAGTTTTCGCCCGATTGAAGTGTCACCCGACGCCCGATTCGTGGTTGTAAATCGCTTGCTCTAGAGTTTCGGCTCACCCGCCGTTGCGGCTGAGGAGATGAAGTCAGCTGCCGACGCGAGTTTCATCTGACGTCCAACCAGCCGTCCCTCACCCGAGATTTCCTTCTCCCTCGTCGCCTGTCTCGGACCTGCGTCCCGTCCGCCGTTGCGGGTGGCAGAGCTGTTCAGCTTCCGATCCACTTCTCTCCGCCGCCCGATTGCCTATGACGCCCATGTTTTCACTCACCTTCTTCTTTTGATCCTCCGCCGTTGCGGCCCCTGAAACCTTGCCCATCCGATGCCGTATTCTCAGCCCGTCCGTTTCAAGTCTCACCCGACCGCCGTTTCTTTTCCGTGAATTCTCGCCCGGGTGAACCAGGCCAGTTTTGTGGATTTTTCATCATAGTTAAAAGTTTTCGATGCCTAATGTCTCATATAAGTGGATAATGCACTAAAGTTGTATGCAGGGAGAATTCCATAAATCGCTAGAGTATCCCACAGCGAGGAAAAGGACAATCCAAGCGGATGACAGAGGCTTCAACGAGGAATTTTCAACAATTACTGTCAGGAGGTAAAAAATGCATATGGAAATGATTGAAGAAAGCGGAACGACGAGGGGAGAAGCTGAATCGAAAAGGCGCAAAAAGGTCACACACCAGGGAACCCAGAGGACAAGGGCGGTAGCTTAAATAGTTGGAATGAAGGCTGAAAAAAAGGGGCTTTTTCCGGAGAAAATTTGGTAATGGTTGGCTTGTAAGAGGAACTACTTCGTTTTGCAAAGTGAACTGCAATTTTGTCTGCTGGAAAGAGTAAAGAAGTGGAATGTATCAATGCAATTCGATGAATAATGTTGAAGATGAACTATTTCGTTTTCAGCTGTATTTCATTTGCTGTAAGAATATTTGATGTTTTTAACCTATGTTCTTGTTGATTATTCTTCAGTAGTTTTCTGGGATTCACTTTCACTAAGAGCAATAAATGTTGTTATAGAATAATCGGCTATCTGGCTATTTGAATATTTGTAAGCTTTCATGTGCTGTGAGAGAAGTATCAGCTATCTGTGATTTTTCTTACTGTATGTGATAATGTATTGCTCAGTCAAGATGATAACCATGCTCCCTAGGGATAGTTTAGTTAGTGTATTTCTTTTGTATCTGGTGAGATGCTTGTGAGCAAGACGAGAGGTAAGAACCTGCGCATCACTTTGTGACCGCTCCTTGCATTTTGTTCACCCTGCATTTAATTAGGCACTTGCATATCATTCCTTTAAGTCAAAAATACAAAAACTCGGTGGGTCGGGCCGCAACCGGTAACCCCTTTAATTTTGTTTCTTGACCTACGGTAGCCGGACTGCAAACCGGACGGATTCCCTATTCCAAACAGTCAGCGGGCTAGTTGGGAACGCTGATTGGGGAGAATCCCTTACTGTTTTCGCCTGCGAATTTCTAGGCCTCAACAGTTTTGGCGCTAGAAGGAGGGCCACCAGTGCATGGCTGGCCGAGGAAACCCATTTTACAGAGATTATTCCGTTGGTTACAGTTCTGAAAGTAGTGGACCACTGAATCCAATTCCAGAAGAAGAAAACATAGAACATTTATATCCTGTTCGCAACGAAATTGTAAATGATCTAAGAAGACATACCCGTGCTTATGTAAAGAAGATCGGAGGGTTGCCAATTATCCCCGAGTTGCCTAAAAGAGAGTACAAGAAGAAAGATCGTCCTATAATAGAAGATTCGGTGTTGGTTGGAGACTAGCAAGAGCTTGTGGAGACTGCCTTACAAGAGATTGAATTGCCTTTGAACCAAGTAGGCCCAGACACTCCCTACAGCTCTCCTGTTCACTCCCCTATTGGTTCACATCCTCCCACCCCTGTTGTTTCACCTCCGCATTCTCCACCCCGACTCATGGCCGGTGTTAACGCCAATCAACCCCCACCTAATCCTCCACTGCCCGCATGGAAAGCCAGATCAGCTCTAAATTTGACTCCACCTTTGCATGACCTACCTCAAGCCTTCGAAAAGTTATTGCCTAAGTTTGATCCTAATGAGAAGATATTGGTAGACGACCACTTGCAGAGCTTTTATTTGGCTATAGAAGGATTAAAGGCAGGGGAGCATGAATATGTGGTTTGTATACTTTTCCCGCACACCCTCAAAGGAGCTGCGGCTTCGTGGTATTTTGGATTGCCCACTAATTCTATCCCAGACTGGGATACCTTTGAGAGAATGTTCAGAAGTAAATATGCCATCCAAAAGACTCACGCTGCCCTCATGAAAGGACTGTGTGCATTGAAGAAAGAGAAAAAAGAAAAAATGCACAGCTTCAGACAAAGGTTTGCAGCATATCTAAGAAATTTCTCTGAAACAGATAAGCCTTCAGACAAAGTGCTCATCGAATACTATACTTCAGCTTTGGGTCCTGATTTGGCCATGTTTGCAAAAGGAAGAGCCAAGCCTACATTGACGGAGACCTACGAAGAGGCAGAAGTGGTGGAAGCGGAAAGAGAAAGTGTGGAGGACTATCCGGAGCAATCAAGAGAGAAAGGTGCGGGAAGAAAGACTTTGCTGTTCACCAAGCCTAAAGAAGAAAAGATGCCAGACTATGATAGCATGGCTAAAATGCTGCAAAAGCTGTCCAATAAGGTCATAGACTTGGAGAAGGAAAAAGAAACACAAAATTTTTTCAGGCCATATTATACGAAAAGGGAGGATAACAATCAGGATCAACCTCCCTCTCAGAAAACTGCATCCATGAACCTCACAGAAATAGGGATGGAAAATTTCTGTACTTTTCATCAACAGCCCCATTCCGAAAAGAACTGTCCACAATGGATAAATTCTATGACATTGGTTATGAATCAGATGTTGGATTCGAGGTTGACAGAGGAAAATGATGATGAAAGGAAAGAAAATGCTGCATCTACTGCTACAAAAGATCAGGAGGAAGAGACTATGGCATTATGGAGTTCTGTCTCCGTACTCGACGCAGAGGAAGAAAATGCACAAGGATGCAAAGATATTAGGGAGGCTAACGTAACAACAAGGAGAAAAGGGGAATTTAGTGATGACAGTATTTTGCTCCCTAAGATTCGAAGGTTGCAAAAAAATATCAAAAAGAAATTTCAAGACAAAGCATTGGTAGATCAGATTCTTGAGTTTACCATTACTAGCCAGGATCCGAAGCAAAATAGAACGCCGCCTAAGCTAAACTAAGACAATGTAAGAGTTAGTAAACCTCAGCCCATTAAACAACTAATCTAATATGACGTTGTTGAAGATTTAAATAAGATAAAGGCAAACGTCCCACTGTTTGAAATGTGCAAAATACCTCAGCAAAAAGAAAGATTGCTGAAAGCATTAGAAACAGCAGAAGAAAATATTCCCACTAACAATCAGCCGCAGCAAGAAGAAGAAATTGGGGAAGCTAGTAGTGGAGGTAAGTCAAAAACTAAACACCCACCTTTCTTTTGATGTTTGAAATTTTTAATCATAACGTGCATAATTGTCTAGCGGACTCGGGAGTGTCGATTAATGTCATGCCCATATCAGTATGTAAGAAAATAAATGGGCAGCCCAAGCCAACCACGTGGAAAGTGGTGCAGTTGGATAGGACGGACGTCAAGGTAGTCGACGAAATGGAGGACGTGCTAATCCACCTGGCATCCGATGATAGAGTGTGCCAAGTCATCAACATTGTAGTGGCTGACATACCAGATGCTTAT
>LPNX010757986.1:0-23840 GCA_001517045.1 Pseudotsuga menziesii | reverse complement strand
GGACTCAGAAATAGTTGTGAAACAAATAAAAAATCAAATACACTGTGTCTCCCCTCATTTGAAAGCTTACCAAAACGAGGTATGGGAATTGCTTAAATGTTTTCATGCGTTCAACATTATTTCAATTCCAAGAATAAAAAATGCAGCTGCTGATCTTTTAGCCACATCAGCTGCCAGGCTGGTGCCCACTAATAATAAATGTTCGATTGAATTACTTTTCAGGCCCTCTGTGCCATACATGATCACCAACCTGCGAGTATTTGACGATGATCAGCAGATAATCGAATGCTTGACAAATGGTGAGACTTTTAAAGGAGCTATCATAGATGATGAGGAACATCAGGCTGAAATGAAATATAACAATTTCATTCCCAAAGGAGTCAGGACGCTGGAAAAAATGTTTGACTTGAATGAGAAATTTAGGAGACCAGCTAACGTGAAGACACATAGCTCAACTTTACAGTTCGAGTTAATAAACTTAGGGACTGAAACAAAGCCCAAGTTCGTGAACCTTGGCAAGTGCTGTTCCCCAGCAGAAAGAGACAAGTTCCTCAGTTTGTTTAAACAGTACAAAGATGTCTTTGCATGGACGTATGCAGATTTAAAAACTTATGACACTAATATCATCAAACATATCATTCCTATAAAAGCAGGCGTCAAAACATATCAACAGCCATTGAGGAAGATGCACCCAAAGCTGGAACCACTAATTCAAAACGAGGTGAAGAAACTGCTGGACGCTCGGATTATCTTTAAAGTCAAGCATTCTGAATGGGTGTCAAACCTGGTGCCTGTCAGGAAAAAATCGGGAGAAATCAGGCTGTGCGTAGATTTTAGGAATCTAAATCACGCCTCAGACAAAGACAACTACCCGGTACCTCCTATGGAGCAATTGCTACAAATGGTTTCCGGATCTGAAATGTTTTCATTGTTGGATGGTTTCTCTGGCTACAATCAAGTGTTGGTAGCCGAGGAAGATAGATTGAATATGACATTCAGAACAAAATGGGGAACGTTCGCATATAGAAGAATTCCTTTTGGACTGATTAATGCGGGCGCAACATTTCAGAGAGCTATGGACATAGCTTTTCGAGGACTGATTGGACGAAGTGTGGTGGTCTACCTTGATGATATCACAATATTTTCAAAGAAACAAGGGGAGCATGCGTTCCATCTAAAACAAATTTTCGAGCGCTGTCGGAAGTATGGCATTTCCCTAAATCCAAAAAAATGCATGTTTGCTGTCACAGAAGGCAAGTTACTAGGGCATATAGTTTCAAAGGATGGTATCTCTATAGACCCAGAAAGGATTAAGGCCATTGAACAAATTCCCATGCCTCATAATAAGAAGGGAATGCAATCCTTCATGGGAACAATAAACTTTGTAAGAAGATTCGTGCCTGATTTTGCCCAGACTATCAAACCATTGCAGCAGATGGTCAGGCAAAACACACAGTTTAAGTGGAATGAGACTGAAAAGAATGCTTTCAGTAAAATCATGACTGCTGTTGCACATGATCCCTCTCTTAAAAGTCCAGACTTTGACAAGGATTTTATTATGTATACATTTGAGTACGATGATTGACTAGCATCCGTACTCACGCAAAAGGAAGAGGGAGGTCACGAATTTCCAATCTCTTTTATGAGCACCGGGCTACAAGGGGCTGAATTAAACTACCCAGCCATTGACAAACAGGAATACGTAGTATTTAAAGCAGTCAAGCAATTCAGACCTTATATACTAAAAAATCAGACCAAGGTGATAGTCCCTTACCCAGCCATAAGATCCCTTCTCGTTCAAAAGGAATTGGGAGAAAGAAGGGGCAACTGGGTAATAGCCCTACAAGAATACGATTTGGAATTCAAACCAGCCACTATAGTGAAGGGTCAGGGGCTATGCAAGCTGATGACTGGAAGTAGTGATAGTGAAGAACAGGCATGGAATACCGAAGCTGAATTGCATGTAAGAGATGTTTGTCCTTTATTCACAGCTCCTGATTCTTGGTATAGAGACCTTGTACATTACCTGCAGTCAGGGGTATTACCTGAACGTTGGAGTTCCAAACAAAGAAGAGATTTGCGTCTAAATTCAGCTTCTTACCAACTCGTAGAAGGCATATTATTTAGAAGAAATTATGATGGAGTCCTTCTAAGATGTTTGGAAAGAGAAGACGCTGAGAAGTAATGTCTGAATTACACGATGGTCCGGCCGGTGGACATTATTCAGGAGACACTACAGCCCACAAAATCCTTAGGGCTGGTTACTATTGGCCAACACTTTTCAGAGATGCACATGCCCATGTCAGAAAATGTGATACTTGCCAAAGATGTGGTGGAAGACAACCTAGAGTAGCAGCACCTCTAAAGCCTGTAATGATCACAGAGCCTTTCGAGAAATGGGGAATAGACGTCATTGGAGAAATAAAGCCAAATTCCTCCCTGCTACACAAGTATATTCTTACTGCAACTGATTATTTCACCCACTGGGTCGAAGCTGTCCCCTTGCGCAAAGTAAACGAGGATGAATTCATCAGTTTTCTACAAGACCACATCATGACCAGGTTTGGGGTTCCAAGTTCGTTAGTTTTTGATAATGCTAAATATTTTTCATCAATTAAATTGACTGCATTTGCTCATGAAAAAGGAATAAAATTGCATTACTCTGCTAACTACTATCCTCAAGGGAATGGCCTGGCGGAATCCTCCAATAAAAACCTCATTAAAATCCTGAAGAAGACCGTCATAGAAAACCAGCGAAGTTGGCACTCAGCCTTACCCAATGCCCTGTGGGCTGATAGAGTTACCTCTAAGTCTGCTTTAGGAGCGTCACCCTTCACCCTGGTTTACGGAAAGGAGGCCATATTGCCCCCCAACATCATGCTCCCATCTTCCATACTAGCTCAGGAGTCTAGGGGGTCGGATGATGAAGTTCTCCAAGTAAGAATATACAATCTTCTGAAAGCAGAAGAGGCCAGATCCAAAGCTAGAGAACGTTTCCAACAGCAGCAGGAGGTAGTGAAAAGATGGTTTGACAAACATAAAGCCGGAAAAATGGACTTGGAAGTAGGAGACCTTGTTCTCAAATGGGATCATCCCCATGATGAGAAAGGGAAGCACACTAAGTTCCAACAGTTATGGGTAGGTCCTTTTCAAATCATTGCTAAACTTGGACCTGCTACCTATATGTTACAGGATTTACAGGGATGGGAGGAGAACCTGCCAGTTAATGGTCTGGTTCTCAAACCTTATTTTTCATAAATTGTTTTCGAGCTTTCTGACTTGTACATAAATAAACTGTGGTGAGTTATACTTTCTTTTGTTTTTTATTGAGTTTTTGTTTTCAATAAAGGTGGTTGACTTGTGGTTATGTGGGGAACCCCAAATTTATGGAAATGGTAACATTTGTTGAAAATTTAGACTGTGAGTCTCCATGTGAATTCCTTCCACCAAACAGTTTCTCGAAATCTTTGTGTGCATTGAAGTCCTACCTAACCTCCTGTAGGGTCAATCAGATTCGAAAGTCCAGAATACTATGCTGAGGCTCCGCGCACTTTACACTTGTAATCTAAGGGGGCAATGACAGGGGACCCACGGAGAAGAGTAATCTGAACAGGATGTTAAATCTAAATGATCCCATGCCAGGAAATAAATGCCAGAAGGCAGATAAGAGTCAGAATTCCTATAAAAGCATCATGCTCCAAAGCTAAATCCAGGTCATAAAGTACTAATATGCCAATGATCCTCTCCGTCCGTGAGCTGAAGCCTTAGGCACATCACTCACACAAAAGGGCACTATGGGATAGAGGATCCTGAATGAAAATTCAGTAAGAAAGGCATGCATGAAGACTCTCATTAAAAGAGGACAAAATCCGAAAAGCACAAAAGTTGCTAGGATGACATGGGAATGAGGAACAAATGAACGTTTCTGTTCATCACCTACTACAATCCTGTGGTGTCCAATGTTACCAGCTACCTGAAGAAAAATTAATAATGAACTAATATTTTGGCCTCAGCAAAGTTATCCGGACTCTAGATTTTTGACTTTCATCGTCCAAATTGGACTGATATCAATGATCAAGGTACACACTTCTGTTATTGAGAAATCTGTATAGCTGGAAAAGTTCACTGGATACATTTGTTGTAGGACAGTCTGCTATTCAAGGAAGAAATCACCCAGAGATCTAGGTTCACCAGGAAATCGCCAGTTGTTGTTGCCGCAACCTTTCTCCCCGATTTTAGTTTTTTCACTTAAACTATGGGACCCCTCCTCTTCATTGTTTATTTGGATCAATTGTTGAAAGCTTGGAACCTTTGAGCATATCTTTGCATTTGAGGTTGATTTCCCACCTTCGTGCTTGCTTCGTTCAGTCAGCTCGAGTCGCGTGGTCTGTTCTAGTACCCGTAGAGCATGAAATTTTTGCCTTAACGAAGAAAATTGATGTTTTGGCCGCAATTGGGCCTTAGCACTGTTATTTTTCTCTTTGGATCGGGCCTCTTTTGAAAGAAGTTGAGTCCTATCTCACCCACCGTTACGGCTCCTAGACCAAAGTTTCCGCCCGATTGAAGTGTCACCCGACGCCCGATTCGTGGTTGTAAATCGCTTGCTCTAGAGTTCCGGCTCACCTGCCGTTGCGGCTGAGGAGATGAAGTCAACTTCCGATGTGAGTTTCATCCGACGTTCGACCAGCCGTCCCTCACCCGAGCTTTCCTTCTCCCTCGTCGCCTGTCTCGGACCTCCGTCCCGTCCGCCGTTGCAGGTGGCAGAGCTGTTCAGCTTCCGATCCACTTCTCTCCGCCGCCCGATTGCCTATGATGCCCATGTTTTCACTCACCTTCTTCTTGTGCTCCTCCGCCGTTGCGGCCCCTGAAACCTTGCCCATCCGATGCCGTATTCTCAGCCCGTCCATTTCAAGTCTCACCCGACCGCCGTTTCTTTTCCGTGAATTCTCGCCCGGGTGAACCAGGCTAGTTTTGTGGATTATTCATCATAGTTAAAAGTTTTCGATGCCTAATGTCTCATATAAGTGGATAATGCACTAAAGTTGTATGCAGGGAGAATTCCATAACTCGCTAGAGCGGCCCACAGCGAGGAAAAGGACAATCCAAGCGGATGACAGAGGCTTCAACGAGGCGTTTTCAACAATTACTGTCAGGAGGTAAAAAACGCCTATGGAAATGATTGAAGAAAGCGGAACGACGAGGGGAGAATCTGAATCGAAAAGGCGCAAAAAGGTCACATGCCAGGGAACCCAGAGGACAAGGGCGGTAGCTTAAATATTTGGAATGAAGGCTGAAAAAAGGGGCTTTTTCCGGAGAAAATTTGGTAATGGTTGGCTTGTAAGAGGAACTACTTCGTTTTGCAAAGTGAACTGCAATTTTTTCTACTGGAAAGAGTAAAGAAGTGGAATGTATCAATGCAATTCGATGAATAATGTTGAAGATGAACTATTTCGTTTTCAGCTGTATTTCATTTGCTGTAAGAATATTTGATGTTTTGAACCTATGTTCTTGTTGATTATTCTTCAGTAGTTTTCTGGGATGCACTTTCACTAAGAGCAATAAATGTTGTTATAGAATAATCGGCTATCTGGTTATTTGAATATTTGTAAGCTTTCATGTGCTGTGAGAGAAGTATCAGCTATCTGCGATTTTTATTACTGTATGTGATAATGTATTGCTCAGTCAAGATGATAACCATGCTCCCTAGGGATAGTTTAGTTAGTGTATTTCTTTTGTATCTGGTGAGATGCTTGTGAGCAAGACGAGAGGTAAGAACCTGCGCATCACTTTGTGACTGCTCCTTGCATTTTGTTCACCCTGTATTTAATTAGGCACTTGCATATCATTCCTTTAAGTCAAAAATACAAAAACGCGGTGGGCCGGGCCGCAACCGGTAACCCCTTTAATTTTGTTTCTTGACCTGGGTAGCCGGACCGCAAACCGGATGGATTCTCTATTCCAAACAGTCAGCGGGCTAGTTGGGAACGCTGATTGGGGAGAATCCCTTACTGTTTCCGCCTGCGAATTTCTAGGCCTCAACAGGTTCAATAGATCATTAACTCTTTTACAGAAGAAATTTTCAAAACAAGTTAATAGGAAGGGGGTTTCAAGCTAGAAGAGTGAGTAGAAAGATGATTAACGAATATCAAAAATATAATGGAATGATCATGAATGTTTAGGTTCCTATGCATAATGTGTTGGGTCCTTTTAGGTTTCAAACATCAACCAGGATGAAGTCTAATCCCAGGCTCCTCGGAGTCCCAACATATGAAAACTAGAACCTTTACAGGTCACTCTCCAACAACCAGTGGTGAAAGAATTTAGATTAAAGGGAAATTAATAACTATTATATGAGGTTATTAATTAGTATTAACAAATTTTTTCAAGCCTTATATATATTTTGGAAACTAGTTTTGTTGACAACTCCTAGGATTCAACTACTAACATTCCCAAAAAGTAGGAGAGGGTTAAAAATTTCTTGTTTTGAACATGGAATCAGTATATCAGTGTTTTTTGAGTCTATTAGAACTCAAATGAGGATAAATCATTACAATAAGGATGATTTATGCTTAGTACAACAAAACTAGCCAATATCACACCGAAAACTAGACAAGGTTGAATGAAATAATAAGAAAGATTGTCAAAACAACTAGAAATGCGAGGAACATTTTAGATAATATTAATTACATAATATACAATATAAATAATTTTAATAAGATCTCATATATATATATATATATATATATATATATTAGGAAATAGTCTTTATCATCATTACATAAATATAGTGAAATTGGAGACACTATTCACTAGAGAATTGGAGAATTTGTACCTCTCGATTCTTCAATCAACTATACAAATACTATATATGATAAATAACCTAAAAATAAACTCAACGATGAATACTGAATGTATTCATATACTCAATGGAAGGAGGCACACATATCCCAACTTGACTAGGGGTGTATCTCCCAAGTATTGAGTAGCACAATGCTCTCAAATCGATTATCAAACTATCAGAAGATGTGCTAGGGGTGCGCTCTCCTTAATTTATAGATCATGGATGAAATTTTGAGAAATTTAGAGAGAATAATGTGCCCTCATGGATGGATAAATTTTCCTTTCTTTTATGTGTTTCTTTTTCCTTCTTTCTTTAGCTTTTATGCCTTTGCTTTTTTTGCTTTCCTTATTTATTATACGTTATTCTTTATCCTTATTTATTCTTCTTTATGCTTTATACTTCTTTATTCTACTTTTTGCTTTATCCTTTTTATTCTACTTTTACTGCCTTGGCATTCTTTCTTCTTTTATCCATGCTTTCCCATATTTACTTTCATTAACTATTTTATTTCTTCTTTTTTCGACTTTCCTATATATTTTTTTTTTGGCTTTCCTTCGTCTACAAACTACCTTCATGGTCAAACTTTCCTCGAATGAAGCTTCGAGGATTATCTCTCTTTTATTTTATAAATAAAATAGTAATTTATGAATCTAACTCCTAATATATGTCTCCTTATAATTTATTCATAATTTTGATATCTCCTAATTAATTAATACTTTGGACTTTCAAAAATTAAACCCAAGGCATTTAATTTTTCCTCCTCAAACAAGGGATTGATTGGGTTAGGAAATTAAAAACTGAATCATTTATGAGGGTACAAGAAAAAATACTAAGTGAATCTCTAAGAAAAGTGGGAGACTTGCTAAAGGAAGAAAAGTGGACCACAAGGGATAAACAGGTCATAATAAAAGAGTTGGAGGAGAAGATAGTGGATTTGAGCTCTAAACCTGATGATAGTTTACAATTTATGTCACTGATATCCACCAAGGATAATTAAATAGAAAATATTAAGAATCCTCTTAAGATACCTAATGTGCACCAAGTCCAAACATCTAAAATTCATCATGTGTAGAAATGAAAAGAGAAGTTGTTAGATACCATGGTGAAGTATAAAGGCCTTGGAGAAGAGAAAGAAAATTAAGTTTTTGAATATATGTTTTCATTGATGTCAAAGATCAAATATCAAAGATCAAGTTTAATATATGGACAACTTCAAATATGGAAAAGATAGATCACACGTGTCAAAAGACTAAAAGATGGACCCAAATTTTTATGTCAAAGATCAAAGATGGCTCAACTTGATAGATAAGAGAACTTGAATATATGGAAAAATTGAAAGATGGAAAATATAGATAAAAAATGCCAAAATATTAAAAGATGGAACAAATCCTAATAGGTCCAAGGACCATCATCACATTGGTCACATTTGCGCACATACTTATGTACATAAAATAACAATTGCAAATAACCATAAGTATGATACTTGTGAATTAAGAAAATTATGTGTGTAATAGTCCCAAATACATATAAGAACGTGTGTCTAAAATTATAAAGAAGAATTAAAAATGTGGCACACCAGCAAAATCATTAAACTTGTCAGAGACACAATCCAGTGGGACGATATATGCAGTAAACAAGACTCACAAGTGGAAAAATATCTTGATTCAAGAAGGGTATAAATAGGCAAGAGATGATCGTTGTGAAATAATCTTGTGGGAGATGAATATCTAATTGCTTGAAAATATTCACAGTCTTTATTTTTTGGGGTATCAATGTCTCACTGATCGTAGAATAATATTATTTTGGAGCAGAGCCATAGTGAAAAGTTAGAAACACTGGTTGATAGGATACTCGAACTCTAGATATGCGAACAATAAGTATAACTATGCTAATCAATGTTATCTTTGCACATCGTATTTTGTAGAAATTTCTGACGTGAAATATGTATACGAATTTTGAACAAAGATATGACATGAAAGATGTAGACGTATTTTGAAGAAAAGTATGATTTTGAAAGATGCAAACGTGCTTTTCAAAAAGGTTTTGCTTGAAAAAATGAATATGTATTTCGAAGAGAATTTTGACTTTTATATTTAGACACAAAATCATAGACTCGTATCAGAATTGTTTTGGACAACTATCTGACAGAGATATAAAGACACAACTCAAGAACTATAATAGCTGTGTAATTTGGAAGGAAATATGAACATATGAATTGTTAGGGAAAATGCATGACACATATACATAGACGTAGATCGGAGGAATTTTGAAGTTGTGTGTTTTGAAGGAAGAACATTTCTTGACTTGCAATATAATCAAATTTCATATCAGCGAGGAAGGATAGGGTTTTGTCACTCATCTTTTATCCTTGGTTATGGGAGGATAATTCCAAGGTAACCACAAAACCAATATTTAGGAGCAAAGATGGATTCTTTCCTACCAAAGAAAGATCTCTCAATAAATAAACAGAAAGGCTAGAAATATCTTCAAATAAGCAAATTTAAGGATTGTATAGATGAAAGAAGTGCCTAACATTGGGAAGGGATTCGAAATCACAAGTTAAACAATAGTGCTTTGCAAAAAAAATCTTCACATAGGTAGGATAATTACTCGTTTATAGTTAGTTAATTGATTGTATGGCGGTAAAGAATAAAAATGAACAATCCACGAACATGGGAATCAAAAGATAAATACAATAATAACTTTGCAAGAAAATTTTTGTGGATGCTTGAAATCAAAGAACCAGAACATAAACATATGAATTCTGATTCAATATACACTTATCCAAGCATGAATGATAACAAAATGAATAAGATAATAGGAAATGCATTAACAATAACAAAAGGAAATACAGATTGTAATAAGAACAACACAAGAATCTCTGACAAAAGCTTCCTTGGCTGTGTAATTTTTATTAACTTGGAAACTGTCTTACAAAAAGGTCCTTCTTTCTCATTGGTTTCAACCCTCATTACATTACAGAATGGTGCTTAAATAGTACAATATTTATCCTCGAGCTTCTTGTTGATGTATTTGTAACTTCGGAATGTATTCACTTGTATATTTCATATATTGTACCCCGATGTTTATTCTAGGAAGTGTATGTAATTTATTTGAGTCATGTCATGCCCTGATGTTCCTATCGGGAGATTCAATAATGCAAACAAGTCATGTCAAGTCATTGTGGGTAACCCTCCTATTGTTCAAGGGTTAAAATCATCATAGTTGTGGGGCCATAGGGTTATTTGAATATCCTATAGAAGTCAACCCTAGGTGAGTTATTGTAAATCAGGGAAATAGTCCCCACCATTATGTTAAGGATAACTCTCCTTGTTGGTTGGAGGGGGAAAGTACCCACAAGTTATGGGGCACTAGGGTTATTAGACTCTCCTAGAGATGTCAGCTCTAGTAAGTAATTGTTAAGGCTGACATGTTAAAGTGGACATTAAGTGAACGAAAGAATATAAATAGAGAGTGAGCCTCTCTATTTATCACACACACACTCACTCATTGGGGCGCATGAGTGAGAGAGAAGTTGCCGGGACAAGAGAGAGACTACTGTTGTCGCGAGATCATCTTTATGTTTTCAAGTTTTACTTTTGGTCCTGATTCTATCTCTGAGGAAGTTGTGGGGTTTTATTCTTTATGTTTTCCCCAAGTAAATTTCTTTGTGTCTCTTGTCTCTTATGTTTATTGTTGTGCACGTTATTCTCTCAGTTAAAGATCCTAAGATCATAATGCTAGCTTGAATGACAAAAATCTAACATGGTATCAGAGCTAATCTGAGAAGAAAACATTGTGCAACTGTAGAATCTAGGGCTTCTTATTTTTTGGGTCTCTCTCCATAATCCATCAGCAAAATTATGCTAGGTTGACTCTCCATTGAAGGGCGCATCTTTCTGTCTAAGTGGAATTCAATTCCGAGCATTTTCAGTTTTTAGTGTGGGAAATTAGGGATTCTTACAGAAGAGGAACTTTTGAGTGAGCCTAACATAGGATTTGTCTCCTCATCAAAATCAAAGTTTAGAGACTTGGTTTGAGATTTTTGGTTGGGTATAACTCCGGGAAAGTCAAACCCTAGTTTTACCTCGAGCTGCAAAAACCCTAAATACAAAAACTGATAAGTTTTGGTAAATTCACTATATATCAGGATTGGATAAGGATCAAGAGCTGAAAATTTCACAAGACGAAGATAAAATCCTTATTTACACTGTGTCCAAATTTCAGCCTTAGAATCATTATATTATAGTAAATATGATCCCTCCAAGTTAGGGTTCTAGCCTCTTCCAGGATTCATCCCTAAACATGACACCTGGGGAGAATTGCTATATCTCGGGATACGAAGGTCTAAATGAAATTTTTGAAGATTTTATAGAAAGGGAATGGAATTTAATTTATCTATTCCAAGTTTCATACCTAGAAGATGAAACAATGACACGTGGTAGGCTGTACAACTTTGCTATTCTAAAGAGTCCTCAACAGGTCACCTTGGGAAAATCATCATAACTCCCAATTGGTGAAACAAATTCTTATGAAACCTATGGTGTTGGAAAAGGGATAGATGAGGCTACCTAAGTGAAAATTTTCAAACATAGAGGAGCATTAATTTTGGATATATCATAGAAACCGTATCAGGAATTTCTGCAAAAGAAATTGGAAAACTAGGGCTTCCTGTTCTGGGAGCTTCCCTCCACTGTTTTAAGAAAAGGAGTACATTGGATAGCTCACCTTGAATATTTATATCATTTTATCCAATCAGATATAAAATATTCCATGTTTTGAAAATTAGGGTTTCTCTGACAAACCCTAGATCAGCCAACTCCGGAACCAGGATGGACACCTCAAATCGGTAAGATCTATTCTTTTGCTATTTTCATTTGAGGTTCTTATTTCAAAGTGATCTATTACATCAGCTTGATGATAAGCTTGGTGATTTTGACAACTTCCAAGCATGGAAATATATGATCTCTTTGAAGAAAATGAATTGGATGCCTACATAAGTAGAGAGGTTCCAGTTCCAGAGGGAGATGAGGCTAAAAGCCTTACACAAGAAGAACTTGGTCAAGGTCAAGAAGATCATCGCTGATTCAATCACGGATTACCTTATACCATGAGTGTCTTCCCTATAGACATCGAAAGATATGTTTGACTCCTTGACCAAGCAATTTGAAGGGAATAACATAAATAAGAAGATGACTTTGAGAAAACAGTTGTAGAATGTGAAGATCCAGAATGCAGAGACCATACAGTCATACTTTACGAGGGTCTCTCAAATCAAAGAACAACTTGTAGCAGTAGAAGAAGAAGTGGAAAATGCAGAAGTGGTGATAGCCACCTTGAATGGCCTCCCAGGATCATGGGATTCATTCATGGAAGGAATGTGTACTAGAAGGAAGTGATTACTTTCAACAGACTCTGGGAAGAAGAAGAAGCTCAACTCATAATAAGAGAAAAGAAGATGGGAGCAACTGAAGATAAATATTTCATGATTCAAAGAAGATCTCTCAAGCGATGAGGAATATGAAGAACTCAACCTCTTATCCACCTTAGCATTTGGATAAGAAACGATGCTATTATGAATGAAGAAGATGATGAAGCTGAAGGCTCAAGAAGGAGTCTACCTACGAAACAAATAAAGATAAGTATTCAATTGTCATTTCATGATATTGTTTTGTTATGCATTTGTTTATATTCAGTTCATGTATTATGCATGATAGAATGTATGCATTAATGATAATATACTACTAATATGCATGTGATGGTTAAGTATCTCATGGTGCTATACAAATCTCCATTGCTACTTATCTAGAATGAAACCTCTTTGCTGACATATTGGATTAGTGCACAATCTCAATGTTGTCTTGGTGGAGATGGAAGGCATCTAGAAAAGTTTCCATGAGATATGGATGAATGTTGTATTGGATAAAATAGTTGCATGATCATATATTTATGCATAAGAATTTTTCATTATGAATATGCCTTATGAAATGTTTCTAACCATACAACTAATGCATTTGACTTGTACGAAAGATCGCATACACAATCGCCTACAAGCAAAGAAGGATGAGACTTTTTCTGAAGAAAAAGTGACAACAGTTCAAGATTAAGAATAATATGATGAATGCAACGACATCATTGATGCATAACCTTCCAGCTATGAAGAAGTAACCAAGAAGAAAGGGAAGACTAGTTCAAGAAGAATAATGTCTAGGATGCAGTATCAATACGTGAAGGGAAGTTCGTAGTTCCATCATGTAGTATATGGAAACATCGTGGGATACAGGGAAATATTTGTAGCATGAGGCTTCTCATGCAAATAAGGAATAGACTACGAAGAGACATTTGCAGCCACTGGAAGTGAAGTCACATGACAGGTAGAATCATGTGTGCAAATGAAAGAAGGCCTTGTACGAGCTCAGAAGACACCCATGGGATAACACATACATGAGGAGCTTGATGAAGATCTTAACCTTTGATACAAGGTTGGAGATGAAATCCTATAGAGGATGACAAGCTCACATATGGGTGCAAGAAGAACATTTGAAAAATTTCAAGATAGAGGATCTTGGTATCCAGTGATCCTAGATGGATAAATATAATATTAGTAGTAGATGAAGCTACTTGTCACTCCGGTACAGAATGTTTCAGTGCATAGAGTACAAAATATAGAGGTAGAATGATGCTTCACTTCAAAGGGAGTGACTACAGAAGATCCTAAGGTTTGACATGGTACGACAGGATGGACAGATTACTTAT
Source organism: Pseudotsuga menziesii (assembly GCA_001517045.1). Taxonomy (NCBI): domain Eukaryota; kingdom Viridiplantae; phylum Streptophyta; class Pinopsida; order Pinales; family Pinaceae; genus Pseudotsuga; species Pseudotsuga menziesii. The sequence goes on along the minus strand of LPNX010757986.1, from coordinate 10,243 downwards.
GACTCTAGGCTTTACTAAAAGTAAAGTGGATTCCAACCTTTGCTTCAAGGTTGAAGACGAAATACCAGTGATGCTCCTGTTATATGTCGATGACTTGTTCCTGACAGAAAAGAGGAACTCATTAAAGTTGCAAGAAGGAGACTTGCCACCAAGTTTGAAATGAAGGACTTGGATATGATGGCATGGAGGTGTGGCAGAATATCCCTGGGACGAGGGAAGTATGGAGTAGATATCCTGAAGAGGTTCAGGATGATGGACTGCAAGGCCATGAATAGACCCATGGCATCGAGCCTGAAGCTACTGAGTGTTGCTTCATCAGAGTTAGTTGATGCCACGATGTATCGTTAGATGATTGGGTCCTTGATGTACCTGACAAATACAAGACTAGATATTTGCTTTGCTGTGAACACTTTGAGGCAGTTCCTGACATATCTGATACATGTTCACTTAATTTCTACAAAGCATATTTTGAGGTACCTAAGGGGTACAGTTGATCATGGGCTCAAGTATGAGACGAATAAGAATATTAACCTGCAGGGTTATGTTGATTCAGATTGGGTAGGCAATGCCATTTATAGGAAGAGCACTTCAGGGTGTTGCTTCAGTATGGGATCAGGTGTGATCTCTTGGTTTAGTAGGAAGCAATCCTGTGTGGCACTGAGTACAGCTGAAGCAGAGTATGTCGTAGCTTTTTAAGCTAGTTGTGAGGCAGTATGGATGAAGAAGATACTATCTAATTTATTTGATCTCCAGTTAGATGCTTCTTGTATATATTGCGACAAACAAAGTTGTGTGAAGTTGTCGGAGAACTCGGTGTTCCATGACAAGTTGAAGCATATCAATATCAAGTATCACTATATCAGGAATATGGTGTAGAAAGGAGCAGTAAAGCTCCAGTATGTTGCGAAAGATCAATAAATAGCTGATGTGTTGATGAAGCCATTGACCAGAGTGAAGTTTGAGTACTTCAGGGAGAATCTTGGTGTTCTCTAGATCGAGGTTCCCTCCAAAGGGAAGTGATGAGTTCGTGAGCCATTCTGACATGGTGAGAGGATTGGTTCCTTCCATGGTTAGATGTAAGGGCTGATCCATTCTGTCATAATGAGAGGAGCCATTCTATCATAATGAGAGGATTGGCTCCTCACATGTCAGATATGAGTGATGATCCATTCTGATGTGACTATAGGATTGGTTCCTACATGATCATATATAAGTGTTGAATGCCATTCTTGGAATGGAGGCACCTGGTCAGTTACTAGGAACACTCAGTATGGGACTGAGAGCCATTCTGATGTGACTGTAGGATTGGTTCCTACATGATCAGATGTAAGTGTAGAGCCATTCTGAGGTGACTGTAGGATTGGTTCCTACATGATCGGATGTAAGTGCAGAGCCATTCTGAGGTGATTGTAGGATTGGTTCCTATATGATCATATGTAAGTGCGGAGCCATTCTGAGGTGATTGCAGGATTGGTTCCTACATGATCAGATGTAAGTGCAGAGCCCTTTTGACATGTAGGTAGGATTGGTTCCTTGCATGGTCGAATGTAAGTGCTAGGACTTTTTGACATAGATGACTGGATTGGTTCCTCTCATTGTCAGATGTGAGTGTTGGGCCTTTCTGATAGGGTTATGGGATGTGTTTCCACATGGTCATATTTGAGTGTTGGCCATGCCTTTGTGATGTGATTGTAGGATTGGTTCCTACATGATTAGATGTAAGTGCTAGGAGAGCCATTCTGACTTAGGGTCAGATATAAGTGTTGGAAAAGACCTAGATGGAGGCTAGGCCTACAACCAACATGAAAAAGGGATGGCTCTCTAGAACTTCCTACGACGAGAAGAATCAAGAGATATCACCCGTGATGATGATCCAGCAGTAATGATCTAGATCGAGTGATTATCCAAATCTAGTGATGATGATCGAGCAGTGATGATCTAGTGATGATAATCCAGATCGAGTGATGATCTAAATCTAGTGATGATGATCCAGATTGAGTGATGATCCAGATACAGATGAAGATGACTTGAAGATGAAGATCATGAGAAATCAATGATGATACAAATGATACAGAGAAGAAGACTTGTGCTGATAAATTGTGTCAAGAGAATACCTTCCTAGTTAAGAGGGAGTGTTGATGTATTTGTAACTTTAGAATGTATTCACTTGTATATTTCATATATTGTACCTCGATGTTTATTTTGGGAAGTGTCTGTAATGTCTTTGAGTCATGTCATGCCCCGATGTTCCTATCAGGAGATTCAATAATGTAAACAAGTCATGTCAAGTCATTATGGGTAACCCTCCTATTGTTCAAGGGTTAAATTCCCCACAGTTGTGGGGCCCTAGGGTTATTAGACTATCCTAGAGAATTTGGACCTAGGTGAGTTATTGTAAGTCGGGGCAATAGTCCCCACCGTTGTGTTAAGGATAACCCTTCTTGTGGGTCAGAGGGGAAAAGTCCCCACAAGTTGTGGGGCACTAGGGTTATTAGACTCTCCTAGAGATGTCGGCTCTAGTAAGTAATTGTTAAGTAAGGCATACATGTTAAAGTGGACATTAAGTGAATGAAAGAATATAAATAGAGAGTGAGCCTCTCTATTGATCACACACACACTCACTCATTGGGGTGCATGAGTGAGAGAGAAGTTGTTGGGACAAGAGAGAGATTACTGCTGTCGGGAGATCATCTTTATGTTTTCGGGTTTTACTTTTGGTGCTAATTCTATCTCTGAGGAAGTTGCGGGGTTTTCTCCTTTATGGTTTCCCCGAAGAAAATTCTTTGTGTCTCTTGTCTCTTGTGTTTATTGCTGTGCATGTTATTCTCTCAGTTAAAGATCCTAAGATCATAATGTTAGCTTGAATGATAAAAATTTAACACTTCTAACTACCTACATCCTAAAATTAGGAATTTGTAACTCCCTTATTATATCCAAAAATTAAATCCTAAAAAATTAAGCCTTTAAATCACTTGGAAAATCTATTAACTTATTTTAAATAATACTTGTCTTCAACATGGATTGAGCCTTAATATGAACTTCTTCACTGATGTATATTATATTTCATCTTGCAAAATTTTTCTATAGTCTTCCATTGATCTCTAGATGGAAACTCCAGACTTTCCATCTCCTTTTCTAACACTCTTAATTTCACAAGGTCCACATAAGAGATAGGTGGAAGATGAGCACCAATTGTTCTGAATGAATTTACTAGCTCAAATTCCACTTCCACCTTGTCCATTATAACTTTCCCAAACAGGACTGTGTCATGTCCTCAAACATTTTGTGATCTAATATGGGTTTAATCAGCAATGCTTGATATTTAGAATGGGAAATAATCCCTCCATATTTGTCCCCAAAATAAGGAAACCCTTTTTAGAATAGTGACATAAATGATCCCTTAAAGTTTTTCACCTGGTGTAACATTATATCAATCTTTGCTTGAATTGGTTTAATATGTTGGTGCTTTCCCACAACCTTCCTGGACCAAGTGATTATTGCAATCCTATCCTTAATTCCCATTGCTCTTAATTCCTCTTTAGACAGAGTGTTGAGGAAATTTATTGTATTTCTGGTTGTTTCTATTGGTTTTCTGTTCAAATCTTCCTTAACAACCGTACATATTTGTTTGGATGCATTAATCACCATTTCCTTATCCTGGATATAATTTAAATATGGTCTAATCTTGGGAGCCTACAGAATGATCATATTCCAAAGGATATGTATGGATCACTGCACTAGTAACTTCCCTGATAGTTGCTTCACCAATTATCATTATTGTCTAGCAACTCTTTATTCTTACTCTCGAATAGTTTCTTCTCTTCCTCTTTATTTTTTACTGCATCAACCAAGTTTTTATTTTAACTCTTTAAACCAATTATCACTTTGTATCTTAGGATAACTTGTGACATAGCCTATACAACAGCCTCAGTATTTGTTTCACTACTTGGTTGTGCTATTGGTACTGCTTATCTTTCACTTTTTTCTTCTTTTTCCCTCTCCAAAATCATCTGATTCTCATTTAAAACATCTATTAGTGCAATAAGGAAACCTCTTTCCTTTTCCCATTGATTTTTCTCTCCAATAAGATTCAATATTTTAGCTTTGCAATTATTCAATTCCCGAGATAAAATTTTTCTTTCTTTCTTTCTAACTCTATTAATTCAGAGGCTTGAATTAACTGGGTTGCTGGGATTTTTAATTTCTTCTTACAAAGCTGGACAGCGCTATCCTTTTCAGCCATAATTTTATGTGTCACTTTCCCATTATCAACCTCACTATCCATAGTCAACAGATCTCCCTGTATCTTTTTTATTTGTTGTTGATGCACTTTGTTCTCCACCTTTTCTTATCTCAAATGATTATGTATCTTAGACACTGTGGATTGCAACTTTGACACCTTCAAAGTATATTTAATTAAATCATTATAAATGACTTTCCCAGTTTGTTTATGTAAATGGATCGTATTAGGTATTGGGATGTCCTTCAAGTTCAGTTTCATCTCAACAATTGTATTTCTAGTAGCTACTCCTAGATTCAAGGTATTTCTTGCAGGATTTATAAAATTGAACTAATGAAACCTCCTTGTTGGAAATTTTTCTAACCTCTGAGTACAACTTCAAGTATTATTTTGAATAAATATCCTTATCATAGATGTCATTTCTAGATCCGAATCTATCACTGGATGCTTCTTGTACTTCTGAAAATTCATATTCTTGGATTTGAAAGGATGGGCCTTTGGCCTTTTCCTTCTTTTTCTTACTTTCAACCTCAATTGTTTCTCCCTCTGATTCTATTTTTTTCCTTTTGGGTCCCTCTGAATCTTCATCCTCAATATCTATAACTTTTGAATGAGTCCGTTTACTAGTTATTTCCACTTTACTTAGGGTTGGAAATATCATTGTTGTTGATTTCACTATGGAAAATGGATTCACCTGTAGAGTTTATATCCTCCATCTTTGACTGGTAATCCATCCAATTATCCTTTTAAGCTAATCCCTCCACCATCTGATGAAAAAATTTCTTATTCTTATTGAATTGCCTCCTCTAGGAGATAATGTGACGTGGGTAATAATTAACCAGATTAGGATTCTTAAAACTCATTTTTTGTAGAAGAAATTCAACCATAGGGATTGCAGCCATATTTTTAATGATAAATGGTCCAACTTTCCATGGAAATTTAATCTCAGAAGCTTTCTTAAAATTTATAAAGTGCTCATTTTCCACAATCACGTTCTTTATAATGAACTTCAAAGAAAAAATGCCAGGTGTTAAGAATGTTGGTAATATATATGGTTAATGGACAAAACCATAAACCCTAATTATAGTGTGTTCCTTTAGAAAAAACTAGTCTCCCATTCTTCCATCTGGAAAAAACTGCAATATTTCATCTATCTCTAGAAAAACGCTAGGAAACTTATTCTGAAACATGACTCTGTAAACCTCTTCCATCACAAGGTTCATGTAATTGAAAATATTATTGTTTACTTTGATAGTAAACAACATCTCTGGAAATTGCATATTTTTATCATTGAAGAATAAAAAAATCCTAACCAAATAGGATTGGAATCTAAAATGTTTGGTTGTGCGGAGATTCACTAGCTGAGAATGGATATTCTCAACCAGGAATTCATCATATTTAAGACAATGTAACTGATGGGACAATGACTCTGGTTGACTCATGCTCATTTAAAAAAAAAAACTTAGTAACAACTATCATACAAATCTATCTGCATCCAAACCTAAAACTCACTCAACATGGAAATAACCAGTTGGGATTCTTCATTAAAGAAGTTAATATCAAGGGGAAACAGTTGATCTACAGGAGAACATCAATTTTAAAACATTTATAGAAAAATATTTGTTTCTCCTCAATGGAGGGAAGTCTGAATTGTTGAATTAGGTATTCTTCAACAAATTCTTCTTGATTTAAGGTAAATGATAGAGGAACCTCTTGGGAATCTCATATAACAAGGGAATTTACAGGGAAAAGTATTTTGGTCTTATCAGCTTTGATTATCACTCTCTCTAAGGAAGAATAATTTGATGCGAGCCAGGTAACAAAGTTGGGGAACTTCAACCATAGTTGTCTCTTTGATCCCCTTGTCCTCATTGGTGTACCAAGTATTTACTTTTCTCATAATTTTCAATTATCTTCCATTGATATACAACTGGCAGATCTAGATTAATCATCTCCTTAGGAAATACCATACGCTCCACATTTTCTGAATGAGAGATATATGGAACTTTTGTACATGTAGCATTAAATTCAAACAACAAGTCAAAATATCTGGCCAATTTATCAATCACTGCTTTTCTAGACAAATATTGTTGTTGCATATCATCAAATTTCCTATGATCTAATCTGTAACTACATAATCTATCATTATACTCCTTCTAAGACCACATTCCTCCTTTCTCTTCCCAAAATAAAGGAAGTCCTCTTTTGAACAAAGGATTAAACAATTCAATGAATCCCTTAATTTGATGATGCATAACATCAATTTTTGCTTGAACTATTTCTAAATGATGATATTTATTAATCACTTTTCTTTCGCATGTGATAACCAAGACCCTATCCTAGATAATTGCTTTCCTTCCTTCCTCTTCTATCAAACTGTTCAAAAACATAATTGCATTATTAGATGTGTCTATGGTTTTTTTTGTTTAAAACCTTCTTTACCATCAGGACATTTTGTCTATCTTCTTGTGTAATAATCTCCTTGTCTAGAATAAAATCCAGTTATATCCTGATGTTAGTTGTTTCTCCTATCAGTACATCCCATATGAGATTCTTAGCTCCCTGTAAGGCTTCCTATCCTATCACCAATTTTTCCAATTTATTATTCTTTTCCACCAACTCTTTAGACTTATCTTTCATGTTCTCTCTTTTAAACTATGTCTTCCAAAATTTTATTCTGGTTAGTTAAACTAATGATTTCTAAATCTCTACGACTTACTAATAATATTGTCTATTGATCTAGGAACAAAGAATCAATCTGATCAAGAATTAATCAACAAATAACTCATGAAATGGTGCAATCGGTCTACAGGAATAGTAGTCGCTCTGTATTCACATAAAGAATGAATGATGACCATTACAATGACATGCTACAAACATGAATGAAGAGACAATTCGAATTCCTTAGGAGGTCATTCGAATTGAATGAGTGAGTCTAGCTTAACTGACTGTAAGCCATGGTTCACACTCAGTTAACCATTGACCAAAACCCTAATTGACTCAAATAACCCTAACTAAAGTCGGAATGCAATAAATGACTGAGTCTCAACTAAAAGAGATCAAACACATGTCACAACTCACCAACCATCAAGAGGTAGCACTACACTGACTCCAAAGAATCCCGATGAGGTTAACTGAAGTTGAACTGCACATCAGAAGTTGGTGGAGGCACCCCTGTTGACTCCAGTTCATTAAATAATCATTAAATAAAATATTTAATGAGAGGAGGCACCTTAAATGACTTGTTTAATTGATTGTAACCACCAGTTAGTAATTAGGTGCATTAATATCACTCAGATCACCCTCAGAGTGCTCTAGTTAACCTCCCCGAATGTAGGAGAAGGATAAGTTAGCCTCCTTGATTGAAGGTAGGAGTGGGTGTGACTCAATGATGTTAGTTAATGCTCCACTGATGTCAATTAATGTCAATTATACTTATGATAGTGGTTTAACTAGGCCAATTTGACCAAAAAGAGTGTTTATGGTGGTAAATGTCTCCAACACCCCCCCTTAAGCTATACTCAGGAAGAGTTAGAAAACATAGATGCATAAAAATGCTAGGGCCATGAAAACTAAAGCCATATGTCACCGTATACAATGCTGAAACTGAAACAATGCTCAAAACAAACTAAGTGAGGAAAAGAGAGAAAACCCATTGGGAAACCCCCCCCCCCATCAAGCTGAACACTGAAGGTAGTATGAATCACCTTGATGAACTCACCCACAATAGTGAACAGAGGTAAGTGAATTTCTTTTATGAAAATCTCTTGGTGAATATGTCTGCAATTTGATCATCAGTCGGGCATTATTGCAGAATGATAGTCCTGTCATGCACTAGCTCCTTGATATAGTGCATGTGGATCTCTACATGCTTGGTCCTCTTCCTGGTAACTGGATCCATGGATATCTTAATCACACTTTGATTGTCACAAAAGAGGATAGTGGACAAAGTACTTCCAAGATCAAACTCTAAAAGAATGCCTTGCAACCAAACTACTTGGATGCAAGCATTCACCGCTCCTCGATACTCGGCCTCTGTTGAAGATAGTGCTATGGAATCCTGCTTTTTTCTTAACCAGAAAATGAGGCCACCACCAAACATGAATGCATATTCTAAATTAGTCTTCCAATCAATAGAATCACCCACCCAATCGAAATCTGTGTATCCAACCAACTCTAGCTCGGAGTTTGCAGCATAGTGAATGTCGTAGGTCCTGGTTCCCTGAATATACTAGAGGATCCTCTTGGCTGCCTTCCCATGAATATCATGAGGATGCTGCATGTATCTTGATATATAATTCATGGCATAACAAATATCAGGCCTAGAATGTGTCAAGTACAACAAGCTACCAATCAGCTGTCGATAGATAGTGCAGTCCATGGGAGATGTGTTTTTTCCTTCTTCAAGGCTGATCCCTGAAAGGAAAGGGAATGGTGCAAGCCTAAAATCATCCATGTTAAAATTTACTAACATATCTGAAATGTATTTGGACTGAGTAACCATAATCCCATCAGAATTTTGCTCAATTTCGAGCCCCAAAAATTGTTTTAGAAGCCCCAAATCACTTATTTCAAAGGCATTGTGGAGAGCAGTTTTGATGGCTGAAATGGAGGCAACTGTGCTACCTGTGATCAGTAATTCATCAAAATATAAAACAATGATAATTATATGACCATAATACTTTTGTAAATACACATTTGGATCTGATCTACATCTCTGAAAGGTTTGCGAGAGAAGGAATGAATCCATCTTCGAATACCACTCTCTTGGGGCCTATTTTAACCCGTATAGTGACTTCTTTAGCTTGCAAAAAAAATATGGATCAGTGATGTATCCCTTAGGCTGATTCATGTATATCTCCTCATAAATATCTCCATGCATAAATTCTTACTTAACATCCATGTGATGCACTTCCCAGTGCTTGGATGCTGAAATTGCCAAAACAAGGCAGATGGAGTCCATTTTTGCAACCGGTGCAAAGGTCTCATGGTAGTCCACTCCTTCGACCTGAGAGAAAAAAATTTCTACCAGCATTGCCTTATATTTTTAGGTGCTTCCATCATCAGCAACTGTGATTCGAAACACCCACTTGCATTGAACCAATTTCCTTCCCGGAGGAAGAGAAACTAACTCCCAAGTAGTGTTTTTCTGAAGAGAATTCATCTCTTCATCCATGGCAACTTGGCATCTTGGATCCTTCTGAGCATGATAGTAGGATTTTGGATCTAAAATAATCATAAAATATCAAGTTTCAGAAAACAAATTATTAGGACAAGAGAGTGCAATACCTGCTCTTTGGAAATCAAACCGGGTTCTCCTTGCATCATCCGGATTTCCAATGTTTTCTCTTGCCGAGGAGAGTGTATGTTGGGCCCATGTAGGAAGATGATTTTGCACTTCAGGTTTTGATTCAGCATATTATTATTTCTTCACACTAATATAAGAAATCAGAGGATCCAAATCAGGATCATCACCCCAAATTTCATCATCCAATATTCAGTAGAATAGCAAGGAAATTCAGCAGTTTTCTCCTTCACTAGTTCCACCTCTTGAAGAGGCTCATCGAACGTGACACTTCTCTCGATGATGATATATTTGGTATCAATATCCAAAATATTGAACCCTTGAGATTCATCAAGATTCCCAATAAACATACATTCTATGCTTTGCGGTTGCAAAGCCCTTCTTTTATCAAGCGGAATTCGGGCCCATGCAGTGGACCCAAACACCCGCAGGTTCGACACATCTGGCTTGTGTCCAAAGTATGCTTTGAAAGGGGTATTCCATTTCATGGATGAGTGTGGCACCCTATTCTGAATGTATGCTATATCATGCATGACCTCAGCCCACAAATTTGCAGCAAGCTTCATGGATTCCAACATACAGGTGGTCATCTCCTTGAGAGACCTGTTGTCCGCCGATTGCACACCTGCAGCAAAAATATTTCGAAAGCTGTCTCCTCACTTAGGAAAGTGGGAGAGGTGTGACCTTGGGGGCAAGCA
>LPNX010757982.1:0-42196 GCA_001517045.1 Pseudotsuga menziesii | reverse complement strand
GCCTTTAATAAACTTATTAATCAATAATTACACAGCTTTGTCATTCACTCATATACAACTTCGCAGATAGATAAACAACCGTGACTTGCTTAACCCACTATAGGGAATTCACAGCGAAGATTGTTATTAGCAGTGATCTAATTTATAAAATGTATATAGTTATTAATGCATAAAAGACAACAGAAAGAGAAACAACACAAGAAACCACAACACTAGATATAACGTGGTTCACCCCCAGTGTAGGGGCTACGTCCACAAAACTGTGTTTTATTCAACTTGCTACAAAACCACAGTTTTATCTGCACACTCAGCTGTAGATCCCTTCAGTCCTTAAAATCCGCGCACACAGCTGCAGATCTTTCCTTAACCTTCTTACAAAAACCCTCTACGCACACAGCTGCAAAGGTCGTCCACGCACACAACTGGGACTTAACCTTTCCTTACACAATCAGCCTTAGCTTCACCTTTCTTTCTTTACATCAAAAAGCCTAACTTTTCTTATTTACAAAAATGCCTATTTATACATCGCGCTATTACAAAACCATGGGCACCCAAAACCCTAAACCTTGGATTTAAACCATGGGTTTATTACAAAAAGGGGCTCTGACTTACCCCGACACCCCTAAGACTATTTTGACCCGTAACTTCGCTTACAAACTTCCTCAACAACCGCGGAGTTACCAAACTAATAATCCTTAGGGTACGCGTCCCAACAGGAACATAGGACACAAGTCCCAGGACCTAAGCTATTAGTAAGTAGTGGTGTCACCCCAAGGACTTGACACACTTGAACAAATCCTAAATTCACAGAACCCCACTAATCCAAGTGGAAGGGGTCAATCTGACCACTTCAATTGTATTTACCTATCACTTGATGCTTGTTTTAGAGTCGCTTTCCTGAAAATTACTTTGCGTTCTAATGGAATTTTCACTCTTTATTAATCCTAGTTTAATTTTACATGGAATTGGTGAAGTTAAGTATCCAATCCTACAACTAAGGCCCTATAACCTAGACTATTGTTGAATTTCTATCGAAGAAAAAATAGTCTAGTTCATTTTAATTATGTTGCTTTTAGAGGTTGTTGTTTACTTAAACAGATGTGGAAGAAGATGAACAATGGATTTCTTGGATGAAATGACCATAAAAGAGAGATTATTCATTCGTATTACAACTTCCAAAATTACTAAAAATGCTAATGATATTTCATAATATATCAAATAGAACTTGTTTTAATGTAAAATGATAGCAAGATGAAAATACACAAACTTGACGTCTCCTACCAAAGAAAGATCCAAGTCCCCGCTAGATCCGATTAACCTAAATATCCAATAAATAAATAAATTGATTTTTTTACTTTTGTTAACCTAAACAGGTGAATTCACACATTTTCCTTTATAAACGTGCAAATGGAAGGGTGCATTCGTAATCAGCTCCAATTCAAAAGAATGAATGTTCATGCTTTTCATTAAGAAAAGATGAGAATGGAGACTTAAGAATCCCAAATAATGTAAAAAACTCAAAAAGTGGCAAGTTTTCACAGGTTTCTTCTGAGGGAGACGAAGGTAAGTGTATAAATTATGGACCTTATAAAAACTATTAATTCTTGAAAACCCCAAAATAAAATTAAAAATAAGGAAAAGATGACCTCAAAAATCTTTCACAACTTTTTGACTCAATCTCAAGGAAAGCACACTCAAACACTACCTAGAATGACCCAAACATGGCACAGAAAGCCCCTATATTACTCAGACAATCCAAACAACCCCAAGACTTTTAGAAAAAAGAGAGTAGAACCAAGAAAAAAGTTCAAAGTTGTAATGTACCAAATTTTTCATTGGGTAAAAATGACCAAATCACATTCCATGTTCATGAAAGTTGTCAAAGGGATGCTAAAAGTCAAATAATTGCCAAGGTGGAAAATCACTAGTTTCCTAGGTTGGGGGTGGAAGCTTTGATATTTGGAATAAGGGGGATAATAAATGATGTTTGGACATTAGAAGGGGATAAATATTTAGTAATGTATCTTATTAAATAAATACAAGAGAAAATGGCAGTGACAATGGAGCATGAAGACAGATGGAGACTATGGGGCCCACACTAGCTAGAATTCCAATGTTAAATGGTATCTTTCTCTTGCAAATTTGAATATATGGGAATTATAATGTTTTTGTATGGATTATAATGTTAATATACTTGTCCATATGCTTCATAGGTAGAAATTGGGATGAAGTGTAACTTACATGGGAGAGGAAGAGCCAAATAGGAGTTTCATGGACACTTGGCTAGATTCCCCTTACATTTATGACAACTATGACACCAATGATGGAGATTCTATGACAGTTATGACCCAAGTCAGATATGACGGCTGACATACTGACATACTGACATGTCAGGCCTGAATAGAGCATATTGGGGGCTGAAATTGGGAGTTGGAGAAGGCCAAGAGGCTCCTACTCAAATTTGGGAGAAGAGGGAAGGTGAAGAGAGAGGCCACATGGCATAGCATGAGAAGCCACACCAATTCGACTTGGCTTTGGTTTATGGATGAATTTGGAACCTTAGAATATCAATAATGTTTATAAAATATAGGGATCATCCATGAGAAGAATATTTTGCTCATTTGTGAAATTTTCATTTGTTAATTGTGAGAGCTCGTGGATGACTAGTTTTCTTGCTTAAGTCAATTTTGAGGGTGAAAGATTCCCATCCTAGTTGGTGTTTGGAAAGGCCACTCAGATATTTCATGGAGATTTAATGGAGTCTCATTTTCAGGTGTAAGCTACAGAAAAGAATGTGGATTCTTCTATTGCAGCACTCTCTCTCAACTATTTTCCTGTTTTCACACCATATTCATGCCAATGGAGGGATTGTACTTTGGGTGAGCTATTGATATATTTGGGGAATATTATAATGCTCATTATCTTATGTTCTGATGTATATGCTCTGCATTTCATGTTTAGAAGACTCTCAAGTTGAAATACCCAAAGAATTCATGTAAAAATGTTGAACAATGAAGAAATAGTGTCATTTCCCCACTATCTTGTTGTGAACCATTGTAATGCTGATGATTTCAGATTGGGAGAGCCTTTAATTGTAAATTTGTGATTGGAATCAGTTCAATATTCTTTTTTCTTCATTATCAGAAAGTTTCAAGTCGAAATTCCAAAGAGTTGTATGTCAAAATGACTTTTAATGAGCAAACAATGACCATTTCCACTCCATTTTGATATATGCCATGGTAATGCTTATTATTTCGAATGGAGGAATGTATCTCTGATAAATGTATTGAGGTGTCGAATCCCAACCTACGACTTGTCAATATCAGAAGTTGAAAGTTGAGTGTGTTCTGTGGAGTTTTATGTTGGTGGTGCCAACCACTAACCTCTGACATGCCAACGTCGTGATTGAAAGTTAGTTTTTTATGTGATGCTATGTTTTGAATTCATCAATATTCAACTGTCGACATTGGCAGGGTCAATATCAACAAGAGTATGTTGGAATAAATAGTCTAAAGTTGACGTTTGAGTTTTTAATCCATCAGGGTTTGTCTCAAGCTTGTTTTATTGGTCGTTTGGAATATTATTTATCCTCTTCAAGGTTTAATATATAATGGGGACCATCTAGTTAAATTTTATTATGCTTTCGTTGTTTTAGAGTCTTTATGGATATTATTATTCCTTGAGAATTTTTAAAACTTATGTGTAGCTCCATTTTTTGTTTATACAACATTGATAGGTCCAAGTGGTTTTTTGTTTGTGTAGCGTTGGCGAGGTGTGTTACACACACACAGAGAGAGAGAGAGAGAGAGAGAGAGAGAGAGAGAGAGAGATTGGGGTTGGGGGTTGGGGGTCTAAAGAGATAGAGATAGATAGACTGGTGTTGATGTATTTGTAACTTCAGAATGTATTCATCCATATGTATTATGTATTGTACCTCGATGTTTATTCCGAGATGTGTCTATAATGTAATTGAGTCATGTCATGCCCCGATGTTTCGATCAGGAAGTTTCTATAATGTAAACAAGTCATGTCAAGTCATTATGGGTAACCCTCCCATTGGTCAAGGGTTAAAGTCCCCACACTTATGGGGCCCTAGGTTTATTATACTATCCTAGTGAAGTCGACCCTAGGTGAGTCATTTTAAGTCAAGGCAATAGTACCCAACATCTAAGTCAAGGTTAACCCTCCTTGTTGAGCAGAGGGAAAATTCCCCACAAGTTGTGGGGCACTAGGGTTATTAGACACTCCTAGAGATGTTGGCTCTAGTAAGTAATTGTTAAGTGAGGCCGACATGTTGGAGTGCGCTTCAAGTGAACTAAAAAATATAAATAGAGAGTGAGCCTCTCTATTTATCACACACACACTCACTCATTGAGGTGCATGAGTGAGAGAGCAGAAGTTCTCTCAAGTGAGAGAGAGAGACAGAAGCTGTCGAGATCATCTTTATGTTTTTAGGTTTTACTGCTGCCATTGGTGCTCATTCTGTCTATGAGGAAGTTGCAGGGTTTTCTCCTTTATGGTTTCCCCAAGGAAAATTCTTTGTGTCTCTTGTCTTTTTTGTTTTATTACTATGCATGTTATTCTCTCAGTTAAAGATCCTAAGATCATTATGCTAGCTTAGAATGATAAAAATCTAACATGGTATCAGAGCTAACCTGAGAAAAATAAATTGTGCAGCTACAGAAGCTATGGCTTCTTACTTTTTGGGTCTCTCTCCACAATCCATCAGCAAAATTATGCTAGGACGACTCTCCATTGAAGGGTGCATCTTTCTATCAAAGCGGAATTCGATTCCGAGCATTTTTCAGTTTTGGTACGGGAAATTAGGGCTTCTTGCAGAAGAGGAATTTTTGAGTGAGCCTGGCATAGGATTTATCTCCTCATCAAAATCTAATTTTAGAGACCTAGATCAATATTTTTGGCTAGGTGAAACTCCAGGAAATTCAAACCCTAGTTTGACACCGAGATAGAAAAACCCTAAATACTAAAACTGCTAAGTTTTGGTACATTCGATATATCCCGATATTGGAGAAGGATAAATCCCTGAAAATTGCATATGCTGAAGATAAAATCATGATTTATATTGTATCCAAAATTCAGCCTCATATTCGCTTTACTCTGTAAGATATTATCCCTCCAAGTTAGGGTTCTAGCCTCTTCCAGAATTCATCTCTAAACAGGACACCTAGGAAGAATTGCTATATCTTGGGCTATAGAGGTCCAAATGAAATTCCTGAAGATGTTCCAGAAAGGAAACGGATGTTACTATCTATGTTCCAAGTTTCAGACTTAGAAGAGGAATCAGTGACACGTGGTAGTCCGTACAACTTTGTTGTTCTGAACAGTCCTGTAACAGGTCACCTTGGGAAAATGATCATAAATCCCAATTGGTGAAAAAAATACTAATGAAACATATGGTGTTGGATCAGGGACATGTGAGTATACCTCATTGAAAATTTTTTGACATAGAGGAATAGTAATTTTGGAAATACCGCAGAAACAGTAAGAGGAATTTCTGTAGAAGAAATTGGAAAACTAGGGCTTCCTGTTCTGGAAGCTTCCCTCCACTGTTTTTAGAAAATGAGTAAATTGGACAGCTAACATTGAAGAGATATATATTTCTTCCAATCAAATCTAAAATATTCCAAGTTTTGAAAATTAGGGTTTCTCTGACAAACCCTAGATCAGCCAGCTCCGGAACCAGGACAGACACCTCAAATCGGTAATATCTAATCTTTTGTTATTTTCATTTCACATAAGCTTGATGATAAGCTTGGTGAAGTTGAATACTTCCAAGCATGGAAACATATGATCTCCCTGAATAAAATGATTTGGACACCTACACAAGTAGAGAGGTTCCAGTTCTAGAGGGAGATGAGGCTAGAAGCCTTACACAAGAAGAACTTGGTCAAGGCCAAGAAGATCATTGTTGATTCAATCACAGATCAACTTGTACCACAAGTGTCTTTCCTAAAGACACCGAAGATGTTTGATTCCTTGACCAAGCTATCTGAAGGGAAGAACATAAATCAGAAGATGGCTTTGAGAAAATAGTTGAAGAATGTGAAGATCCAAAATACAGAACAATTTGAAGCTGTAAAAGAAGAAGTGAAGAATGTAGAAGTGGTGATAGCCACCTCGAATGGCCTCCTAGGATCATGGGATTCATTCATGTGATGAATGTGTGCCAAAATTAAGTGATTACTTTCAGCAAACTCTGGGAAGAGCACACATAAGAAGAAGAAACTCAACTCATAATAAGAGAAGAGAAGATGGGAGCAACTGAAGATCAAGCTCTCACCATCCAAAGAAGATCCCTCAAGCGATGAGGAATATGAAGAAATCAACTCTTGAAGAACCTCTTATCCATCTTATCATTTGGATAAGAAAAGATGCTATGATAAATGAAGAAGATGATGAAGCTGAAGGCTCAAGAAGGAGTCTACCCACGAAACAAATAAAGATAAGTATTCAATTGTCATTTTATGATATTGTTTGGTTATGCATTTGTTATATTAAGTTGATGTATTATGCATGATAGGATGTTTGCATTAATGACAGTATACTACTAACATGCATGTGATGGGTAAGTAGCTCATGGTGCTATACAACTCTCCATTTCTACTTATCTAGAATGGAACCTCTTTGCTGACATATTGGCTTAGTGCACAATCTCAATGTTGTCCTGGTAGAGACGGAAGGCATCTAGAAAGTTTCAGTGAGATATGGATGAATGTTGTATTGGTTAAAGTAGTTGCATGATCATATATTTATGCATAAGAACTTGCTAGTATGAATATTTCTTATGAAATGTTTCTAACCATACAAATGCATTTGAATTCTAGGAAATATCGCATACATAATCGCCTACAAGAAAAGAAGGATAAGACTTGTTCCAAAGAACAAGTGACGACGGTTCAAGATGAAGAATAAATATGACGAATGCAGCGACATCATTAATAAAGAACCTTCCAGCTAGGAAGAAGTAACCAAGAAGAAAGGGAAGACCAGTTCAAGAAGAATGATGTCTAGGATGCAGTATTGATACATGAAGAGAAGTTCATAGTTCCATCATGCAGTAGATGGAAACATCATGGGATAACATACATAATGAGCTTGATGAATATTTGAACCTATGCTACAAGGTTGATAGAGGATGACAAGCTCACAGATGGGTGTGAGAAGAACTTTTGAAAAAGTTCAAGATAGAGGATCTTGGTATCCAGTGATCCTATATGGATACTACTTGTCACTCCGGTACAAAATGTTTCAATGCATAGAGTACGAAAGACAGAGGGAGAATGATGCTCTGCTTCAGAGGGAGTGACTGCAAAAGATCCTGAGGTTCGACATGGTATGACAGGATGGATAGATTACTGATGACTGTAGGCTTTACTGAGAGTAAATCAGATTCCAACCTTTTCTTCAAGGTTGAAGGTGGAAGACCAGTGATGCTCCTGTTATGTGTCGATGCACTACGTTCTAGGCATGGAGGTGTGGAAAAGGGAAGTATGCAGTAGAGATCTTGAAGAGGTTCAGGATGATGGACTACAAGGCCATGACCACACCTATGGAATCAAAGCTAAAGATATTGAGTGTTGCTTCATCAGAGACGGTTGATGCCATGATGTATCGTCAAATGATTTGTTCCTTGATGTACCTGACGAATATGAGATGAGATATTTGCTTTGCTAAGAACACATTGAGACATGTTCACCTGATGGTTGCAAAGCATGCAGTAAGGTACCTAAAGGGTACAGTTGAGTATGGGATCAAGTGTGATCTCTTGGTTTGGCAAGATGGAGTCCTGCATGGCGTTGAGTACAGCTGAGGCAAAATATGTTGCCACTTGCTATTTGGGAGGTGGTATGTTTCTTTTGAAAACTACTATTTGTTTTGGTTGATCTAACTTTCATTTTTTGTATGATGCAGAGAGGAGCAGTGATCCATATCGAGATCTCTTGAAAGAAGGATTTCCAGCATAGCTAATGAGATAGGTTTCCCTCGGATGTAATCAGTCCTGGTGAAGCTCGTAGGTCATCCTTGGACATAATCATCCCTGATGTGATTCTATGCTAGAAATGACCAAAGTGAAGTTTGAGTACTTTAGGGAGAAGCTTGGTGTTCTCGAGATCAAGGTTCCCTCTAAGGGGAAATGATGAGACCTAGAGCCATTCTGACATGGTAGAGGATTAAGTTCCTTCCATGGTCAGATGTAAGGGATGAGCCATTATGTCATGGTGAGAGGATTTAGGTTCCTTCCATGTCAGATATGAGTGCTGAGCCATTCTGATATGACTGTAGGATCGGTTCCTACATGATCAGATATAAGGGCTATTACCATTCTTGGAGTGGAGGTGCCTGGTCAGTTACCAAGAAAACTCAGTCTAGGACTAAGAAGCCATTCTGATGTGAGATAGGGATGTGTTCCCACTTGATCAGATGTAAGGGATGAACCATTCTGTCATGGCTAAAGGATTAGGTTCCTCCCATGTCAGATGTGAGTGTTGGCCATTTTGACGAGTAGGTCAGATGTAAGGGCAACTGCCATTCTTTGGGAGAATGGAGGCACCTGGTAAGTTACCAGGTAGCTCAATCTGGGAATGGGGGCCATTCTGATGCGATGATAGGATTAGTTCCTACATGATCAGATGTGAGTGCATGCCCTTTCGATGTGATGTGTTTACACATTGTCGAATGTAAGTGTAGAGCCTTTCTGATAGGATGAGGTCGAATATAAGTGTTGAGCCATTCTGGCGCGATGTGTTTACACATGGTCATATGTGAGTGTTGTGCCTTTCTGAAAAGATGGGGTCGGATGTAAGTGCATATCCTTTTCGATGCGATGTGATTTCACATGATCGGATATAAGTGCTGATCCATTCTGGCGCAATGTGTTTACACATGGTCAGATGTGAGTGCTGGGCCTTTTTTACAAGATGACATCAGATGTGAGTGCTGGGCATGCCTCTCTGACAAGATGAGGTTAGATGTAAGAGTTGGGCGGGCCATTCTGACTTAAGTGTTAGATATAAGTGCTGATGAAGACGTACATGAAGGGTAGGACTACAGGATTGATTCTGTAGAACTTCCTGTGACGAGAAGAATGAACAGATAGCACTATTTGATTGAGATAGCAGAAGCAGTAATGATGATGATGATTCAATGATGATCCCACTTTGATGGCAATCCAGATCAAGTGATGATCTAGACTTGATGATGATCCAGTAGTGATGATCCAGATCAAGTGATGATCTAGACTTGATGATGATCCAATAGTGATGATCCAGATCAAGTGATGATCTAGACTTGATGATGATCCAGCAGTGACGATCTAGATCAAGTGATGATCCAGATCAAGTGGTGATCTAGATCTAGTGATGATGATCCAAATTGAGTGATGATCTAGATCCATTGATGATGATCCATATCGAGTAATGATCCAGATCCAGATGAAGATGACTTGAAGATGAAGATGACATGAAGATGAAGATGACTTGAAGATGAATATGAATTGAAGATGAAGATGATGAGAAATTGACGATGATTCAGATGATACAGAGAAGAAGACTTGTGCTGATAAATTGTGTTGATAGAATACCTTCCTAGTTAAGAGGGAGTGTTGATGTATTTGTAACTTCAGAATGTATTCATCTGTATATCTTATGTATTGTACCTCGATGTTTATTCCAGGATGTGTCTATAATGTAATTGAGTCATGTCATGCCCCAATGTTTCGATCGGGAAGTTTCTATAATGTAAACAAGTCATGTCAAGCCATTGTGGGTAACCCTCCTATTGGTCAAGGGTTAAAGTCCCCACAATTATGGGGCCCTAGGGTTATTAGACTATCCTAGTGAAGTCAACCCTAGGTGAGTCATTGTAAGTCGGGGCAATAGTCCCCACCATCTAATTCAAGGTTAACCCTCCTTGTTGAGTAGAGGGAAAAGTCCCCACAAGTTGTGGGGCACTAGGGTTATTAGACACTCCTAGAGATGTCGGCTCTAGTAAGTAATTGTTAAGTGAGGCCAACATGTTGGAGTGCGCTTCAAGTGAATGAAAGAATATAGATAGAGAGTGAACCTCTCTATTTATCACATACAAACCCACTCATTGAGGCGCATGAGTGAGAGAGGAGAAGTTCTCTCAAGTGAGAGAGAGAGAGACAAAAGCTGTGGAGATCTTCTTTATGTTTTCAGGTTTTACTGCTGCCAGTGGTTCTCATTCTATCTCTGAGGAAGTTGTGGGGTTTTATCCTTTATGGTTTCCATGAGGAAAATTCTTTGTGTCTCTTATCTCTTGTGTTTTATTGTTGTGCATGTTATTCTCTCAGTTAAAGATCCTAAGATCATTATGCTAGCTTAGAATGATAAAAATATAACAACTGGGTGGTGGTGGTTAGTGGTAGGATTAGGTGAGAGACCAAGACAGGAAGAATGAGGGGGTGGAAGAGTGATATATAGATAAGGAAAGGGATGGGGAGGTGGTTAGTGGAAGCAGATAGAGACAAATGACATGAGAGAGAGAGAGTAGCAAACGTGAAAGAGAAAGGGGGAGATAGTGAGTTGGGGAATTTGGTTGTAGAGAGATATATGTTTATGAGAAAGAACAAAGCATATTCCTGCATGTCTAATCGATAGCTTAGAATGGATGGATCATACTTCCATATCTGAAATATTCGAGAATAAATCTAGTGCACTTGCAATGCTCATGATGATAGACAACAAGTGACAACATGATAAGAATAAAAGGGTAAAAAAATGATGTTATGGAGGTCACAATGACTAGGGCAATGGAAATGACAACAAGGCATCTTAATAAGGGAATGCCAAATTTAAATACATGGAGACTGGAATAGAGAATCGAAAGGAAGAGATGGATTATTATGAGTTTGATTATTCACACGAGGCAAACCATATGTAAGTACAAGCTGTCACTTCAATGTATTCATTACTTTTTCCCCCAAGTGGATGCCATTATATTTAAAAATCCAAAAGCATCATTAAAGTGACATTCATGAGATTTAATGTGACTTGAAACAGATTATCTCTACTAATTTCGAATTTAATTTGCATATCACAACATATATCCATGTGTAATTACACATACAGAGTGAGTTAAAAAAAAAAAAAAAAAGAGAAAATACATTGTCACTAAAAACTTAAACTTTTCCATGCATTATCAAATCATATCCAGCATTGCCACAAGATTAAAATCTTGTGCAACCAAATAGTAGCCTATATTTCCATTCAAAAAAGATCACTTCATTATTGTACTGTATATATAGTTCACTAATATATTTTATTTTAAAATATATTTAATTTATTTTTTACTATTTTAAAAAATCAATTTATCGTTCATTGTAAAGGTAATGTTACTTTTTGATATCCTTTATAGCATTTTTCTTTGAAAATCCTCTTTCATAATCCATTATGCTTGCAAGAATTCTCAGTACAACTTCCCATACTTTGATCATATTTGGATAATTTGTATGCCAAGGCTTTGTATCAAGCCAACAGGATGCATGTTTATCTCCAGTTCGGAGTTCATCAGCTTAATATAAAGGGATAAAAAGTTTCGTTGCATTAAAAAGGGGAAGATAAAAAACAAATTCATTTAAGCTAACCATATATCTACTATTAAGTTTTGGATGCCCCAAAGACAAGATGAGAGAGAGGGAGAGAGACATATATCGGGTGGTGGTGGTGGTTAGTGGTAGGAGTACACGAGATACTAGGAGAGGATAAATGAGGGGATGGAAGAGGGATATAGAGAGAGAGAAAGGGATGGGGAGATGGTTAGTGGAAGGGGAGAGAGACATTTGACAAGAGAGAGAGAGAGAGAGAGAGAGAGAGAGAGAGAAACAACCGTGAAAAAGTGTGAAGTATTAAAGGAAAAGATGCAAAAGCTTACCAATATCTACTATGAATTTTTGGATTCCCCAAAGACACACACACACACAGGGATCAGGGGTTAGGGGTTTAGAGAGAGAGAGAGAGAGAGAGAGATCGGGTGGTGGTGGTTAGCAGTAGGAATAGGTGAGAAACCAGGACAAAGCGAATGAGGGGGTGGAAGAGGGATATATAGAGAAGTAAAGGGATGGGGAGGTGGTTAGTGGAAGGGGAGAGACAAATGACGAGAGAGATAGAGAGAGAGAGAGTAACAAATGTGAAAGAGTATGAATTCTTGAAGGAAAATATCCATAAGCTAACCAATATCTACTATTAATTTTTGGATGCGTCGAAGAGAGAGAGAGAGAGAGAGAGTAGAAAAAATGAAAGAGTGTGAAGTGTTAAAGAAAAAGATGCAAAAGTTGACCAATATCTACTACAAAGTTTTGGATGCCTCGAAGATAGGAGGAGAGAGAGATGGAGAGAGAGAGAGAAAGAGAGACCGATGGATATTGGTTGGGGAGGTGGTTGGTGGTATGGGTATTAATGTGGTTGTTGTGGTAGGGAAGATGGTTAGTTGGAGGGCCATGGAAAATCCTTCATACCACCACATTTGACTCTTTATACATGATTTAGATTATATATAGGCATTTTATTAAATTATATTTCATACTTATTACTCTCAAATTATAAAAATATGCATGATACTAGGGTATCAATAACACATATGTGTTATAGAATATATACATTCTCTATGCCTACAAATCACACATGTGTTTTAATGCATATGCATTTTTTTATGTTTACAAAATGCATATACGATATAATGTATTTGTGCTATTCAACGTATACATGTTATATCAGATATGCATTTTGTAACGTATATACATTATTTAAATTTTAAATTTTAACAGAGTGACTGGTTTGAAATTAGCTTCGAACTAGCAAACCTATTGGTTGCGATAGAAAAAACAAACCTATCGGGATTTCCTCCAATACTCTCTTCAGTAGCTTGATTTCATCAATGTTTTTGACAATGAAGAACACAATAACTTTTTATAACATTACATAGATTTGTAGAGTAGATTCTGCCAATTATAAATATATAATTTTTTTTATATAAATGTTTAATTTTTCTATTTTTTATTAAATTTTGAAGTGACAGATGTTATGATTCTAAAATACAATGCTATGTTGTTTCTACTTTAAATTTTGACCACATTCACCATTTCTCGAAAAAATTATAGGGCATGGTAAAAGAGAGATATATATTTACACTCATATAAAAAAAAATTCAAAATTTCATTAAGTTATTCCCCTAAATTGCTACACGCACACAACATATTTTTTTCAGGGTTTTCTGACTTCAATAAATCATAAAAAATGATAACGTCATCACTAATTTTGGAAAAATATTGTTGCACTAGAACAAGCTGTCCTCTAGGTATGTACATAATTATATGCAAAAATACTATCATTTAGTTCACATAGTGTTTCACACACACATACATATATGCTTTATTGTTATGTGTAACGCACTTAAAAATTGTAAAGAAATTTTCTTTTACATGTATTACTTTTACAGTTATTTAGTAGGATTCTATGTTTAACTGTTGTTGGTTTTAATATCTTTTTACTGATGGTTATGATGGGTTTGCTGATGTGTACGATGGCTAGTTCCCTCCGAAACCTTCAGCCATGTTGATGTAGGTGATGTACTTTGTTTACCTATTCTTTATTTATTTATCTTATACTTTCAAGGCTTGGGATTTAACATAGTTTACACTATGTATGTAAGGACTTATCCCTAAGCGTGAGAGGCTTAGGGTTTGTAAGCATGTGGTTCTCCATACGAAGACCACTTAATATGAATAAAAAGTGAGGGTTTACATTATCTGGTTTTCATGACCTTACATGAGTTGATTTTAATGCATCTCTTTGCAGTTCATGATGCACATGAGAAATTACTATCTCATATAAATTAGCCATGGTTTAAAGCTTATAATGCATGACCTATACTATGCATCCAATATGGTTTTAATATGATTATATGGTTTTAATGTTTTATTTCTAGTTTCTATGTTATGATTTAACCTTTCCCAATACCTTAGCCTACTCTAGCGATAAGGTATAAGCATTTGTAAAGAGCACATGTTAAATTTTTCCATCGAAAGGTATTATCCATATCCCACAATGGCATTATGTCCCTTAACCAACTCCACGAAGGTTCTAGAAAGGGTATATGATACATGGTATGGTTTCGATGCAAGGTGTGGATGGCATGTTATAACATAACTAATATATAATATAAGATGTGATATACTATGAAGATACAAGGCATAGGTTATATGTTTTCCATTAAACGATATCCATAATTGGATTCCCAATTATTTGCTTTGTAATTATTTCGGCCATGCAATTAAGCTTGTACCTACGGTTGACATTTAAACATGTCCTGGATGCAATTTGGTAGCGCAGCTAGGACCATGAGGCAGTACGGGATGTAATCCCTTCCCAACACCTGGATGGTTGGATTGTTAAGGTTCAAATAGGGTTTTGAAAGGCCTTTACTTTGTCTGAGTTTCGCATTTGAGTTGTTTTACCTGTCAGAGGTCTGACGAGGGTCGAGCTCTGCTATTTGTGCTATTCAACTTGGTTTTCAGAGGGTTAATGGTATTTTTATATGGTTCCTATGTGGTAGCAAAATTTTATTCTTCTACCCTGACGGGTTGCCAACCAAACAAGAACTCCAAAAACCAATCGAAGCTTCCAACGCCATGAACAATCTTCTCCCAAGGTAAGCGTAACTGAAACTTATTTCTGCAACTTGAAAGTTTTGTTCAGTAGTTTAGTTTCTTTATTTTACTGGTATTTTTTGGTTTCTACAGACTGTGGAGGGATAAGGGTGCTTGGAGGAGCCGACCCGTAGCTCTCGTTTCCCAACGCCAAGGTAAGAATTCCAAAACATTGTAAGTCATATTCTGGTTTTCAAAAGATAAATAAAATTTACTTAAACTAACTGTAACTAGTTTCACTTGCAGGTTTCGGCACTGGAGAGGAGGGAAAATGGATCACCTCCTCCCAGGCCCGCGTTTCCAAATTCCTGGGTAAGTTCTACACTCAACCCTGGTTCAATTCTGTTTTGTTTTACAATTTCTTTTAACTTGCAAAATCCATGCTGACCCAACCAATTTGTGTTGTAGGTCTTGTTGGGCAGAAGTCGTGAGGGCTTCTTGGTATCCACAACGATTAAGATAAGTGGTTTTTTCTTTGTTGGTGTAAACTATTCAATGGTTGTGTTTGAAAAACTTTTTTCTGGTTGTGTCATCTTATAGCCATTACTGGGAACTGTAATGTAAATAAATACTTCTGTTTTCTTAAAACTCTGGTAGGGTTTGGTGTTCCCTTGACGGGTCTTATCCCCATAAAGTTTATAATACAGATGTTTGGATTTTATAGTGGAATCCATCATCGATGGTCTTATAGACACTCTATATATATACTTTGTTATATTATTTTGATGGTTTAAAGAATTGAAAGCTGACTTTGGATGGGTATTAACTCAATGATTTTTCGTATTTCACTGTGTGTAATTATTTATGTGGATTATGTTTAAACACTTGGTTGCCATCGTGGATGGTCTTACGGTCATGGAAGAATGCATAATACATGTTGTTATAAAGGTTGTGATGGTAGCTATTCGATAGGCTTACAACCATCTTATGTGTTTTTATTCTGCAATAAAGCTAATGGTTTACACCTACGATTATGTATGTTTTTATATTAGTATTTTTATGTGTTAAGTAAAATATCATTACGGGACTCGATCCCATGATCTCTGCAAGTAATGAGATCTAGCGTATATTTGATCGAGGCTCTACCTCTGTATACTAGGGTAGAGTATTATATGGATTGCACCTTTATTTAAAATTCTTGGGAGTGCTTTAAAGTTATAACAAAATGTTTTAATGATACCATATCTATGTATGAATTAAGGTAGATATGATGTGGACTTACCTACGATACTGATTTTACTGCCGCGATATTAGATGTGATAGCTAGTTTATCAGATAGTTGTAGATTTGATTTAGATTATTTATCTGTTATATAAATCCTGCTAGTGGATGTTAAAAAGGTCCTCAATCTGTAAGTTGATTTCCTTGCGATGATTTCAAGGTTGTAATACTATAGATCAATGATTAAATTCTCATAGGGTTTTGGAATAAATATCTCAAGGATATTTGATCCATGATCTTGGTAGTGAAATGAGAGAATGTTTTTAGCCATACATCATTTGTCTGCTTATAATTGATTAAATACTCGAAGGGATTCGATCCCGATACCTTTATAGTGCCATTTGATATGTGGAGAAATGGTTTGGTTTGATTTGAGGTTCTTTTTACTGTAAAGTAGATAGATCTGAGGATATCTTAATACTAGTAACTTTTTCTTCATTTCATCATCTTTGTACATGATTTGATAATCGTATATCCATACTATGCTAACTTAGTTATGGGATCTGTATAGTTTGATTAATGTATTCCTATGTAAGCATTTACGATAGTAACATTCCTATATAAATCTCATTCAATTCTAATACCTCGAATTAAATCTTATGAGCTATATTAATTTATTATTATTTTAATGAATTTTGTCTATAAATTTACTAAATAGATTAAAATATGGTACTGTTAATTCGTGTAGGAAATTTGGATGAGTACTATGTAAATGGATTTCACACACTTACATGAAAAAATGGAGATATACACTATAAAATAGAAACCATAGATTCAGTCGACAATTTAATTCTGAATTTGTAGATTAAGAAATTATTTAGGAAAACAATACAAGCAAGAAATATATAGTCGAATGTAGGAATACGCTATACAAATTTAGAATTAGATGATTTCATTCCATTAGGTACAGGGTACAAGTATAAAATCAATAAGATAATGAAAAACAAACTATAATTTACATTAAGATACTTCATATCTAGGATTTAAAGATATTCTACAGCATTTAAAATCATAATGTATGAACCTGGCACCAACACTGGGAAATAAAAGTGAAGAAGTTGTTCCTCCCAACCAACTCCCATAGTAGCCAGGTTACATTCTCTGGAAACCCCCAAGCCTATTCACTAAACTACAAGAGAAAAATATTTCAATGCGCCATCACTTTCATTTCACAGATGTTAATCCCCGTCCAATGCTAGCCTTCTGTTGCTTATGGACATACTAGTTTACAGTATTTTTCCTAGGACTTGGTCATTTATGATCCTCCTCCTCTTTAGCACTCAACTAGGAGTTGTGACCTGATTTTTGGGGATGATGCCTTCTGCATCTTGAGTTCTCACTCAGTGGCTTCTGCAACTTGTCTTTTCCTCTTGTGGGTCAGCAAACACTCTTCAATAGTTATATCCACTTTTTTCCCCCTTCAACATAAATTATTATTTAATAAAAAAAAATTATTACAAAATGTTTTATTCTTCACTTTTCTATCAAAAATATTAAAAATAATAAAATAATAAATAACTAATTTTTCTAGCATAATTAATAATAATTATTAATTCGAGGGGTATTGTATACACCTCCCCTTAAAATATAACACTGTCCTCTGTGTTTTAACATTTTGTTTTATTCTTCCAATTCCTCTTCTTAGAATAAGACTAGATATTCCTCTCGCGTATTACTTTCCGGCTCCCAAGTAGCTTCTTCCAGACTAAGGTTCTTCCATTGCACCTTGACTTGTCTGATGGTACAGTTCCAGAGTAAAAGTTCTCTCCTGTCGAGAATGTGCTCCGGCCCCACTTACAAGTCTCATTTGGGTTCCACCTGGATTATATTCCAATCAATCACATGAGAAACATCATGAACATATCTTTTCAACATAGAAATGTGAAACACATTATGCACTTCAATATTGGGTGGTAGGGCTAATTGGTACGCGATTGGGCCTACTTTAGCTAAAATTTGAAACGGCCCGCAATACCTTGGTGCCAATTTTAAATACTTGCCCGGTCTCAAGGAAATTTTCTTGGTCTTTACCTTTACATACACATGATCACCCACCTAGAACTCTCTAGGAGTTCTTTTTAAATAAGCATAACTTTTATGTCTGTCTTGGGAAACCTTCAAATTTTGTTTTACCTCTTTCACAGTTAGTTCCATATATTTTAATAAATCAGGTCCTAACATTAATCTATTAACTAGAATTCTCCATAAGATTGGAGTTTTACACTTACTCCCATATAATATTTCAAACATACTCATACTTGCAAAAACTTGAAAATTATTATTATATGCAAATTCTACTAAGTGTAGGTAATCTTCTCACTTCCCTGGTTTGTCCATGACATACATCCATATCATGTCCTCTAAGAATTTATTTACTCTTTCAATATGCACATCCATTTGTGGATGATATGCAATACTGAAATTTAATTGTGTGCCCAAACCTTTAAATAAGGCTTTATAGAAGTTACCTGTAAACTTTGCGTCTCTATCAAATACTATTGCTTTCGATACACCATGTAGCCTGAATATCTCTTTCATGAAAATATTTTCAATGTTAACAGCTTTATAGGTAGATTTAACAGGAATGAAATGGGAATATTTACTTAACGTGTCGATGACGACCATGATTGAATCATGCTATAAGAAATTCTTTGGTAGGCCTGTTATAAAATCCTTACTAATTGTTTCCCACTTCCATTCCAGAATGGGTAGTGGATGCAACAAACCTGTGGGATGTTGATGTTCTTCCTTAACTTGTTGGCATTCAAGATGACGAGTTAAGTATTCTTCCACTTCTTTCTTCATATTTGGCCAAAAGAAGTCCTTTCTGATCATAGTGATCATTTTCTGGTATCCAGGATGCCCTGAATATGGTCTTTTTATGTAGATCATCCATGGATGTAAGTTTAATTTTTGTTATGTTTGGTATGTACAACCTATTTTTATGCAGCAACAGTCTTTGTTGATTTAGGATGAAATTTGTTTTTACTTGATTTTGTTCATTTTAGCAGTCTTTTATTTTAAAATATAATATTCTCTATTAGAATTATCAGCATTTAGAATCTAAATTTCCAGATCAGATTCATAGTTGTTGCTTGCAAATAGTAAATTTGCATGATGACTTGGAGCATCTGCATTTTTATTTTCTTTTCTTTTTATATGTTGGATTTCAAAATCATATTCACTTAAAAAGGATATCCATCTGTCTTATACTGCATTCAAATTTTGTTGGTCAAATAAGTATTTAAGACTTGTGTTAGCCGACATAAGTATAAATTTCTTCCAATTAGGTAATGTCACCACATTTTTAAGGCGTGAATTATGGCAACAAGTTCTAAATAAGGTGTTGCATAGTTTTTCTCATGTTCTTTTAATTTCCCAGATTCATATGCCACAATTTAATTTTCTTGTAATACAACTTCACCTAGTCCTTCATTGCAAGCATCGGTACACACAATGAAATGCTTGAATTGATCAACAATCTTTAAGAATAGGGTGGTAGTTAATAAGTTTTTTGTTTGTTTAAGCTTTACATGCATTTTTCAATCCATTCGAACATTTTACCTTTCCTTTGTAAATAATTTATGGGGTAGGAAATCTTAGAGAAGCCTTCTATGAACTTTCGGTAATCCCCATAAATGATCTGATGTCAAATACGTTCTTAGGAACCATTCATTCCATGATGTCCCTTATTTTTTTTGGATCGACTGAGATTACATCTTTGTACACTACGTGTCCTAGGTACTGAATCTTATCATTAAAGAAATCACATTTACTGAATTTTGCATAAAGTTGTTGTTCTCTTAGTACTTGAAAAACTATTCTTAAATGTTCTTTATGTTCTTGTTCATTTTTACAGTAGATTAGTATGTTGTCGATGAAGACAACCACAAATGTATCTAGGTAGTTTCTTAAGATGTTGTTCATTAAACACATGAAGACAAAACCTGATGTTGACTTTCTGTCAAATGGATCACCGGCCCAATCTGAATTAGAAAATCCAGCTAGTTGAAGTGAGGAACTAGCTGTGTAGTGCACCCAAAATTTCTTAGTTACCTAGACATAATGAAGAATTCTTTTTATAGCCCTCAAATGGAACTCATGTGGCTGGTGCATGTGTCTTTCTACAGCACTCATAGCATAATACAAATCAGGTCTTGTATGAGTGAGGTAGAGCAAGCTGCCCACTAGTTTCCTGTAGAGTGTGATATCCACCATTGTGGAATTGCCAAATTCATGCATTTTAATACCAGAAAGAAAGGGAGACTTGGCTTCCTTACACTCAGCCATATTAAACTTATTTAGAAGGTCTAAAGCATACTGTGGATAACTCACCATGATTCCCTTACCATTTTTCTCAATTTCTAAGCCCAAAAATTGCCTTAGCAATCCTAGGTCTGTCATAGCAAATTCACTATGAAAAGAGCTATTAATTTGGCCAATTGAATTGGTGCAGCTACCTGTAATAAGAAGATCATCAACATAAACAACAATGACCTTCAAATCAACATATTTTTTCTTCAAATACACATTAGGGTCTGATTTGCATCTTGTGAATCCAATTGAAAGCAAGAAAGCATCCATTTTTGCATACCAAGCCCTGGGGGCTTGCTTGAGTTCATACAGTGATTTTTTCAGCCTGCATACCAATGAAGGATCCTCTAGGAAACCTTAAATATTCTGCATATAGATATACTCTTGTATCTCACCATGCAAGAAAGCACTCTTTACATCCATGTGGTGAAATTCCCAACACTTACTAGCTGCTAGTGCAAGAACTAGTCTAATTGAGCACATCTTTGCAACCGGTGCAAAGGTCTCTGTGTAATAAACTCCATGGACCTGAGAATATCCCTTAGCCACTAATATTGACATATTTTTTATATCAGAACCATCAGCAGCAAGTTTGGTCCGGAAGACCCATTTACATTGAACAATTTTCTTCTTGGGAGGAAGGGGAACCAATTCCCATGTATTGTTCTCTTGGAGAGACTGAAGCTCATATTCCATTGATAACTTCCATATTGGGTCTGTACAAGCTTGCTAATATGTCTGAGGGTCAGAACTGATCAACATGTAACAGTGCTCAGCAAGGGAACTATCACTTGCAAAATAATCCTTACTAGTTTGTGATCTAGTTTTCCTAGGCTCTTAGGGATTGCCTTCCGATTCCACAGCTACTTGCACAAATTTTTCAGCCCATTTGGTCCTAGATGGTGAGTCATCTACACAAATATCATCTTCAGCAACATTCATATCAGAATTATCAGAATAAATAGAGCATGTGTCATCACTTACATCTTCGAATGGTATAGGAGAGGAGCAATCTCCTGATGCAAGTTCGAAATCAAGAATTAGATCTTCTTCGAATTTGACACTTCTTTCAACAAAGGTTTTTCCAATGGATGTGTCAACGAGATTGTACCATTTGGTGTCCTGACCATATCCAACCATGAGACACTCCTTTCTTTGTGGTTGCAAGGCTTTACTTTTCTCTGAAGGGATTATTGCCCATGCTTTTGTCCTGAGTATCCTAAAATTTGAGACATCTCGTTTTTCACCAAACCATGCCTCGTAGGGTGTCATTATTTTCACTGATTTATTGAAGGCTCTATTTTAAATGAGAGCAGCACAGCTGATGGCTTCATCCCATATCTTGGGATTAAGTTCCCTCACTTCTATCATGCAATTTGCCATCTCTTTGGGATATCTGCTCTTCCTCTCTGCCACACCATTTTGTTGTGGTGTGTAGGGAGTTGAGTGTTGCATTTGGATTCCACACTCCTCAAAAATTTGTTGTAGATTCTTATTCACATATTCCTTTCCATTATCATTCCTAACAACTTTGATATTCTTCCCACTCTGATTCTCTACTAGTGCTTTCCAAACCTTGAGTTGCTCAAACACCTCATATTTCAATTTCAGAAAATACACCTAGCAAAATCAAGAGTAGTCATCAATGAATATAAGCACATACCTAGATCCACCATATGAGGGAGTGGGTAGTGGACCAATCAAATCAGAATGTACCAACCCAAGTGGTTGTGTTGCTCTCCTTTCCTTCCCCTTCTCGCATCTCTGCTCAGGATGCTTCCCAATCACACATCCAATACATGCTCAAGTAGATGGTTGAATTTGTGGAAGACCTTCCACCATTTCTTCTTTGTGCAATGTTTGGAGATATATTTAATTCATGTGGACAAACCTCTCATGCCATAGTTTGGAAACCTCATTGGCGTGTGAGTGAAGTGCTTGATCACTGGAAGTAGGGAGGAAATTAGAGAATTTGTACATTCTCTCATGATGATCGGCATACCCAACCGCAACAACTTGGTGTATTGAGATTTCAGAAATCTCTATAGAGTCAGGAGTAAATATTACTCTCTTTATCTCTCCTATATGGGTCATCTAGTATACTAACAACAAATTTGCTGCAAGGTCTAGTACATACAATACATCTCTGAAGAACCCATGGTCTAAATCAATTCTCCCAATCCCTCCGCTCTAAAGTTCAGAATCATGTCCCATTCAAATTGATGGGCCAGCATTCAAACTCATGGAGGAGAAGAATTCTCTCCTGGATACCATATTCCTGGAAGCACCTGAATCAATAATAAAGAATGAGGAATTAGAATTACCTGCCACTAATTCATGAAATTTCTCCTTTCCTTCACTTGAACTGGAGTTGCCATCTTTATTCCTTGCAATGTAAAGGACTGGAATGTTGTTCTTCTCTAGCAGTTGCACCATGGTGTCTATGGTTTTCTTCATGCATGGTCTTTCTAGATGCCATCCCTTGTGGCAATAAGTGCATTTGTCCTTCTCTTTTCCTTTCTTCTCCTTTTCTTTGGGTGGATCCGTAGCTCCCTCACTGGATTTGGGTTTTTCTGATTTCTTTTTGTTCGACAACTTCGAATTCTTGGACTTCGGATTGCCCTTTGCTGAATTCGAAACACCCACTACTAGTGCTTGATATTTGGTTCTTATGGAACCCATTTGGATCAATTTGTCCTACTCTTTAGTGAGTGACTCCATGAAATTTTCCAGACTTGGCATTTTCCAGTTTCAAAGGTTGAGTTTTCCTAAGTGAAATGTGCTCACAAAGACTAAGAACTCTGGCCCCAACTTCGAAAGTATAGACAAAATCGGTTGATCGTACTTATTCTTAATCCCACATTGTTTTAACTGCAATAAAAGTGATTTGAACTTGATGAAGAAGTCATGTATTGTATCATAGTGTGCTAGGCTCAAGCTTATCAGCTCATTCTCAAGTTGGTGACCACATAGCTCATCAGTTTTTCCAAATAGAGACTCAAGCTTCTCCCAAACCTCCTTTGGTGATGTCAAACTGTCAAGGTGGAACAACAACTCTCTTGAGATGCTCAGACATAGAAAACCATATGCTTCATCCAATTTGTTAAAATACTTGGCTTTCTCTATAGCATAATTTGGTTCCACTTTAGTGCCCATGGTAACTCTAAAAAGCCCCTTGGCTCTCAATTGAATCACCATCTCTACCTTCCATTCAAAGAAGTTGAAAGGTTTTAGCATGATGTGGGTAGCCTCCATTACTACCTGCGCTGATGGTGGTGAAATTGCTAACTAGTTTACACACAGCAATTCGATTTTATCTGGAATTCACTAACAATGCAGCTCAAATCCACTAAGAATTTGGTTTGCAACTCAAAAATATCCAACCATATCTGATACCATGCAAGAAATTTGAACCAAAAAGTGAGTAATTCAAACCATAGGAGAATCTAGGAGCATTAGTGAGGTTCACAGATCAAATTTGGGTGCAAGATTCAACAAAAACCATCAAATTACAAATAAATTACACACAATGATAGCTGGAAACAAGATAATTTTTTACTGTCTAACCATGAAATTGTTATTAACAAGTTTATAAATACATCATAAGAGTTTTGAATGGATTTGGAAGCCAATTGTAAGCAAATAACCCAAATTTGCCAAATTGGCATCAAACCCCCCTAGGTGGGCCAATCTCATCCCAAATCTCTCCAAATGGCCACGAATTGCTAACGTGGCATGGATGATGTGTTTTGGGTCAATTATTACACCTTGGATAGTGTGGGTGTGGAAAACTGGATGGTTTAGAGTCTCAATGCAACATTCATTGCACCAAATCAAGCCAAATTTGGGAAAAATCCCACTCTAGCGCTCCAAGTCAACTTGCATGTCCACATTCAATGAATGGGAGCACACCAGTAATGATGGTTGTGCATATGTGGCTGGATAACTAGGTTGGAGTACCCATGTGGGTCATAGAACCTCAAATTGACATGACATATGTCCACCTAAGCACTCCTAATCCACCTCATAGTGTATTAAAGCTTAAAAAGCAATAAAATTGACTAATTAGTGTAACTAAGGTACTAATGATGGATTAATATTCTAATAGTTTTGGGGTTTAAATATTTTGTAATTATTACCGTGATATCCCCTATAGTTATTTCCTATGTTTCTATGGAATTTATTCTACTTCTTTCCAGGATCAAAATTATTTGGTCTTTTATTCTTCCAAGATGGTGCATTTTCCCTCTTATTCTTGTTTTGATCGTAACAGAAGTTTGTATTCTTCATCGCTTCCTCTAGCATATTTGGATTGTCATACTCAATCCGTTCTTTGAACGTGATGGAAAAACAATTGAGGAACCATTGTATTTTAAGTTTCTCGTCAATTATATAAGGAACATAACAAATTAGGCCTAAGAACTTACTGTAGAGTTCTTTCATCATCATGGCTCCTAGCCTTAGTTCATAAAATTATTTTTCCTTTTCTTCATAATACTGTTATGGTAATTACTTTTTTTAAAGAGTTTTTAAATGTTTTCCAAGTTACATATCTCTCTTTTATCCCTTTAACCTTTTTTATGTCTTGCCACCATATATTTGTTTTTCTAGTCAGATTATAGATGGTCATTTTAGCCGTTATCTCATCATAGTAGTTGCATATCTGAAAATACGTTTTCATTCTAGACAACCAGGCTTTTTCCTCTTTGCCCTTCTCAATTTCCCCATTAAACATGGGTGGTTTAATTTTCTTAAAATCCCCATATATTTCCTCATAGGATGTTTATTTCCTTTTCTTGTTGTTATCATCATTGCTTTCACTTGACCCTTATTGTTTTATGTAATGTTTAACTGACTCTTCACTTGAAGTGTTAGGTTTATGGTTGGAAAATTCCAACTTTTTTCCCTTACGTTTGTAAGGTGCAGTTTTAGACAATTCTTGTTCATATTTCTTATTATTCTTTTCTTTTTCATCGTTATAGATATTAGCTAACAGAATAGCATCTAGTTCTTCCTGAGCCTTTAGAATTCGCTTGTTATCTTCTTTAACTTTTCTCCGTTCAGACCTTAACTCTTCTACTGTTCATTTTAGTTCAGATTTATTATCTTAACTTTCGTTTAAGTCTACCCAAATTTCTCCATCCCTTAAGTTACCCTCTTCGTTATTTAAATGATTTTATGGGTGATGTTCCTCTTCCGGAGACATCTATGCATCTGGCATGTTTCCTGAAAAATATAGTTGTACTTCTCTTTGTTGTATGTAAGAGAATTTAAATAAAATAAAATAGAAGTTAGTTCTATTTTTTCTGTAGCAGTTCTAGTGTTGATTTGATTCAGGACTAGTGTTGTAACCGTGCCCTGATACCATTATGTAGCGCACCTAAAAATCGTAAAGAAAAATAATTACATGTATTACTTTTAAAGTTATTTAGCAGAATCCTATGTTTTATTGCTGCTGGTTTTAATATCTTTTTCTTGTTGGTTATGACAAGTTTGTTGATGCCTACGATGGCTTGTTTCCTCTGGAACCTTCGTCCATGTTTACGTAGGTGAAGTAATTTTTTTACCTATTCTTTATTTATTTATCTTATACTTTCAAGGCTTGGGCCTTAACATAGTTTACACTATGTATGTAAGGACCTGACCCTAAGCGTGAGAGGCTTAGGTTTTGTAAGCGTATGGTTCTCCATATGGTGACCTCTTAATATGAATAAAAAGCAAGGGTTTACATTATCTGGTTGTCATGACTTTACATGAGTTTATTTTAATGCATCTCTTTACAATTCATGATGCACATAAGTAATTACTATCTCATATAAATTAGCCATGGTTTAAAGCTTATAATGCATGACCTATACTATGCATGCAATGTGATTATATGGTTTTAATTTTTTATTTCTAGTTTCTATGTTATGATTCAAAATTTTCCAATACCTTAGCCTACTCTAGCGCTAAGGTATAAGAATTTGTAAAGAGAACATGTTAAATTTTACCATGGAAAGGTATTAGCCATATCCCAAGATGGCATTATGTCCCTTAACCAACTCCACAAAGGTTCTAGCAAGGGTATACGATACATGGTATGGTTTCAATGCAAGGTGTGGTTGACATGTAATAAGGTTGATATATAATATAAGATGGGATATACGACGACAATCCAAGGCATAGGTTATATGTTGGCCATTAAACGATATCCATAATTGGATTCACAATGATTTAGTCCATGCAATTAAGTTTGTACCTCTGGTTGACATTTAAACATGTATTGGCTGTGAGTTGGTTGCGCAGCGAGGACCACGAGGAAGTACGGGATGCAATCCCTTCCCTACACCTGGATGGTGGGATTGTTAAGGAACGAATAGGGTTTTGAAAGGC
This sequence comes from Pseudotsuga menziesii, assembly GCA_001517045.1. NCBI lineage: Eukaryota > Viridiplantae > Streptophyta > Pinopsida > Pinales > Pinaceae > Pseudotsuga > Pseudotsuga menziesii. The sequence goes on along the minus strand of LPNX010757982.1, from coordinate 15,600 downwards.
CTGTACTCTATCCAAGTTTCACGTTTGAGTTGTTTTACCTGTCGGAGGCCGACCGAGGGCCGAGCTTTGCTCTCTATGCTATTCAAATCTTTTTTCATAGGGTTAATGGTGTTTTTATTTGGTTCCTATGTGGTAGAAAAAGTTTCTTCGTCTACCCTGACAGGTTTCCAATCAAACTGGAGCTCCAACAACTAACCGAAGCTCCCAACGCCATGAACAGTCTTCTCCCAAGGTCAGCATAACTGAAACTTCTTTCTACAACTTGAAATATTTTTTCAGTAGTTTAGCTTCTTTATTTTACTGATATGTTTTGGTTTCCATGGACTGTGGAGGGATAAGGGTGCTCGGAGGAGCTGACCCCAAGCCCTTGTTTCCCAACGCCAAGGTAAGAATTTCAAAACGTTGTAAGTCATATTCTGGTTCTTAAAAGATAAATACAATGTACTTAAACTAACTGTAACTGGTTACACTTGCAGGTTTCAGCACTGGAGAGGGAGGCGACAAGGTCACCTCTTCCCAGGCCCACGTTTCCAAACGATCAGGTAGGTTCTACACTCAACACTGGTTCAATTCGGTTTTGTTTTACAATTTCTTTTAACTTCCAAAATCCATGCTAACCCAACCAATTTGTGTTGCAGGTCTCATTGGGAAGAAGTCGTGAGGGCTTCTTAGTAGCCGCAACGATTAAGATAAGTGGGTTTTCTTTGTTGGTTTAAACTAGTCAATAGCTGTGCTTGAAAACCCTTTTCAGGTTGTGTCATCTTATAGCCATTACCGGGCAATGTAATGTAAAGAAATACTTTTGTTTACTTAAAACCCCGGTAGGGTTTGGGCTGCCCTTGACAGGTCTTATTCCCATGCAGTTTATAATACAAGTGTTTGGATTTTATAGTAAAATCCATCATTGATGGTCTTATAGTCACTCTGTATATATATACTTTGTTATATTCTTTTGATGGTTTAAAGAATCGAAAGCTGACTTTGGTTGGGTATTAACCCAATGATGTTTCGTATTTCATTGTGTGTAATTACTATTATGTGGATTATGTTTAAACTCTCGGCTTCCATCGTGGATGGCCTTGCGGCCATGGAAGAATGCATTTCCTTCATTTTATAATATTTGTATATATAATAAATGACGTTATAAAGGTTGTGGTGCTAGTTATTAGATAGGCTTACGACCATCCTATGTGTTTTTATTCTGTAATAAAGCTAATGGTTTGCGCCTATGATTATGTATGTGTTTATATTAATTTTTTAATGTGTTAAGTAAAATATCAGTACGGTACTCGATCCCACGATCTCTACAAGTAATGAGATCTAACATATATTTGATCGAGGCTCTACCTCTGTATAGTAGGGTAGAGTATTATATGGATTGCACCTTTATTTAAAATACTTGGGAGTGCTTGAAAGTTATAATGGAATTTTTTAATGATGCCATATCTCTGTATAACTTAAGGTAGCCACAATGTGGATTTACCTATGATACCAATTTTACTCCCATGATATTATATGTGATAGCTAGTTTATCATTTAGTTGCGGAGTTGATTTAGATTATTTATCAGTTATCTAAAGCCTTCTCGTGGATGTTAATAGGATCCTCAGTCTGTAAGATTATTTCCTTTCGATGATTTGAAGGTTGTATTACCATAGATCGATGAGTAAAATTCTGATAGGGCCGTGGAATAGATATCTCAATGAGATTTGATCCACGATCTTGGTAGTGAAATGAGAGTATGTTTTTAGCCATCCAACCTTTGATTGTTTATAATTAATTAAATACTCGAAGGGATTCGATCCCGAGACCTTTATAGTGCCATTTGATATGTGGAGAAACGGTTTGGTTTGATTTGGGGTTTGTTTTATTGTAAAATAGATAGATCTTGAGGATATCTTAATACTGGTAACTTTTTCTTGATATCATCGTCTTTGTACATGATTTGACAATCGCATATCTATACTGCACTAAGTTAGCTATGGGATCTATATAGTTTAATTAAGGTATTCCTATGTAAGTATTTACGACAGTAACATTCCTATATAAATCTCATTCGATTCTAATACCTCAAATTAAATCTTATGAGCTATATTACATCTATTATTATTTTAATGAATTATGCCTATAAATATACTAAATAGAGTAAAATCTAATACTGTTAATTCATGTAGGAAATTTGTATGAGGACTATGTAAATGGATTTCACACGTTTACATGGAAAAATGTAGATCCATACTATAAAACATAAATCATAGATTCAGTCGACAATTTAATTATGAATTTGCAGATTAAGAAAATATTTAGGAAAATGATAAAAGCAGGAAATATACAGTCGAATGTAGGAATACGCTATATAGATTTAGAATCAGACGATTTCATTCCATTAGGTACAAGGTACAAGTATAACATCAGTAAGCTAATGAAAAACAAAAACTATAATTTACATTAATCTACTTTAGATCTAGGATTTGAACATATTCTACAACATTTAAAAACATAAGGTATGAACTTGAGGCCAACGTTGGGAAACAAAAGTGGAGAAGTTGTTCCTCCCAACCAACTCTTAGAGCAGCCAAGTCACTTGCTCCAAAACCCTCTAAGCATGTTCGTTGAATCGCAAGAGAAAAATATTTCAATGCGCCATCTCTTGCATCTCACATATGTTAATCCCTGTCAAATGCTAGACTCCTGTTGCTTATGTACATACTAATTTATAGTATTTTGACTAGGACTTGGTCATTTATGAGCCTCCTGCTCTTTAATACTCAACTAGGAGTTGTGACCTGATTTTTGGGGATGATGTCTTCTACATCCTGAGTTCTCACTCAGTGGCTTTTGCCACTTGTCTTTTCCTCTTGTGGGTCAACAAACACTCTTCAACAAGTATATCCACTTTTGACCCCATTCAACATATTTTATTAAATAAAAATGTTTTTATTACAAAATGTTTTATTCTTCACTTTTCTATCAAAAATAATCAAAATAATAAAATAATAAATAAAGTATTTTTCTAGCAGAATTAATAATAATTATTAATTCAGGGGTATTACATTATGAAAAATAAAAAATAAAAATAAAAAACAATTTTTAGACAAACTGATTTTAGAAACAACTACACAATTTCAAAAAATAAAATGTATATATTTGAAAGCTTATTTAATTTCCTATATTTTATTTTTTTTACATTGCCTTAAAATTCATTATGCAAGTGCGTCTAATTACCTCTTAAGTCTAAAGTTCCTTATTTTTTCAAATTTATGTGGCAATTGAAGAGCTCATGTTTATGCATCATTCTAATCTAGGTAGATGAAATTTCATTTCTTTTATCCAATGAGTAACCCAACTTAGTTTGTTTATGTTACTTAAATGTTGAATTTAATTAGTGCTTTTATCAATCTTGGGGACTAGAAATTGAAGTGTAACATGAAAAGAACATCTTTCCTTTTGCATCTCAATAAGTTGATTTGTATTATTTTTTTTAAGAGTAATTTGTATTTTATTGTTGATAATTGTTTTTTAATTTATCAAAAGTAAAGTTATGAAGTTATTAAACCTATGTTCTAAGTTATTAAGTTATTGTTATATCCCTCCAAGGAAAATATAGTTCCTCGTTGTTTTCAAAGTTGAGTTGACTTAAAAAAATAAGAGTAAAGTTAAACTATGGATTTTAATTTCTTAATTTCTTGTTTAAAGTTGATTAATTTCTTTTTTATTGTTTGATTTATCTATGCTTTTATTGGGTGATAAGCATATGATGTGAGCATATGAATTTGTCCCAGGCCCTGTGGTTGTGTGTTGATGTCCAAGGTATAAAGTACAAGGTTTAATGTGATCACGCCATCAAACTCCACTAAGTAAATGTTAAGGTGTTAATCTACGACTCTTTAATTTACATTAATTATAATCTAGAATCATCTAAAAGAATTTTTAAGATAAAACATAGTATTTCAATGTTAAGGTCTTCATATACAGACAGTCTATAATAGTATTCTAAACTTGAGATATTCATGAATCATCTAAAAGAATTTTTAAGATAAAACATAGTATTTCAAAGTTAAGGTCTTCATATACAGACAGTCTATAATAGTATTCTAAACTTGAGATATTCATGTATGTGTTTAAATATATATAATTTATAAATATTATTATTTTAAATATAGTTGTATTAATTTTTATTTAAAAATTTATTTAGTTAATTAATATAATTTATTTTATTTTGAAGATAAAAATTTTAAATAATGTTTATTTTTATTTATATTAATTTATTATAATTAAACATATGTGTAAAATGAATATATTTTTTTCTTTAATTTTTATTTAAAGATTTTTTTATATATTTTTTAATTAATATAATGTATTTAGTTTAAAGATAAAAAAAACTTTAAATAATGTTTTTTATATTAATTTATTATAATCAAATATATTTATAAAATGAATATAATTTTCTCACTAAGTTTGGTGGAAAATTTATATGGGAATGATTTTTTAATATATCTATATATCTATATATATATATATGTTCTATAAACTAACTAAATGAGCATTAGAGTATATGAATTGTAACCCAAAAAAATATGCATGGTTGATACTTTTAACTTAACATACACAGTATCATTTGAATTTTCTTATAATCTATTAAGCTTCTAACATTTAAGTATATCTAGGATAACATTGGTCTCAACACTTTCTGTTTTGGTAAATGGTAGTTGCTAAAAATGCTTCTTACATGTCATTATAAACTAATTTTGCAGAAACATCCTTATGTTACATATTTCATTATATGCAGTTTATTTTAATATTTTTTAATTTTTTTATAAAAAATAATATTTAAGATAAATTATTTGTAAAGCTAGATTTTAAAACCATTAAAAATGATTTAAAAGATTTAAAACTCAATTGAAAAAGGTATATTTTCCATTTGTAAAGAAAAAAATATTAAAAATAACATGTAAACTTAAATTAAAATTAAATTATTTAGAAATGCATATATATAAAATTACATGAGTTAGATAAATTAAAACCATAAACATTGAGTTGCCCACTTCCTTAACATCTCCACTCTAAAAACGAGGGGTTGATCCATCTTAAATTTGGATTTACAAAGCACTAAGAGTTGGACATGGTAAATTGCTCATTTGTGGATCTAGTTATTAAAAAAACAATGTTTAGATTTCTTTATTTACATATTACCAATATAGACTTTTCATTTAGTTTTAATATTGGGTTTTTATTATTTGATTTGATTATTATTTTATAAATTAAATTGACATATTTTTCTTTATATTTTTTTTTCCTTTTTAGCCGATATATTGATGTAGTGTTATGTTACCTTTTTTCTAGAGGAAAAAATACGAGACCTTGATATTCTATTAAAGAAACAAAGAACATCATATACAACTAGCCAATACATGGAATATATCAAGCTTCCGCAAATGCAGATACATTTGGGGATCTCTTTGATAGCTGTAAATTCAGAGAATTCTAGTCATCCAACCAAAATGGGGACAGAAAAGCATAAAGTCTGCTAAGGGTGGACTTTTCTCATCATTCCTGTAGTTACAGGTCAGAAAATCTATCTGAAATAATTCGTGAGAGACCAAAAAACATATGAATCAGGAGCATAACAAGAAGGCTGATAGGCACATCCATGTCAACATAAGAACCATTCATTCAAACTGAATGCTTGTGCCTCATAAAGAGAGTGAAAGGGAAAATCCCGGCACAAGCTAAAATAACTGAAATATCCCATGATCAATGATCATACCATCTAAAGATTCAGAAAATTTCCCATGCCCCAGGGCCAAGGAAAGAGCCTGTTTGGAGAGATTATCAGCCTGCTAGTTATGCTCGCGATAGATATGATTGATGGTCACTGAACGGACATGATGCAGCAAAGAAAGAATGTCATCACACCAATGAATCAGAAGTGGGGCGTTCAATGAAGCAGTTTTGTTCACCCAAGAGATGATAACCTGTGAATCCCCAAATACAGATAAGAGAGGGATCCCCAAATGAATGGCAACCGAAAGTAGTGCCTAAAGAGCCAGAAGCTCTGATCTAGTGTTGGTGCTTCGACCACATCCCAAGGAGTAACTGATAAAATAGGAAGAACTCATCAAAATCACAAATCGTGCTCCCCGAGTGTTTCCAGCAGCCGCCCCATCAAAGAAACCACAGGGGTAATCAATCTTCGAGCCCAGGCCAATGACCCAAGATTTTTTCTTCTTATTAGGAACAGGATACATAAGCATGAGCTCATTGATTTGCTTACGAAGTACAAGATCAGTGGAAAAATTATTGTAAAAAATACATCAATTTCTCTATTTCCATATGCACCAAAAAAAAGAAAAGTGGAAAATAACGATAGACAGAGTTTACCGGAGTATTGTTAAACCACTATTCAAGAAAATAGCTGACAAATATATTCGTAGTAGAAGGTAATCCATAACCCTCACCAACAACAGAGTAAACACTTCGAGAGAACATACAGTCCATAAATAGATGTTGTGATGTGTCTTCCCCATTTCGACAAAGAAGACACGGGCTTGGGCCCTGTCTTCCTCTACGTTGGAGCTGGTCCCAAGTCAATACTTGATCCTTCATCAACAGCCAGATGAAGCAACAAATTTTAAATGGAATATTCAGTTTCCATAGGAGACTAAGGACCGGTGACTGTCTCGAAATGCAATAGGTAGAAGCAATACGATCATAACCCTATGCTGCGGATAAAGCCTCAATATACTTATCATGTGACCATAAGAGGGTAACCAAATGTTCAGTGAGACGATTTGTACCGAATTCCAAGCCCGCAGTATAAGCATCCCACTGTTGTTTCCAATTCCCCACTAGGTCCAATTCCTCAAGCGTAAACCAATAACTTTGTGCACATGAAGTAAGGTTCCTAGATTGATCTAGCGAGTAAATACTGAAATCTTCTAGGTATTCCCTCAAGTCCTGAGTGAGAGAGAAGGGAGAACCTAAACCAACAATCAGGTCTATGCCAATCCAAACAGTGTTATGTTACCTATGTAACAATATCTCCCTCACATTAAGTTATAGAGTATAACAAGCAACCCTCAAAAACAAAAAAACCACAAAAATTTAACAAGCAACCCTCAAAAACCAAAAAAACCACAAAAATTTAACAAGCAACCCACAAAAACTATATACAACCCACAAACTCATATATCTAATGTAAACTAAATTTATAACATGACATTCTATATATCTTCCACATTGAAGACTCACATTCACCACATTAATGGTGTTCATTGAATTTGCAATGTTTTCAATCTTTGAGCCATTAGTGGCAAAGCTACATGAGCTCCTAAAGTAGCTATCAACCCATTGTAAATTGACTTCCCATCGTGCTTTGTAAAACCAACTATTCCTAAGTTAAGAATGTTTGACTAAATAGCGTTCATTAAATCGTTGCAACTTTTTCAATGTGTGAACTGTGACACCGATGTTTTCATTGAATGATAGGTGGTTAAGTTACACGACGATTAATAGCAGCTTGCTATAGAGTATTCATTGCAATTGCAATTGCAATAGGCATCTTAATGGTTGGATCTTAAACAATTTTAATCCAAGGGTTAATATGTCCGCTGCGGTCGCTTTGAACGTTCTGTAGCAGACTAAGTATTGATCGCCTACACGATGATCAATACTCAGCCTACACAATCTTGCAATAAACATTCGATAGCTCAACATTTAATGTTAAGGTTGTGAATATATTAATGATTTGGTTGAAAATTGCATCATTCTTAATAGTTGGATTGAAAATTGGATCTAATCAGTCAACTAATTGCATCTCAGTTACATAGGTTATATAACCGACGATAAGTTGAGACTTGTTATTACTATCCTTTTTATCTTTATTGAGGAAATTGCATGACTATTTTTTTACTGTATGATACAGTGTGCATTGCTCGTTAAAGCCGAATCAGAATTTCATTTCGACTCTGTCCTTCCAATTATTTATTTATTTATTTTGACTTTTTAAAATTTATTTATTTATTATGACTTTTTTGAGCTTTTGTTTTGCATGTTACATAAAGTTTTATTGAAAAACTAAACCGTCACTAATAAAGTTTTATTAAAAAAATCTTTTTAATAAATATATTTTTACTAAAGAATTTAATTTTTAAGTAAAATATATTTTTAATTGAGAAGTTTAATTTCCAATTAAAAAATAACAATAGACTCAAAAGTAACATGTGTTAGCATTATGCATTGAAGTGCATTAAATGATAAACTTAAGAAATAGACAAAGCATGGAACTTATAATCTTTTCCTAAGGTTAATATCATGCCACATATAATGCAACATACAAAATTTTGCTAGGCTAAGTGTAATTGAAATTGTGACAACTCAAAAGTAACATGTCTTAGCATTATGCATGTTAATAACATGAAGTGATAAACTTAATAAACAAACAAAAGGTGAAACCCGTATTTATTAAAACAAAACATTTCAATGGAGATTATTTTACTATGATATTCTCTCTATCTTTTGTCAAAATAATTTTAATAAGGTCTTTCCTTCCAAGGTATGGACCATTTTGGATTCCTAGATTATTATTGCAACTTAATTTTTACATACCAAGAAGAAACAAATATTTCATGGAAGTGGTGTTTTCTATTTATTATCCATGATGCACTTTGATGAGAATGTGATAAAATTTTCTTTTCTTTTTGCTTCATTCATAACTTAAAAGAATTTAGTTTTCTAATATAGTTAATTCATTTTATTGTAATTTTATAAAATGGAATAAGGAAAACTTATGCAAATTTACATCATAATTTGAATATATATATATATATATATATATATATATATATATATATATATATATATATATATATATATATATATATATATATATATATATATATATATATATATATATATATATATATATATATATATATATATATATATATATATATATATATATATATATATATATATATATATATATATATATATATATATATATATATATATATATATATATATATATATATATATATATATATATATATATATATATATATATATATATATATATATATATATATATATATATATATATATATATATATATATATATATATAAAATTGCTAAAAACTATTTTTTGGACACAAGTTTTATTATATAGAGCAAGTGATGTGATACATTTTTCCATTCAAATTGATAGCCATGTGATTCAATTAGTCTCAATGTGTTTTTGTAGGGGAGGATCAAAATTTGTACCAATTAGTTTATGGCTTTTGCATTCTTCTTTGGCCCATTCACTTTTGTTTAGCTATAAATAGATAAAAAAAACCACTTTCAACTTCAAACTTGTTTATAAGCTTTTTTTCCCATGAATAAAAGTAATTGTTTCAGCCAATTACTAAGATTACAAGAATAATAAAATGTTACTAGGTTTAACATATATCAAATAAATCATTTTCAAAAAAATGTGAATAGATATGTGAAAAACATTTAGCAACAAGACCAATACTTTGTAACTTGGAAGTACTCCAAGTGTATAAAGTGGGATTGAGAGCCTCACACAACAAAAAGTTGTTTCTATGTCTTTGTGAGCCAAAGTGTTAACCGAGCTCAATATCAAAATAACAAAGACAATTTCATGTTTAAGAAAAGACACCAAAGAGTTTCATTAAAATTTATTTTTTGAAAATGACATCTTACCAAAATTAGTAGCTACACACTTGTGACAGCGAAAGGGAAGCACTTTCAAACTGTCTATAGCAATGGGTATCTAAATGTAGTATGAGTTTTTGGATTTTGAGGCAGATAAGAGAAAAGCAAAAGATTTTGAAATTCCATAGGTGATGCTTGGTAAATTCGGTAGCTGATAAATTGTCAATGCTTGGTAAATTCAATATCTAATAAATTGTCAATGCTTGGTAAATTCAATATCTAACAAATTGTCAAATATGCTTGGTGGGTGGCTAGGTTAATTCCTTCTTCTAAAATTGCACCCACCTCTCTTGGAGTTGCACTTTCAGAGTTGAAAAGTGACTTATCCTAAAGTGGGTACAAAGGCCAGGAAAAGGCATTGAAATAAAGGGAATAAACCAGTATTCGGACAACGCTAGGCCACTATAAGAAAGAAATAAGAAATAGAATAAAAGAAAAGGAATTTGAAGGCAAACTCACCCACATACTCTTCAATCAAATGGAAAAGTTTCAATCAATTAGAAAAAAATTATTTTCAGTTATTACATAGTGATGGAATTTGACTCGCAAAATGCCTATCATAGGTTTAAAATGTTGGTTAACCGTCATTTACGAAGAGTAATAAAATTTCTAAAACTTAATTTTGAAGGGTAATAAAATTTATAAATTCTCATTATATTACTACTGTTTTTTTATATTACTAGTAGTATTAATATATTTATCTTATATAAAACTATACTTTCTAAATTTCAATTTACAAACCACACATTCACTCAAAACTAGAAACATCTATTAAATTAGAATTATTTTGTTTCCTTTCTATTTTCTAGTTGCATTGATTTTTCCATTATTTTTTTTATTTTTTCATTATTGCAATGAGCACACTACAACAAAAACTGGATTTAGCGTCGAATTTAGCGCCAGATTTTAGTGTAATTTTTTCTCAATTGTGGTGAACAATCCAGCGCTAAACCTGGCACTATTGTACATTTTTGTAAAACGTCGTCTATTGCATCTTTTTTTCCATCCTTTTTAACATCCATTTTTGCATCCATTTTTGCACCCAATTTTTTGCATCTAATGTTACGCCTTTATTTGCGCCCAATTTTTCAACTTCTATTGCATCTTTTTTTGCGTCCTTTGTTACATCCTTTTTTGCACCCAGTTTCATGCTCATTTTTGCATCCAATGTTGCGTCTTATTTTGCTCCTAGTTTTTCATTGAGTCTTACACCCAATTTTGCACCATGTTTTACATACAATTATGTGTCCAATTCTGCATTTAGGTTTGCATCCAATTTTAGGCCCAATATTGCATCTAGTTTTGCGTCCAAATTTACTTATAATGTTGCATCCCCATTTGCATCTAATTTTGTATCTTGTTTTACGTCTTTTTTTGTATCCATGTTTGTGCCAAATGTTTCATCTCGTTTTACATCATATTTTGCATCTAGGTTTGCACCTAGTGTTGCATCCTGGTTGATGTATTTTTTTGCATCTATGTCTGAGCCCAATTTTGCACCCAGTGTTGCGCCTAGTGTTGTGCCTAGTTTTGCATCCATGTTTGTATCTAATATTGCATCTAGTTGTGTGTCCAATGTTGCATCCCATCTTGCATTCAATATTACGTCTAGTTTTACATCCAATGTTTTGTCTCGTCTTGCATCTAAAATTGTGTCTCGTTTTAAGTTTTTGTTTGCACCAAATGTTGCTTCCAGTTTTGCACCTGGTGTTACACCTAGTTTTATGTCCATCGATACACCATATTTTGTGCTCAATTTAATGTCCAATTTTACATCTAGTTAGGAATCCACTTTTTCATCTATTGTTGCATCTATTTTTGGATATATTATTACATCTAGTTTTGAGTCATTAATTGTGTCTTGTGTTGAGTCTCTTTTTGCATCCAATTTTGTGTTTAGTGTGACATCCATTTTTGTGTCCACATTTGCGTCTGACATAAGGTCGGATTTTGCATCCACTTTTGTGTTTGATGTGACGTCCACTTTTACATCATGTTTTGCATTTAGTATTGCGTCTAATATTGCATCGATCTTGCACTACTACATTTTTTACCTTTAGAAATACATTGCAATATCATTAGGGCATGGAGGAATCGAACCACCAATCTACTGCTTGTAAAGCAGGTGCTCTTCCATTGAGCTAGCACCCTTTAAGAATCAGAAAGAGGAGCAATATTAACACATAGATTTCATCATTTGTAATTCTAATAAAAGACAATAAGATCCAAAGACAAACATGCTTAAAATCCAATTTATTTTTCCAAACACACTAATAAGCAAAAAAATCTACCGTGCTCACGCAACAAAATATCCTAAATAATTACGCAATCTATTAAAGTGGTCCGCAAAAGGGTCTTAGAGAAAAACATAATGTATCGATGCATACCTAATAAACTAAACTTGACACTACTACATTTTGACCAAAAATCAGATGGTCGTATTGTCGGATTTTCGACACTTCCTTGTCGCATGTACGACACTATGATTTTTTTTAAGCGTCGGTGGATTTTCGTCAGTTATCCGACATCGTTCCAATCCGCCGGTTAATCGACAGCTTAGTTTTCCATCATTTAAATATAAATCGTCAGTTAAGCGTCGGTTAAGCGACGGTGGAGAATTTTTTTTTTTTAAAACTACACTTACAGGCCGTCGGTTCACCAAAGAAAACCGTCGCTTAAGCGACAGTATTGAATATATATTTTTTTTAAATCACCTACAAGCCGTCGCTTAACCGACGGCTATAAATGTTTTTTTTTTTAAATCACCAAGATTTGTCAAGCTTCAAGAATATGCTGGAGGAAATTGTGGCGGCTAGCGAATTGGAGAGTTCTGGCTACTCAGGTCTATAGATGTTTTTGCTCACTGCTTTTTCGTCTGTGCTCTATGGAAGCCTTTCTTGAAAGAGAACTTGATAGGGAATGTTAAAAACATGTTGGGTGGCATGGCTTTCTTGTCCCCCATGAAAAGCTAGTTAGCCAAAAAGAGAAAGCGTCATTATTTGGGTTGGATGGGACCCTTTCATTTGCACCATTTTTCCCTAATCTAGCAATCGATACACTTGTGTAATTGTTACCTTTATTCAAAGTAAGTCTTTCAAAGTTTCAACAGTAACATTTCTCTTGCAGTGAGTATATACAACAGAAAACATGAAAGTAGGAAAAAAGGGAAATCCCAAATGAAAGACAAATGGAGAGCAACCAAACAGGATGCATGCTTTCCTGTGTACGAGCTACTTGTGAAGGACCTACAAAAATAGAAAACAGAAACTCTGTATGACATATAAAAGCAAGAAACAAGAAGATAATTTCTTTATGCAAATTAATTATTATAGGTCACAAGCATTGCAGTCAAAATTGAAAAATTGCACAACTAAACCTTGAGGACGAGAAACCATGCCAATCTTATCTCTAATGAATTAATGAACAAAAATTTTGCACAATCACAGCTTGAGGATGAGAAACCCATGGAATTCTTATGTCTAATGATTTAATGAACAAATATATCAGATTTAATACATCTAAAATTCCTTCTCAAATATATGCTCACCAGAAGTTGATGCAGGTGCACTTGAACTTCCAGCCTTTTTAGTTGCAGTGCTTAATTCCTACCAACACACGAAATAGAATAGTAAGACCTTCAATCCATTTCACCTTTCTACATTCTCCATATAGTGGGTTCTGAAATACCTTGTGATTTCTAAACTACAAACCAATCAAGCACATAGGAAATTCAAATTTATACAATATGACACTAAGATTCATCACATTGAAACAAAGAAGCAAAGAAACCATAAACAAACTCCAAAATTCTCTTTTCTTCACCCAAAAATGAAAAAGAAAATGAAGTAAATAACAATAAATATTATTATCCACTTTGTAAAAATTAATATTTATATTTAAATGTAAAAGCAATATACTACTGACCAATTTAACATCACTCCAAATGAACTTAAGTTTCCCTTCCTTGTGTATACAGTGCAAAGTTTCCTACTAAATTCTTGAAGGAATTTGAAAGGTTGTAGCTATCATAAAACATCAACTTTGGTTTCCATCTATGCACAGTGTTCCATGAATTGAAATGAAAACCATTCAAATAACACTCCCCACATAGACGACACTTTTATGGGTCTAACAAACATCAATGTAAATTATTGACTACCTAGCCCTAAAAGCAGTCAAATGTTATTGGAGATTTTTCCAATCCTTGTTCACATAAGATTAGATACTTTTATTAATGTCCAATAAGAAACAACAAATAGATCAATGGGTTAGGGTTAGGGTTCCAAATCACCGATTCCTATTGGGATGAGTGCCGCACATCTTCAGCCGGTTCCGATTGCACCCACGGTTCATGTAACCTTGCTTTCAAGTACATCACTGTCAAGTCAATTTGGTCTCTGTCATGTAAATCATTGTCAAGTCAGAATTTCTCCTCTCTGTCACTGTTCACTTCAAACGGTATCATGCCCCAAAACTTGTTTACTTGTTAAAGTCATTAGCCTTTCCAGGTTCATCACTCTGTCAATACACTTGTCAATCGCATGATTAATACTTCTATCAATATACTTCTCATCTCACTGAGATTTGAGATAGCTTCTATACATATGCAGCCCAAGTAAATGCATTCCCTTTGATAGTACAATGACAATGTAATATCCAGAACTATAGTATGTGAAAATAACATACCAGGGTTTTCATAACATCTTCATAATGCCAACTTTGGATACTGGCAGATTAGTTCATGGTGAACTACTTTAGTTGTCAAGCCAATAGATGCTGCTACTGTCTCTGTATAAAATCTTTCACGCATCCTGCTATTGCAGAGAGAACTAACTTCATGTATTTGTACAAACTTCAATGTTGTAGATGTCCAAGGTAATCTTCTTTGAGAAATCTAAGAGAATACTTGTAAAGGATCCCGAAATCAGAATTTTAATGGCCTTCATGTTCGCCTAGAAATAGTGTTCATACATGCATCCCTGTCATCCAAAACTACATCTCAGTGCAAGTCTAGTCAGGGTATTCATACCACATACAATTGCAGCCTGTAGTTTCAAATGTATCCACCTTTGCCTCCTATGAACGGTTGTGTGTATTTCAGAAGAAATATCCAGTGATAAATCATGAGACCATTAGATCAAATGCTGCTGTACATAACCTTGTTACATAGCTGAAAGTAAGACCTCAGAGCACACACCCAAAATTTCAGAGTTGTATACACACTAAGAACTTCTTATAAATCAGGCCTGCGGCTGTCCTCTTCTCCACCCGAATTCTTCCTCAGTAAAGTGCAAAAATCATAGGCACAAGAGTAAGACCAAGAAAATACTTCAAGAGATGCTAAGAAATTTTCCTCAGTAGGCTGGCCGAATTTCAGAGCTAAGTTTCCACTTATGCCACACATCAAAATGAAGGCTTCGGCTATTACTTATACTGATTTTCATATATATATATATATATATATATATATATATATATATATTTGAGCTAACCTATCTTAATTCAATTTTTTTTAATTCTAAATATATTTTTGGAGCATTTATGGAGCAGACTTTGCTTGATGTCCATGTGTGACAATGGCATCATAAGAACTTCATTGTGAGGCCCATCATCCACTGAAGCATCATACTATATATATATATATATATATAAGTGGGTCATTAAGTCAATGTGTAACCAACTGCAAAGACAAGATCATGCCATCATACCACCATATGCCCCAAGAAGTCATCATTATCATTATTATAGAAAGAGAGTTTCAAAACTCCATCACCATCATAGTCACAACAAAGACCATCAAGCTACCATGTGTGTGGGTTCCAGACCCAAGGTACCACATGCAAGGGTTTCAAGGACTCTTTCAAAGATATCATATAATATTTA
>LPNX010757880.1:199020-221993 GCA_001517045.1 Pseudotsuga menziesii | reverse complement strand
GTCTCCTAGCAGTGTTGGTTTGTCTTTGTTGTCTTTCAATCTGATGATGAGGAGTACTACCAGTTATTTCCAAGTCTTCTGTAACTATGGTCAATTGTGGGTTATGTCGCTGCTGTCTAGGAAGACCATAATCTATTGGAGAAATACCTAACTGGTTAGCGTAAGCTCTAGTGAGGATATGTCTGGATTCTTCTAGAGTTTGAGCACTTTGTGCGGGAGTGAAAGGGGAAGTAATAGGATCACGTTCAAGGATATTCCTAACATTTTCTATAAAAGGTGATCTACTGACCTCTGGAGTTTGCTGGCTGGTTGGAAATGTTTCATTGGTTTCACTTGCCATTATTTAATTCAGGCCCTCCTTCTAGCGCCATTTGTTGGCCTGATTTTATGAATCAGAGTCAATAAGGAGGTTTTGTCCACACAATCAGCTTAAAGCAGCATCCGGTATGTTTGGTTTAACAAAACCTCGCAGGTTGTGGTCCTGCTACCAGCTAGTTTATCTCTTAAGGAGAACTTAAAACCAGCAAAATCTAACCTAATCTAATCCTATTCTACTTAAATACCTAAGAATGTCCTAAGTTTGCTTTCTTAAGGAAAGACTTGATTGTTTTGGGAAGTTTTCTAAATATGAAAACTTACTTACAATATATAGAATGATTTAACAGTGCTAATTTATAAAATAATAAAACAAATTTAAAACTAACTAATCTATCTATCCTAATTAATCCTATCTCAGCTAAGAGCAAGTTTGAAACTATATTAATTATTAATCAATAACAGAACACTAAAGTGTGATCTAAACAGACATATTTAAATCATAACAAAAGTTACTCTGTTAAGTAGAAATGAAGCTTAACTAATAGACACACAGTCAACTTTCAATTCCTAAAGACTGATCATTAATTAATTATCAAGACAGTCATTTGAATTAGAAATAATGTTTATTTAAAATTCACTGTTAACATACAAATGAAAATTTAAACAAATAGAAAAGCATCTCACTACCACTAATGTTTATAGTGAACACACTAATAAACATAATCATAATGAAACATTTATCCAAAAGAAACTAACTTGAGATGACAAAGTGTAACAAATTTTGAAACATCAATGTGTCACAGCACACAGAGTTTATACATAAACAAAAAAAAGAGAACAGACTGAAATATAAGTATATAAAATCCAAAAATGAAATACCAGTCACAGTATCATTTGCAGATGTCCAGTATTACTCATATAATAGCTTCAGCTTCAAATATGATGAAAGACTAGTAATAACATATATTTCAAATAAGTTTCTTTCACACTCCATCCATCCTGAGTTCTTCAAAACTCATCACTTAAATACTACTAAAAGTTGGTTTTGCAGTAAAAACTGTTTGACACATTATAGGAACAGCTAACCAAAAAGGCATCTATTTACACCTATTACTAGAAATAGAAATCGACTAGCCTGAGTCGAGGTATCACATAAACTGCCTGATCATTGATGAAATTCCCTTTGGTACGAATCAGCCACATCCACATGCCATTGTATAACCACGTTCTGCGCTTCTGGAAGAAAACTTGATGATGAGACTCCCTGCATTAAACACAGCGTATTAAAACGAGTTCAACATAGTTAACTGAAACATTAAAAATTATAAATACATGCCTGTAAAATCTCCGATTTTACAGGAATGTGAAATTGAATTAACTTTACCTGATATGCTGCGCTGTAAGAGAGAAGAACAGAACTTAATTATGAAGAGAGACTACCCTTCTGGCTTCGGCCACTTTAGCCTTCAGCTTTATGATTTTAACATTTTGCTTTTCAATTCTCTCCAGTAACAACTGGTTTGTATTTACTATCGATTTCTTGGATTTCTTGTATTGATTCTTTTTCATATTTGCCTTCTTCCATCTATCGATCCAGTCTAACAATTCTTTTCTGAAATTTTTATTTTCTTCTTCCAGTAACGCTGTACTAGACAGACATTGTTTAAGTCTTCCTTTAAATTCTGCGATTTTATCCTGATGCTCATTTCCTAACGCCTGTTGCAGGGTTTCATCTTCTTCATGTACACAAGGAGAGCGAGGACTTTCAGGAGGTTGATTGCACAATGGTTCATCATCTACAG
Organism: Pseudotsuga menziesii; assembly: GCA_001517045.1. Classification (NCBI taxonomy): domain Eukaryota; kingdom Viridiplantae; phylum Streptophyta; class Pinopsida; order Pinales; family Pinaceae; genus Pseudotsuga; species Pseudotsuga menziesii. The sequence goes on along the minus strand of LPNX010757880.1, from coordinate 219,873 downwards.
TGTTCACATTTAATTCTGGTTGATTACCCTCAACCTCGCCCGATTGCACATCATTCCTTTGCCCAGTCGCAGAATTCCCTATATCCATCGTGTTAGGGGTAGACATCAGGATATCATCCTCAATATCCACAATTGTTGGTTCAGTGGCCGTGCATTTTGAAACCTGTGGATCGGGCTTATACCCAGGAGTTGCATACAGATTATGCATGCTCCTAGTAATTCTACGTGAAAATGAGAGGTTTTCATAACCTAACCCTTCCCTGTCGCAACAAACCTGAGCCAAATGGTTCAGCATATTCATAGATTGTTCATCATATTCAGTAGATTTGTTGTTTTCATCTTCAACTAATTCCTCTTTTAATTTGACAGGGTTATCGTTATTTTCTTTGGGTTCGTGTTTATCCAACCCTTCTCTACAATCACAAGGGATTGAAACCCTATCAGCACATCCATTATCCTCATTATCTACGGGCGTACTAACATTCTCTGCCTCCTTAATATCTGGACTATTATCTTCAGAATTTATGTCTTTTCGTCTTCGACGAATTCGTGGCGCAGAATTAGGCCAGTATTGAGTCGGCCCCAAATTACAGTCAGCTAAGAATTTATCCCACGACACACCTCTAGCAGCTAATTGAAATTGCAAGAGAATTTTGATTAACCCATGATGACACAAACTATTGTCAGGGTTAGTGAAATTTCTAACTGACTGCGCCATTTTCTTAAGACTTTGCCAAAGATAAAAGGGCAAATTAAGTTTTCACCCCTTAACTGCTAACAACAACCGCAAATGATACAAATGCAAATGGGAATAGCGTTCGCAGCATGTCACATACCTTACAAGAATTTCATAGTACACTCTCCATTCAGGCTTCAAGAATTTTACAGGCACGCCTGTCCTCAGCTTAACTTTGTCTGGTAACGGCAATAACAGAGCCATACATTTCTTCTTGTTAACTATCATGACCTTAAACCAACATTCCCCAACCTGTGGAAGCTTTTGCTTCGGCGATTTTGTCTTCGTTAATAACGAATTCGAAACCCCCAATTCGCACCCTGTCATCTTTAAAACTTATTGCAAACATCTTGGTAATCTCTGCGTGATGACCATCAAAGCTTCGAAAGAAATGTGTCCATCCCATTTTCTCAAACTTCTGGGCAGCCTCCTGGTGAGCTTCAATCAGTTCACATCCCGCAAGCTCAAAGCGATTCAGAGGAGACATGGTTTCTCCAGCACCTTCCGGGTTTCGTTGTGAGATGAATGGGGAAACGAAAATAGAGGGAATAGGTATCCATACGAGTGACATGATAGAAAACCTTCACATGCTTCAGTTCTGACTGGAAGTCTAATCTCTGAACCCGCCATCTTAGCGGAATTCAAGCAGTGATAAATATCACGCTATACCATTGCTTGCGTAAATTTGCCTACGTTTAACCACCTCTGTTAGTGATTACTATTTAAGTTGGCGAACCAGTGATACATAGCCTGATAAAAATCATTATTATGGCCATTGATGATTTACGGAGGTTCATAATTACAAGTACAATGGCGTAAATTGAAACGACATAGAGCATTTAACACTGTCAAATCGACGTTAATCAGTATATACAAGTGTCGACTTTATCAAATGGGGAGACCACGTTTATACCAACTCATCGATCCACAAGGTTTCATTATTTACCAGTTTGACACTTGGCTTGTTGCATAGTCAATAACTCCACGTAATTACCCTTATTTATCAAGTCACATCGTGGTATGAAATTTAACAAATCGCATTTTAATGTTTAAACGACGTATTAATCAAATGGCTAACTTAATGTTTATCCTATGTATATGTACAAAGCTATATATATGTACAACACTAAGATAAAAAACCTTTAAACATCCTATCGACAATTTAGACCATCATATAGGGTATATATCATATGTAAAAGTTTCATATACAAACTACATCTAGTCATTAACTATGATATTTACAACGTTCAAAATAGGGTTTTATATAAGGTTAATTTTGAAATTCCCTTAGTCTAAAAACTAGTAATACCCTATTTGACATATAATGTGTTTTATAAAATTTCCCTTGGCATAAATCTTTAAGTCACATAAATTCACTTATGATGATTTCAATAATATAATCAGAATGTATGAAACTTATTTGACAATTAAAAGCCAAGTTTTATTTTCAAATTTCTTTCAGCCCTGAAATCATTAAATCATTTCTTTTTGATTGAGAACACCTTCAGAATCAAAGATTCTGAAGGTGCTCTTTTATAATTTTAATTTGATAAAATCATATAAGAGCTGATCTCTCTTCATTTTATCAAGAAATGAAGAGGTTGTTGCTGGCTGCCAACAGGTCAGTGGACTCATGAACAAGGGTTGTTTCTGAGTGCCCCTTGAGTTTATACAATCCTCCTTCTTCTTCACCAATGATGATAGCATATTCAAGATTCTTTCCTTTGGGCCACATGAGTACTTGGCCATCTATGAAAGAAACTCTAAATACTTTCTTATCTAAGGCTGAGATAGAAAGTAAGTTTTTCTTTAGAACAGGTACATACAATACATCTTTCATCTTTAGAGGATTACCTGAATCAAGTTTTGTAGCTTGCTTCACCAACTCCTTTGATCGGGTATTGATAGTCATCTCCTAGGGAAAAATTTCTGAGGAGAGCTTCTTTCTTTGAGTTTGGATAGAGTTTTATTTTGTCTCATCATGTGATTTGAAGCACCACTATCAATGAGCCAAGTGTCTTCTCCAGGTGTTACAGACCGAGAGAGTGCAGAAAATAGTACATACTCTTCTGCATCTTCTTCTCTTGTTTTCTTTCTTGGAGGTTCTTCTTCTTCTTCTTCATTTTCATCTTCAGCTAGATGAGCATGATATCTTTTGTTGTTGATCATCTTCTTGTATTCTTGCTTCTTCATGGGACAATTACTAGCAATGTGTCCTATCTTGTCACAATGAAAACATTGAAAATTAGAGTAGTCTCTTCTAGGAGGAGTTTCTCTTACCCTTTGGATTCTTCTAGGAGGTTGAGACTCCCTGAAATTTATTCTCTTGAAATTTGTTTGACCTCTTCTTCTCTTGGTGTGAGTGGCTAAGGCTTGATCATCTTCTTTTAGTAAGGATTCTCTATTTGCCACTCTTGTCTCTTCTTGAATGCAGTCTTCCCATACCACATCAAACTTCATGCTTTCTTTTCTAGAACACATCATTTGGACGAAGGACTCCCAGGATCTAGTGAGACCATTGAGAGCAGTCATAACTAGTTCATATTCATCAAGCTTATCTCCAATAGCTTCTAGTTGCTCTTTGATCTGAGAAACCTTTGTGAAGTAATCTTGGATGGTTTATCCATGAATCATCTTGGTGCTCTTTAGTTGAGCTCTTAGATTCATCTTCCTGTTAATGTTCCTTCCTTTAAACATTCTGGGTAAGGCATCAAACATTTCTTTTGGAGTCTTCTTGGAAGACACTTGAGGAATCAAGTGATCTTTGATAGAGTTAGCAATAATCCTTTGAGCCCTGATCATGTCCTTTCTGTGCTTCTCCTTGGCTTCAGCTTCTTCAGGTTCTGAGATTTCTTCTTTGACATACTTATCAAGATCATTCTCTTGGAGAATGAGACCAATCATGTATTTCCATGCTCGCAAATTCTCTATGCCTTCTAGCTTGTCCTCAAGCTTAGTGCTTGGGGCCATCTTGTCAGAAAAACACAAAAAATTGAAATTTTGCAGAATGAGAAACTGACCTTACTAGGAGATGCGCTTGAAGGAGGTGAGTTTACCTATGTGCTTGGATTCTAAAGATTTCAATTCTTCACCTTTCAAATCAGACTTGCAAGATTCAGCTTCTACAGTTTTCTGGTTCAGCAGTTTTTTGGGATAGCTGTCAAACTAGGGTTTGACTTTTCTAGAGACTCACACATCCAAAAACTATGATTCCAGGATCAAAAGATGCGCTCTGGGAGGGCGTAACTTTCCATGCAATCATTTTTCGGAGACTCAAAAATTTTCCCGAAAACCCTAAATTCTTCTGGGGAGAGAGAGAGAGCTATTTCACCTTGTGAAGGCTGTCTTGTTCAGGTTAGCTCTGATACCATATTAAATTTTCATATGCTAAGCAATAACATCAGTATTTCATTTCATTTTCATAACAAAATCATATAAACATGATCACTGAAAGAAACAACATCACAATAACAACACAGATTTATCCTAGGAAAACCCTAAAGGGAAAAACCTAGCAAAATCTTCCTCAATATAGATGTCCCAAAAAGTAAGAGAAAAAACCAGCAAGGAGATCAAAGCCTGATCCTCCTCCTTCTCCTGCTACTCTTCTCTTCTCCACTAATGCACTACACAAGTGAGAGTGTGTGTGTCACAAATGAGGAGCACTCCACCTCTATTTATATTCATCCGTTCACTTAAGTTAACTCATCTGTCATGTAGGATCGACTTAAATCATGTAGGATCGAGTTACACATGTAGGCTCAAGTAACCACACTGGGGTGCTAAAGACCCACCTTTACACTTAGAGGGGACTACCTCATGAATCTTATTAGTTCTTCCGATTAGGAGCATCGGGGTACAAAGTAATACAAGTGGTTCTCCCGATAGGACCATCGGGGACCACAAAAAGATACATATAGAATATTCTTAGAATTTACAATATTTCAACAAAGATATCGTCACTCCTGGGGCGATTAACAGTTTCTCTATGTTTCCTATTTTTCGTCCTGCCACGTTTGTAACAGGTGTTGTCATTTAGGGCGCCTGAAGATCATAGATCTTCATGGCTGCCCCATAATATGATAGGATGTTATGATTTACATTGTATAAATATGGAGAACTATTTCGAGTGAGGGGTTGCTGAACATATAATCAATTCATTGTATTAGCAATGAGGAGGAATTGTGTAATCACTCTGTCTTTTAATACAAAGAGTTACTTCTGATCTAGAGGTTTTTACGCGTGTTCAACCAACATCTCTGTGTGAAGGATGGGCCCACCTTCCATAGGGATCACTGATTTAATTAAGGCATTTCAATTATTTTGTTGTGTGATGTTATGTTAATTTTATTTCTTCATAGGAAGCTGTAACAAGTGTGGATTTACAGTGTGTCATGATTGCATCTCTTGGATACCTGTAGTGGCGTGGTGTGACAATTGACTGAGTAGGTAGTTATTTCTTATGCAATTCATGTGGTAACTGTAACATCTCTTTTCATCCTTAGATCTTTTAGTTGTTGTTTCCATGAATATTTTTCAGCTTGTCTCTTATTTTTATGATTATAGAATTTCATTCCTGTACTTCAATTTCCTAGAACAGCTGAACTCAATTTCTGTATTTTGAATTCCTAGATCAATATTCAAGTTATGTCTTTGGATTCCTAGGACAATCAGATTAGATAGTTGAGTTAATCATTAAGTGGTGTGAACATAATTTCCCTTAATCTACAATTGTAATTTAGATGTGACTTTTATCCTTCCATTCTTAGATCAGGACACAATAGAAGGTAATTGTGATTGCATTCCTTAGAAGGTAACTAAATTAATTAGATTCTTGGGATAAGCATAGCCGAACAGAGGATAGTATTGTTCAATTACAGTAATTTTGTGTTTAAGAATATACTTTGCATGTTATACTTGAAATACAAGACTTCCCTAGGTTGAAAATAAATATTGTACACTCTGTATGTTAGTTGTAACTCACTTGCATATTGGGTGCTCAACATTTTGGCGCCGTTGCCGAGGAAGGATAAAGATTAAACACCATCATTAGTTGCATCCTATAATTGTTTCTATTCAGTCTTTTCCATTTTTCATTGTAATGATTTGGGTTGCATGAATACAAGAAGGGTAAAGCATGATCATCTTTCGACTCCCAAAACCCCACAAAATACTAACAGTGCAGGTGGTTGAGGTCGCAGTTGAGGTCCACAATTGGGCAGAAGGACATTTATTGATGATCTTGTTGACAAAACTGATTCATCCACCAGGGCTTGCCATCAGGAAATGCCTATCAGAAGAAGCCCTGTCGATCCTGGGGCGCCAGTGTCAGGGTCCACAGTGGAGAACACATGAGCAGCTGCGACATCCTCAAATATCCCTACAAAAGAGGACAAAGCTGGTACAACTAGACCTGCTGGGAGAAGCCTAATCTACCACATTTACGGGAAGGTTGTAATTGAAGAAGAGTGGACACAATTCCACCAAAAGATTGTTGATCAGTGGAAGAACGAAGAAAATAACAATAAGAAGAATGAAGAAAAGAACGAGGAGAGGAACGAAGGAACGAATGAAGAAGAGAAAACGGAAGAAGGAATGAGTAATAGACATGAATCTGACAAGGAAGAGGCAATGGGGGAAAACCGTCATGATGAAGATCATTCCCTGCCTGAAGGAATGGTGGCTAAACTTCAATTCCCAATTCAGCAGCAAGAAGGGACAACCCCTATGGAAAATATATCACCATCGGTGTTTCCTTGCTTCCATGGAAAAGCAACAGAGGATTTAGATGAGTTTATTTTCAATTTTGATATCCTCTGTCACAGCTACGACTACGTCACTGATGCACAAAAGCTGAAGCTCTTCCTTGCCACTCTGAAGGACAATGCAGTACGTTGGTTCATGACCCTAGGAGGTGGAACTGTCACTAATTGAGATAGGATGAAACATGTGTTCTTGGAGAAATATCAGGAATATTGAAACACCAAAGACAAAAGAGAATAATTGTTCAAAATGGTGCAGAAGGAAGTCGAGAGTCTGGAATATTTTGTAGAAAGGCTCTTATACAATGTGCAAAGAGCTGGACAGACGAACATGGGGTTAGATGTGCTCAAGGTAATCCTTCTTCGTGGGATAAGGGATGACTGCCTAGATATGTTAAACCTATTAGGAAAGGGGGATATCTCCAATGAGTCTTTCGAAAAGATTGTGGAATTATGAAAAAAGTACTCCAGAGGATCTTCTAGGAATAATAGGTAGGACAAATGGGATAAGCTAGAACGCGATGTCTTCGACAGAACTCAGAATTCATCTAATGGAGGATCCACCCATGTAGAGATAGGAAACCTCCTTGAAAATTTCAAAAATAGAAATGATGAGCTCCATCTCCTCAGAAATTGACGTCCTGAGGACAAAGAAAAAACAGGCAATAGAGGACCTCACACTAGGTGTGTTCTGCCCTCAATGTAGAAAGAACCACCCTCTGAAGGAGTGCCTACTTGACAAGGTAGAAGTGTGTCAGCTGTGCGAGCTGAAACATGACACAAAAGAATGCCCCTCACTTCCCCAAGTGAAGGCTGTTCTGGAGGCATCAACTCCAGAGGTGGAACCGTCCTACTTCATTGCGCAAAAGAAACCTTGGCATCCTCGAAATCAAGGTATGACCCCAGACTCATTTCCATTTTTGAATAATATGAGAAATTGGAATAATATGCAAAATGTGAATACACAATTCCCTTCATCTTATTCTCAGTGGAACCCTTCACAACCTTCAATGCAAAATTATAACTCATGGAATCCCTGGACACAGCCACCACACCAACCAAATTCTTGGTCTCCTGGATGGAGGAATTTCCATCCGTGGAACCAGTTTCCTCAACAACCTCCACATCAACAACAACCATGTCCTCCTCAATATACTCAATATCATTAATATCATCAATACCCTCATCAGCAGTCGTAGCTGCAGTTGCAGAACAATTCTGGCCCTAATGTACCGATGCGACCTTAGCTGCCTGCTCAACCTAATATTAACCCAAACAATAAAACAGTCCATCAATTTGAGACTGTCAACATGCCTGCCTACTCCTTTTCTCTTGTGCCTTGCAACGATATTCACTTACAGTCAGGGAAAATAGTAGAGTCTGTGATCATAGAAGATGTTCCACCCTCTGTACATGAAGAAGGGATGAATCCACAACATCTATCCGATACAACCCCCATTATTGAAGCTGTTGAACATCCCACAAATGGGACGGCTGAAACACAAAATGATAAATCCAGTGATACACAGCCTACCCAGCTGATTAGGCAATCACCGTATCTCGAGAGATTAATGCTACCAAGGACAGGGGGAAAACCCCAGTTTAACCTTTTAGGAGAGTTAAAGAATCTTCATGTTAAAATCCCCCTCCTTCAAGCTCTTCAAGATGTACCTATCTATGCTAGAACTGTTCAGGACCTGTGCACAAAGAAACCAGGGAGGAAACCCAGAGATCCTCCCACTGTCCATGTCATAGGGAAATTATCTGCATTAATAATAGGAAAAAACCTATTGGCCAAGTATGACGACCCTGGGAATACCACTGTCACTGTGCAGATTGGGCATACACAGATACCCAATGTAATAGTAGATTTAGGAGAAGCAATTAATGTCATGACAATTGAGACTGTAAGAAAACTTGGGCTCACTAATATTAGGCCAACCCCCACTGTTTTAGAACTGGCAGATAGATCCACCATTAAACCTGAAGGAATTCTGGATGATCTCGTCATCTCAATTGACTCTTGGGAGTATCCTGCTGACTTCTTGGTTTTACAACCTAAGTTGCAGCTGGGAGGACACCCATTGATCCTGGGAAGGCCTTGGTTGGCCACACCTGATGCTTACATCAGCTGTCAATTTGGGTATATGACCATATCATATGGCACCGAGACTAAGAACCTCACTCTCTATCCTCCAGCTCGGCCGAGTCTAGAAGCTTAAACTTATTTTTGGATGGAGCCAGAGGAAGAGGAGGGTGTTTATCCATTATTAACTATAGGGAAAGCCTTAAATTTTAAAGATGAAACTGAAGATGATGCCATTAATAACTTCATCAGTGAACCCACCTCAGTCAATAAAAAAGTTTATCAAATCCTGAACATTACTCTGGGTAAGGAAGAACAAGAAAATCTCATAGAAGAATCACTAGTCGGTGACACTCACATAATCCCAGTATTGAAAAATTTGAAAAGTATTCCCATTGAGGTAGAGTCTAGAAAAACCTTGAATATTAACCCCAGCCTCTCCTTAGATGAACAGAAGTGCTTGATCAGTCTCTTGAAAGAACACAATGGGGCATTTTCCTGGGAGTATACAGACATGAGGGGTATTCCCTCTAACCTGTGCACCCATCATATTTATATTAGAAGTGACTCTCGGCCTGTGTTCCAGCCTCAACGACGAATGAACCCCAATCTTAGGGACATAGTGAAGGAAGAAATTCAGAAACTCTTGGAAGTAGGATTTATATATCTTATTTCAAACAGCGAGTGGGTCTCCCCACTCATAATTGTACCCAAAAAAAATGGTAAATGGAGTCTAGTCTGTGTCGACTATAGGGAGCTAAACAAAGCCACACAAAAAGACCACTTTCCCTTCCCCTTTATTGATCAAGTACTCGACACCATATCAGGGAAGAAGTTCTTCTCCTTCCTGGATGGGTTTAGCGGGTATAATCAGATTCAAATTGCTCTTGAAGACCAGGATAAAACTACCTTCACTTGTCCTTGGGGAACGTTTGCCTACAGAGTGCTTCCCCTTGGTTTATGTAATGCACCAAAAACATTTCAAAGAGTTGTAATTGGCATATTTTCTAAATTATTTAATGACAGTATGGAAATTTTTATGGATGATTTCACTCCTTATGGCAAGGATTTTGAAGAAGCATTGGAAAATTTGAAAAAAGTTTTAACTTGCTGTGAACAGACCCAACTCTCTTTAAGCACTAAAAGGTGCCATATGATGATTAGTGAAGGAGTAGTATTGGGGCACTTCATCTCTATTGATGGCATTCAGGTGGACCCCTCAAAAATCAAGGTAATAAAAAATATACCTACTCTTGCAACTCAAAAAGAGTTGCGAATTTTTCTGGGACATGCTGGATACTAATGAAGATTTATAGAGAATTTTTCGAAACTTGTTTCTCCTTTTTTTTCATTGTTAATGAAGGATGCACAGTTTGTTTGGAATGAAGCATGCTAGACAGCATTTGTTAAGCTTAAGGAGAAGCTATCCACAACTCCTATCTTAAGAGGGCCCAATTGGACTCTACCCTTTCACATTTCTTCAGATGCTTCTGATATCGCTATTGGAGTAGTTTTAGGACAGCAGGATGGTCAAGTACCTTATGTGATTTATTATATCAGTAAAAAATTAGCCCCTGTTGAACTTAATTATACTATCACCGAGAAGGAGTTCTTAGCTATTGTCTAGTACATTAAAAAAATTCGACACTACATTACTGGGTATCCTACATTTGTGCACAGTGACCACTCTGCCATTAAATATCTAATGAACAAACCTGTCACTAATGCCAGAGTGACTAGATGGCTCTTATTATTATAGGAATTTGATATTACCATCATAGATAAACCTGGAAAAGAAAATGTTGTCGCTGATTTTTTATCTCGTTTCACTAACAGTGATGATAATTTTCCTATTGAGGACTCTTTTCTAGATGAACATTTATTCGCAATTTCAACTCATTCCCCTTGGTATGCAGATGTCGCTAATTACTTGGTTGCAGGAAAGCTTCCAGCACATATGTCTAAAAGAGAAAAGAGAAAAATCATCCAGCAAAGTGGCAGGTATTGTTGGGTAAACGATCATCTCTTTTACACAGGTCTTGATCTTGAAATTAGAAGATGTGTAAGGGAAGATGAAATCTTTCATATAATGAAGGTTTGTCATGATGAACCTTGTGGGGGAAACTTTGCAGACAGAAGGACATGACACAAAGCACTGAGGAAGGGCTACTATTGGCCAACTCTTTTTAGGGATGCAAAAAGATATGTTCAGTCTTGTGATAGCTGCCAAAGGATGGGTCAGCCCAGTAGATTAGATCAAATGCCTCTGCAACCACAATCAGTAATTGAACCCTTTGATAGATGGGCTCTGGATTTCATTGGCCCTATCATCCCTCATTCCAAACAGAAAGCTTACATCTTGGTATGTATTAATTAAAAGACCAAATGGGTAGAAGTTGTAGCTCTGGCAAAGGCTAACGACTAGGCTATGATCGAATTTCTATACAGTGAAATCTTTACCCATTTTGGGGTACCTAAGGAAGTATTTAGTGATGGGGGACCATAGTTTATGTCGCATCAATTTGGGAGCTCTGATACGAAAGTATCATTTTCAGCATAGGGTAGCTTCACCTTACCATCCCCAAGCCAATGGATAGGTGGAAAGCACTAATAAATTTATTGAATCCATCCTTACAAAGACAGTTAAGAGCCATCGTAGAGATTGGGCTGACAGGATTCTAGAAGCACTATGGGCATATCGCACCACTTGGCGTAACACTACAGGTTTCTCTCCTTATGATTTATTGTATGGAAAAAGTGCCATCTTACCAATTGAATTTGAAATCAAGACCTTGAATACGGCAACCGAAGTAAACCTGGATGTAACTGAATCCCAGAAAAGAAGATTGAACCAATTGAATGAACTGGACAAAAATCGGTTAGCTGCAGTGGACCAGACAATGTTAATTCAACAACATAGATCCAATTGGCATGACCAATTCATTAAAAATAAGGTCTTCTATGAGAGAGACTGGGCACTATTATATGATTCCAGATTCAAAAGAGATTTCAAGGGAAAATTACGCACAAGATGGCTGGGCCTATACCTAGTAGACAGGGTATTTGATAATGGCATAGTCCTCCTGGTAACTATCGATGAAAACCGCATACCATTATTTGCTAATGGTCATAGGAGGTGACTATATCATAAACCAGTTTCAAAGGATGCATTTATCTCACAAATTGCCGCTGATCCAAATTACGAGCTAGCACAAGGGCAGGAATTTCTCTCTGCCTCTGTCAATCTTTAATTAATCACTGTAAATCACGCATGAATCATTGTACATGAATAATTGCTATTTTTTTTCTCATTATGTTATCTTTTATTTTTTCACTTGATCTTTTTTTCTGTTGTTTTTCCAAAATTTGCAGGGAAGTGCCCAAGGATGAGGGTCAGATTGGGCTTGTTGACCAAAATTCATTTTTCTGTGCCTTCTCGCACCACAATTTTTTTTTCTCTTAAATAAATTTGTTGCAGCTGCAACACCTTTTTCGGTAGCTGTGACACCCATTTTTTGGCAGCTGCAACCCATTTTCCAGTAGCTACAACCCATTTTCCAGTAGCTGCGACACCCTTTTCCCGGCCGCTACAACACCCATTTTTCAGCAGCTGCAACCCATTTTCCAGTAGCTACGACACCCATTTTTCGGCAGCTGCAACACCTTTTCCGACAGCTGCAACACCATTTTTGGCAACCGCCGCATCATGAAACTCTGCCTTTTTCCATTTCCACACGCTGTGGCCCCGTTTCACTTTTGACCATAAAACCTGTTTCCTGTCGCTCCAGCACAGTCACTTTTCGTCCACTTAACATTTTATTCCCTCTTTTCTGGTAGCCTTGACATCTCTTCTGGCAACTGTGACATCTTTTTCAGCGGCTGTGACATCTTTTCCGGCAGCTACAACTTTTCTATATTTAGTTGATTTTTCTAGCATTCAAGGGCGCATCTCTTCTTTAATTTCTTTGTGACTTGCGGCTATGACTCCTGTGTTATTATTAGATCTTTTTGCACGCCATCAACTCCTCTAGATATGGCTCTGATTCCTCATGCCAACAATCTGACCCATAATGTGATATTTCTCATATTTTTGATCATTTTGACACAATGGTTTTTGCTTCACCGGTGGAAAGAATTATTGCAATACCTCCGTAATAATGATTATATTTAATGACTACACAACGCACAAGTTCAGCTTCTGCAATGTCTATAACCACACGTTCTACTATTCTCCAAAGGACATCCAGCGTGCATTTTCGAAGGTATGGCTTTGATTAACCACTTGATTAAGTATCAATATGATTTAACAATGTCAGTCGTACCTCCCTTTTTATGCCCATTATTGCATTGATTAATTCTCTGCCTGTGCGATGTAAAGACTAATTATGCTACCTAATAACCGCCTCCTTTCCCAATTCAGAATAAAATTTCAAATAATCTGGTGCGCTGAAACTTTCCGAATTTGCCTAACTCTCCTCTCAGCGGTCCATGCATACTCTGTGCTGTAACCTCCATTGTCGGAGTCTGTAATCTGTTGAACTGCAAACTAATTCCGAAGTCAGAAACATGGGGATTCCAACTCGTTATGAACCTTCAAACACATGAGAGCTCAGAAGAAACGTTGCAGTCTTTGCTCTCTTTCAAGCTGCCAGTTGGATGGAATTTTTCGAACGTCTGAATGGATTTCACCGTGAAGTAGCCTTACAAATTGCTATGAACCTCATAGAAACTCATTCAGAGGTTTGGGGATTGTGGATTGTGGATTGAAGTTTCTAAAGCCATTATGGCTTAGGTCACTTGTTTTCCTTAGGTGGGAAGGGCTTGGTTTGGATGCCGAGTCCCCACTAGTGCAGCAGTACAGGACTTTCTAATAGAGGGGGAGCAAGTTCAAACGACAAAAAGGGGGATAGTATTACAATCATTTCCATAGCCATGGAATCAAGTCACTATTTTCCTCAAGAAATATATCACCTGTGAAGGTAGGTACCAAACCATCTATAATTCTGAATTCCCTTTACTATCTCATCTCTGTCACAAGGTTCTATTAAATATTCCATATTATTTGCTCAATGATTTGTATCATATGGTGGAGTTTGTTTGAGTTTCCAAACATCCACTTGCCTCACTAACCCACCATGGCCTCATTAAATTAATCATCTTAAGGACCCTTACTGAACACAATATAACCTAGGAGCAATTTATAGCTCAAGTTCAGGAACCCGCTCCTTTTCCCGGTATCCCAAAAGAAGAAGAGAAGGTCCATCCATAGTTGGGGGGAAATGAAGCACAACAGGAGGATCAGAGCCCCTCCAATATAGTTGGGGGGGGGGGAGATGAGACTAGATCAGAGGATCAACCAGGGGCACAAGCTAAACAATTGAGAGAAGATGTACATAAAAACCTTGTGGAAGAACTAAATAACAGGGAAGCTCTAACAGCAGAGGGTGAAATTTGAGCAGCATTAGATGCTACGACAATTGAACCCGAAGATGACAGAGCCATGGCAACAGAAGAACATACTAAGCTGGTGACCATTGAAACCTCACCCGAGTGGGGAGGAACTTCGATTAAGGAAGAAAAGATCGAGAAACAAGAAAATGCTGGAACTGGGAACATTCCTTCTAGCTCAGCTGTGAATCCAAAAAATCCAGCACCACAAAGAAAAAGGAAGAGATCAAAGGATGAAATTAAGATATCTCCACCAATAACAAGAAAAAGAACCAGGTCGGTTGTAGCAGTAGAAGCAGCAAGGAAAAGGTGGGCAACCTTAGAAGCACAAATTGAGTTCGCCATTCTTGAACCCAGGCAAATTGATGCCCCATAGGGGCTGGTCGAAGAAGAACCCCAAATTGAAGGACTTCTGTTCAAAAATAGGCTATTAAAAGAGGAAGTCCAAACACTCAGAAGCGAATTGGAAAATTGGAAAGAACCGTGCAGAAAATAGGGTGAAAGGAATCTACACACATTGGTGGAGGCTACATTTCAATTGGAGGGACCAATCCTACCGAGCCTGGCAATGAGGAAGAAAGAGTGGTCTGTCCCACCTGGGGAGAAATATTTAAGGAAGCAGGCCACAAGATTGTAATTCATGCCATTACAACACAACAGTATGCACCTACAACGGAGGAATTTGCAGAGAAAGAAGATGTTGTCACACAAGAACCAACATCTTTAAATATTCTTGCTGAAGTTTCCACTAACTATGGGACATAGGAACCAAGGGATGAAGTTATTCCCGATTGTGGGGATTAAGATTACACTATGAATTCGGAGTCCTCCCATGACACATAAGTCATAGAAGTGGAAACACAACAACAAGGCAATGATGGGATTGAACAGGGTGCTGTCACACAAGAACCAACATCTATGAATGTGCTTGTCCAAGTGGTTGACCAAATGGGAGGAGAACCAGGGATTGAGGGCACTCTGGAACTCTGGATTTTAATGAATAATTCTGTATTACAACTCTAGAATTTTCCCATGACATAGAAATCATACAAGAGGAGCCACAACATCAGGGAGATAAAGAAGTGAGCCAAGATGTTGTCACACAAGAACCAACATCCTTGAAGGTTGCAGTAGGGACTCTTGAAATGCAACAAGAAAATAACTCTGAAGTGGATGTCATTCCTGACATGGATTGGAGTGAAGATGAACAAGTTCAAACACAATCCTTAGGTGATACTGAAATCCTCAAGGAGCAGATGCATACTGAAAAAGACATCCAATCTCAGCAGTAGGAGGAAAAAGAAGAACAGGGCTCTGTCACATAAGAACCACCAGCCTCACAGCCTATAGCTGAGATAGCAGCTGATGATCAAGTAGAAAATGGAATTAAAATTCAAGAGGAAGTTTCTCCACAAGAACCAACGTCCTCACAGTCAGCTGCCAAAATTTCCATAAGAGGACCCCAGAAAGAGGACGCTGTTACACAAGAACCAACATCTCCAAGAGTGGTGGATGTTGTTGTTGAAGAGAGTCCAGAAAAGGTTGCTGTCACATAAGAACCAACACCCCCCAAGGTAGCTTCAGATGTGTAGGGTGTCCAATGTGGCACATTAGGTGACAAGGTGTGGATTGATCCCCTTCAAAACTTCATCGACCTGGATTCTAAAAAGGAGGAGCATCATGAAGAAGAAACCTTGAACCTTACAACAGAAGTCTCAATTCTGAGAATGGAGGTAATAAAATGGAATAGCCAGGTGGATGAATACCAAGGAGGGATAATTTCCCTTACTGAGCATAAAAATATTATCAGGAGACTGGAGGAGAAATGGGCATAAGAACGTATGACCCAGAGAATTCGAGAGGAAGAGATACAAAGCAATTTAAGGGAGCTGAAAAAGTTCCAGTTTATGCAGAAGAAAAAAGAGCAGATGTATGCTCTCTCTCAAGAACTCCTGGGCACTAGGGCACCTTCTTCTTCTTACCCCGTCTTCCTGTTTGAATAGTTTTTTTGGTTTAAGTTGAGAGTTGTGAAAAAAGGGAGGTCATTTGAAATAATGACCTCAACAAAAATTTTGGAAACATTTTTAAGAAGTAATTTTGAAGATCAAAATTTGTTGAGTCAATTATATTTGCATGAGATGGCTTGCCCTCTGGACTGCCATTCAAATCCTGTCCCTTTTTCAGGGGATGTTCAGTTGAGGGCCTTTGTTTATTTTGTGAGTAATCATGCTCAGTGGGAAAGGTATTTTCAAACCTTTTCTCACAATGAAGCTCACTCTAACCTGTGGGTTCAAAGTGAGCCTCAAAATCTGGGTATTTTTATTGCTCGACATGAGAGTTTACTTTCATGCCCCATCCAGACTCGGAATATAATGGAACCACAGGAGGAATTTATATCTACCTTTACCAACCATATTTCTATACACCAACAAGCAACGTTGGAAGGAAGTAAGCACAGATGGTAGGTTGCCTCTCCTATACTCAGGAGTAGAGGCCCCTATTATTTTAGAAATTTTGAACAGGCACTTTCCAGGGTCGAGGGTTATGTTGGATGTATCAGGGACTATGGGGCTAATTGGTTGGGTCTGAAATTTAAATTTCCCCTCATCTGGTGGCCGACAAAACCATATAGGATGGAATTCTTACTAACCAAGGTAAAGGAGCAGAGATGCTAGAGATATTGGATTTCTCACAGAGGGTTCGTAGAAAAAGAAGGGATGTCTGAGTTCCCCTACAACTTCACCTCTCTCCATTAACAGAGCTCAGTGCAAGATTCGGATTCAGAGTAATGGAGGTTGTTGCATGAGGACATGCAACAGGACAGTTGTTGGGAGATGTTGGGCCCAGAAATGGCCTCTTGTGACCACCCTTAATTACCTCTTCTTGTTCTATCCTACCCCATTGAGCATGCCAAATAAACATTTTACTTTCACTCTACTCTTCAAACCACCAAGGTATGATTGGTCATTGTTTTATTTTATTAATATTTATGATTGTGATAATTAAGGCTTCATATCTCTCAATGCACTAACATATGATGGTTTATAAAGGTATTTTGAGATATATGGACTGCAGGAAGATTGGGCTAAACATGCTACGAAAAGGATGGGAATTCATCGCTCAAGCTAATCCCCATCCATCCTATCATTACCCAAGGAATGTGGTTCCAGTGTGATATCATGGACAAAGTTGTGCCAAGGTAGCTTTAACAGAATGCGTTGTTGCTTGTGTGTAGCTGTAATTTGAAGATATCATCACTCTTGGGGCGATTAACAGTTTTCCTATGTTTCCTATTTTTCGTCCTGCCACGTTTGTAACAGCTGTTTCCATTTAGGGCACCTGAAGATCAAAGATCTTCATGGCTGCCCCATAATAGGATAGGATGTTATGATTTACATTACATAAATATGGAGAACTATTTCGAGCCAGGGGTTGCTGAACATATAATCAATTCATTGTATTAACTGCGAGTAGGAACTGTGTAATCACTCTGTCTTTTAATATAGGGAGTTACTTCTGATCTAGAGGTTTGTACGCGTTTTCAGCCAGCATCTCTGTGTGAAGGATGGGCCCGCCTTCCACAGGGATCACTGAGTTAAATTAGGCATTTTCAATTATTTTGTTGTGTGATGTTATGTTATTTTTATTTCTTCATAGGAAGCTGTAACAAGTGTGGATTTATAGTGTGTCATGATTGCATCTCTTGGATACCTGTAGTGGCATGGTGTGACAGTCGACTGAGTAGGTAATTATTTCTTATGTAATTCGTGTGGTAACTGTAATAGCTCTGTTCATCCTTAGATATTTTAGTTGTCGTTTCCATGAAGCTTTGCAGCTTGTCTCTTATTTTTATGATTACAGAATTTCATTCCTGTACTTCAATTTCCTAGAACAGCTGAACTCAATTTCTATGTTTTTAATTCCTAGATCAATATTCAATTTATGTTTTTGGATTCTGTTTGTGCCAGAAATTGTTCCTAAGGATAGGGGAACAAGCCAACACAATCTCAAGAGAAAAAACTCAATTCAAAATAGGGTTTAGGGTTTTTGTTTATGTGTTTTTGGTTGTAAGTTTCAAGATCATGCAGGGATTACATTCAGTAAATAAGCAACAACTAAATCAAACACATATAACTGATAAAGATGCATGTATATCACAAAAATCCAACAAATAGTCTGTATTGAAGTTCACACATAATGGACAAGCAACACCAGAAAATACACATTAACCAGCACTGAATTTGTCAATTAAGAAGCTAAACAAGCTCACAATAAAGCCAACACAAACCAAATGAATGGGAAAGAGTCATATATTCATAGTTTCATCAGTAAATGTATATAAGAGTACAGTACCTATCACTGAATAAGCCTGAAAGTATAATCAGCTAGCAGACCTCCTGATGCTCCCAAAATCCAGAACCTTTTTTCAGTCCTTCTGTCCCTCCTTTATAATTACAAAGAAGTGGTTCTATTTCCCTTTCATTAGGTCGAAATTGAAACTACCCAGCAGTTACATTAACTAACTAACTCAACTAATTGACTAAAAATAGCAAATCGGATTCCTGGCAAATATGGCGAATTTATGGAATATAGGTGTCAAAGAAGCCTCCATATCTCTCCATTGGTGACACCTGTGAAAACACTAGGAGAGGTTTTTGTGAACGGGTCCGTGATGGACAAAAAACTCTCTTGGTTTCTAAAAATGCATCTCCAATCAATCATAATATTCCCCGCAAAATGAACACTAAAACAGGAAAATATTAAAATTTTAAAATCCCTGAAAAATAGGCTGCAAAGATTAAATTGGATATTTCAAACCTTGACACCTGTGTAAACAATGAGAGAGGTTTTTGTGAATGGGTATGTGATGAACAAAAACCTCTCTTTTTTTTTAAAAATTCATCTCCAATCAATCATAATATTCCTCGCCAGATGAACACTAAAACAGGAAAATATTAAAAATCCTGAAACATAGGCTGCAAAGATTAAATTGGATCTTTCAAACCTTGATAGCTGTTGCAACATTGAGAGAGGTTTTTGTATATGGGTATATTATGAACAAAAACCTCTTTTGGTTTCCAAAAATTCCTCTCTATCAACTCGTGGTCTTCATTTTACTTCAATCACTCAAAACAGGAAAAATAGAGCAGAATTATGTGCCAAATACCCTGTTGAAAAGCATTTTTCTCTCTCTCCAAGTATCAGCTGGTGAAGTGCTATGTAAGCTATATCTTTCAATTATGGTGACTTGTAAGACATCAAAGAAATTACCAGCAATGAAAAATTTCTCTACAGCCTTTTCTTTTCCAGCCTTGGCTCCCACAGGGAGGAGTGTTGACAGCACACCAGAACTTCTCAAAGTTATCTTGACAAACAGCACAATCCATAAGTCCTTCTGCTCTAACATATTTTTGCAATACTAATGATAGACCTTAGAAAGAACTTTTTGTAAGGAAGGCTTTAAAAGCACAGTCAACAGGCCTGTTTTTAGAATTGGAGGACTTTATGTAATCAGAGTAATCTGGTGCAACCAAACAGGTCTCTGAACCTCTGAACACATTGCACTCTGTTCCATTGTGTTTTGCATATTCTTCACCAACATCTTTCAGCACACCTTCTTTGACCATAGTGGCAAAAGAGCAATGCTTTCCACTGATTTCTGAAAACTTTCTGATTGAATAACATGCACCGAACCCGGCAAGGGTAGGCCACTGCTTTCCAACTGTGATATCCATGTCCATACGGTGACAAATCCCAGCATAAACTTCAATGAATTCCTATGCAAACTGCCCGCCATTCCTGCTCCTTGTAAGTAGAATATGGACTCGAGTTAAATAATCAAAGAGTGGAGGTAAAAGTTGTGAGGCATAATATTTGCACCGAGAAGGGCCACAGCTGTGTAAAGGCTTTCACGCTTTACTCTTGGAATCATTCCATTCACTATAGAGCCAACATTAGAGTCTGTGGATAAAGAACCGAGTGCAAAGAATAGAAGCACCAATCCTGTTATGCTTATAGATAATACTTCAGCACAGTGCTTTCCCAGGAGTGGTAAAACGAGCAAAAATAAAAGTGCATTAACTGCGCTCAGGAACACACACAGAAACATATCTAGCTCCATAATATTTAATTTAGAACGTCTTCCCTGAAAGTCTTGCCTTATTTCGCTCACTCTCATCATTTGCCAGAAATTTGCATTTAGTTGCCAGAACAGTTGCCAGAATCTCCCTCACATGAGACTGACGCCTGTTTACATGAACAAAAACTTGGCAAAACATATATCAAATGTGACCAATGATTTATTTAACACTTTAGCAGCGAAATCCTCAAAAAATCAGACTGAAAAATGACCATTCTGGAAAAAATGATTTTCCTGTAGCGCGCCTTTGTAATTTTTTGGCTCCAGCGCTACAAGAATAATTTTAACACTGTTTTGGTGCTTTTTTACAGCTTTTGGTCATTTTGCATAGAGTTTAAAAGCTGCTTGAGTGATGGCTATGCTCAGAGTATGATTTGTGAATCCACCATTCAATATATTGACCTTTAGAACCCTTCAAAAGCTTAAAAGAACAAAACTAAATAAAAATCTGAAGGTAAAAATTGAAAATTTCACTAAAAATCTAAAAATTTTCACAGTAAGAAAAAGAGTAAACTCAAGCAAATATGCAAGCTAAAATAAAAATGACAATCAAACATAAAATTTGAAGAAACAAGCTCCTGACTTAACATCTGGCTCCAGCTGCGGGATGAAGTCCTCCCTGTGAGGCTTCAAGAACCTGTAGACCAGTGCCTTCTGTAACCAAAATTGCTTGCTTTTCTAC
>LPNX010757880.1:65424-181965 GCA_001517045.1 Pseudotsuga menziesii | reverse complement strand
CAATCCATTTTCTTCAGAGAGATCATATGCTTCCAGGCTTGGAAGTTGTCAACTTCCGCAAGCTTTTCACTAAGCTGATGTGATATATCATATTGAAATGAAAACCTCAAATGGAAATAGCAAAGGTTTAGATCTTACCGATTTGAGGTGTCCGTCCTTGTCCCGGAGTTCGCTGATCTAGGGTTTGTCGCAGAAACCCTAATTTTCAAAACTTGGAATCTTTCAGATCTGATTGGATGAATAGATAGATATTTTCAAATGGAGCTGTCCAATGTACTTCTTTTCTGAAAACAGTGAAGGGAAACTCCCGGAACAGGAAGCCCTAATTTTCTGATTTCTTCTGCAGAAATGCCTGTTACTGTTTCTATGCTATATCTGAAATTACTGATCCTCTGTGTCTTAAATTTCTCACTGAGGTAACCTCGCATGTCCTGGATCCAACACCATAGGTTTCATCAGAATTGGTTTCACCATTTGGGATTTATGATCCTTTTCCCAAGGTGACCTGTTACTGGACTGTTCAGAATAGCGAAGTTGTATGGAATGCCACGTGTCACTGGTTCATCTTCTGAGTCTGAAATTCGGATAAACGAAATTAAAGTCCATGCCCTTTCTGGAACATCTTCAGGAATTTCATTTGGACCTCTGTAGCCCAAGATATTGTAGATCGCCCCAGGTGTCCTGTTTATGGATGATTTCTGGAAGAGGATGGAACCCTAACTTGGAGAGATCATATCTCCTGGAATACCAAGAATCAGAGGCTTCCCTTTGGACACAGTGTGCATCAGGATGTTATCTTTGGCCCTTGCAATTTTCAGCTTCTGAGAGTTCTCCAATCTTGGAATATAGCGACTGTACCAAAACTTAGCATTTTTAGTATTTAGGGTTTCTCCTAGCTCAGGGTCAAACTAGGGTTTGACTTTCCCGGAGTTTCACCCAACCAAATTTATTGATCCAGGTCTCTAAATTTCGGTTTTGGTGAGGAGAAAAATCCTATGCTGGTATCACTCAAAAATTATTCTTCTGTAGAAATCCCTATATTCCACATCGAAACTGAAAATGCTTGAAATTGAATTCCGCATCGACAGAAAGATGCACCCTTCAATGGAGAGTCATCCTAGCATACTTTTGTTGAAAATATGTGGAGGAAGATCCAAAAAATAGGAAGCCCTAGTTCCTGTAGCTGCACAATGTCTTCTTCTCAGGTTAGCTCTGATACCATGTTAGTTTTTCATCATTTAAGCTAGCATTATGATAAGATCTTTTCACTGAGAGAATAACAAGCACAACAATCACATAAGCACATCACAAGAGACAAGAGACACAAAGATTTTAGGATGGGAAACCATAAATGGAGAAAACCACTCAACTTCCTCTAAGATAGTATCACCATAAGATGTGATCCCAAAACAGTAAGATGACCTCCCAACACAACAGCAGCCTTCTATCTTCTGTCAAGCCCAAGAATTTCCTTCTCCAAAAGTGCGCCACACTTGAGAGAGCAAGAGAGCTAAGTCACAAGTGATAAATAGAGAGACTCTCACTCTCTATTTATATTCTTCCGTTGACTTGAAGTGCACTCAACCTAATAATTACTACTCGAGCCTACACCTTAATTAGTGTATAATAACTCAAGTGCCCCTAAACTGTGGGGACTTACCTAATGACTTGATATGACTTATTTACATTATTAATCCTCCCGATCGGAACATCGGGGCATGACCACATGACTCAAATACATAATAGAAACATCCCGGAATAAACATCGGGTTACAATACATAAGATACATGGAAGAATACATTCCGAAGTTACATATACATCAACAAATCCTTTATAAGGTTTTCTTTAGAACCTACTAAATGGGCAGAGGAGAAGCAGATGGATCCACGGTTTGAAGATTCAATGTCCTCTAACCATATGGATAAATGGAATATTGGAGATAAGGATGAGAGGAGTGAACATGCTAAAATGTATACTAAATCATTGGCTGATCCAGAAATGGAAGAACAAAAGCCACAGAGCGTGACTACACAAGTGGTGTCTTCTCCAAAGAAGCAAGATGTTTCAAATTTAGCTTCAAGGAAAGTCAATTCAATCAACACACCTCCTATCAAGGCTTATGTTGCACAAAAGGGTGAGGCTAAGCAATATGAATACAAGTCAAAGGGCATCAGGGTGAATAAATCTTGTGTGACCCCAACAAAGAAAAATAACAGAGGCCTTAAGAAAAATCATGGACAGTTTGTCTCGGAGAAGTTTAACCAAGGGAAATTAGCTAAGCAGTTGTATATTCGTAAGCATGAGTAAGTTTCCCCTATAAAATATGGTGTTGAACCTTCATCATAAAAGGTGACAGGTTCACTAAAATTTAAGGTGATGATAAATGGTACTGCAACAATGAAATTGAATGGTGTGTCACTATCTACAGAGGTGCATTTAGAAAAATCAAACAAGATTAGGCAAGTGTGAGTCTTATATTAGTTTTGTGAACATCCACATGAAATAGTATTACAGTGACATTCTTAAAAAAATGGATTCTCAAAAATCCAAGCCTAAACTTTAATTCACTTCTTTATTCAATAGAGTACGGAGATCACATACCTCGAATATTGTGGAACATATGTCCATGCATAGTGAACAAAGTCCTTGGAAGTATTCCTGCATGCTGAGACAATATATTGAATAATGTGCATATGAAACCAATAAATTTCTGCCTTACTAATAACTACACCTCTAGGCCATATCCAGATGTATCATATCCAAAAATAAATCTAAGAACTGGAATACGTATTCTCATCCATGTCCTATTTTTGTTCTGGTAAATACAACTCAAAACCTACATAAGTTCCATATGGTAAACAAGTAATATCTAACATAAAAGGAAAAATAACACTAATTCTTAGATCAAGTACATGAGAATTAGACATGTCATTAAAGGAAAAGAGAATTATAAATTAAGCTTCCTATACTTTTTAAGAAAACCAATACTTTTCAATAAAACCAAACAAACATAATTTTCATCTCTTTCAACTTAACGCTCCATTATTCACTCATTAAAGTTGGTCCCTGAGAATCATCACATGCCATGTACAGTAACAACATGATAAGGTAATGTACAGTAGATAACAATAGTAAATAATCATAACCGATATTTGAATCAACCATATACTCAAAATTTTCAGATTTGATCTTGTCACCGAATGGACAAGTCAATCTAGAAAAACAATTTATGCACCTTGAGAGAGATCTAGAGAGGGTTAAAGCATAAGCATACTAACAATATATTGACCCGGACTTATTATTCAACAAGAACATTCATACCCAGTATAGCCATGCTGTCAACATAGTCTTGTTGGGTAAGGATGCAGTCATATATTACAGAGACACACAAGCATAATTTGCATAGTCATGCTTGAAAAAACATAATCCACCCATAAAGTGAAACTCATTATCATGCTAGGGAAGACCCCATTGTCCACACAATAAAACATGCTCATGGTCATGCTAGGGATGGACCCACAACCCACCCAAGAAAACAGATCATGGTCATGCTGGAGAAGGACACATAGTACACCAAGAAAATAAATCATGGTCATGTTGGGGAAGGACCCACAGTATAATCAATAAAATAGATCATATTCATGCTGGTGAAGCACCCACAGTCCACCAAGAAACAGATCATGCTCATGCTAGTGAAGGACCCACATTCCACCCAATAAAATAGATTACTGTCATGCTGGAGAAGGACCTCTCAAGGTATCGCTAAGGAACAAGTTTTTCGGCCATGTTGAAGGACCCACAGTCCACCAAGAAACAAACTCATGGTTACACTATGAAAGAACCCATATTCCACCTAAGAAACATGCCATGGTCACACTGGGGGAGGATCCACAATCCAAGAGAATCACAGTCACACTGGTGCAAAGTGACCACGTGGAAGGTGTAACAAGGAAAGCCCATTCACGGGGGTGGTGCAGCAAGATATCACATGGAGCATCAACAAATATTGTGCAAAGATCACGCAGAGGGAGAGAGTTTAGTCACACTCCTTATGGTAAGGAATTAAAACATTAATAAGCATCACCTATGGAAAAAGTAAGATAAAGGATCATGAGTCAACCCACGGGGCCACAACAACAAAAAAACAAACACAAAAGGTCAAGGTGAACCATATAAGGTGGAAATGCAGCTCCTTTATAGGACCAACAAGACCAATAATATTTTATCTCTCTCAAGGTACATTGTTTTATATATTTTTGTCATCAATGTATAAGATTCATTGGTTATAGAAACTAGAACCACTCCATACCCACTCCACACCTCAACAGGTGCACAACAATGAGTTTTATAACAAGATATTTCCACACCTTATCCATCTTTTGAATCAACAACATTCACAATTTCCTAATGAGTTCTATGCACTCCACACAAACATGACGAAATTAAAGAACATGATATTCCATTTAAGAAAAAAATTTAGAAAACACATTTCAAGAAACACACATTAAGTAATATTCTATTTAAGTATTGAAGTAGCAAAATAAAGTATATGAAAACTCTAACATGGGAATGGGAACCAAAATTTGACAAACAAAAACTGGTTTCATCCTTTTAAAAGTAATATTAAACATAATTGTTGAACTAGCTAACAGTTCAGTAACCCTTAAGAACCATGCTTCAAGAACACATAGAGAAATATTTGACAATCGATAACTTCACATAGAGTTATCCCAACCGTTCATCATCCAAACCATTCACTGCATTTGAAGATAAGAGAAATTAAAATGAGTATAAAATGAGTATGAAATTTATACAAACGAATCAAAAATAATACAAAAAATACTACTTCATAAATAAGTTATAAGATAGTAGTGCAAAAGATAAGATACATTAGAATGGTTTGAAAAATTCACCCTATTTAGTTTTTTAATGAAATCCTAAAAAATTATGTGGTCTCTTTCTTGATATTGTATGATAGGTTTTCCATTTCTATAACAAATTCAAGTTGTATGAATATATGATCTGTTGAATCATACGTGTACATGCATTGCCCCTTTATTCTATTGTACCAACAACATTGAAGCTCAACACCTTCAGGCCTATCCAAAATATCAATGTCATTATGGTAATCAAACACTTGATTACCATCCTTATTTCGTATTCTTTGAACTCTTCCAATGTACCAAGTCCCAGAAGAAATGTCGTTCTTTGTACTTTGAGATACACCTTTTCTTGTAGTACGTTCAGCTACAGCTATAGACTCACTCTCAAACAACACAGCACAATCTGATCCAAAACCAATTGCAACACCATTTTTGGGGGGCCTCTCATCTTGCTTGAAGTATACTCCATTCCTCACTTTAGTCAATCTATATTTCAATAATGTTGGGTTTCCATTCAATTGAATAACCAAACAAGATTTGTACATGTTCTTGCCATCGAGCTCCACCATTGGTTTGGTAGTTATGTTTACACTTTCATCAACGAAATCTAAAATTCCATCCAACTCGTTCCTCCACTCACTTTCCATCGTTTGCAATTCACTATCATTAAGTACCATAAACGACGAAGATTGGAACATGGATGTGGAATGAACCAGTGGAGAATTATCAACTACTTCATCCACATCTTCAAATGTTGGAACATTGTGATCCTCTATCCATGCTTTAAACCACCAAGAATCTTCTGTGTCTTTTTGGTTGCATGCCAAGACCTTGTAAAATTCCCTGTGCATCCTCTAATCCTACTTGAGAGATTCTATATTTTTATTAACTATGGAAATTGAATCATATTGTGATAAGACATCACCTTCCTCTACTGTTTGTTGATGCAATTTGTTCCAGATACTCATTTGTTTCTTATGAGATTTATTGAAACGAAGCTCTTGGGGATTTGATTATTCTTCAATAACTCTATTAAGGGTTCCAATAGCATGAAGTAAGTCAACAAAATCATATGCCCTCTCTACTCCAACCATGCCACCGACTTTGGTAAAGAAGTTCTCACATACATCTGACCCAGTCAAGTGCAATGCACATGGTAAGTTAGAGTATTGATCACGAAATAATCTAATCAACAAAACCGTAAAGTGGAAAAAAAATTTCACATCTTGATATGCCTATCGTCTAATGAAATTCATGTTGACATTAGTATTTTCCTGCTCTCTGACCCAACATAGCCATAAGGTGAAGAAATGATGGACTCTTGAAGAATTTTGCACTCTTTCCCAAAGAGTTAAACTAGGAGACAAACATTAGAGGAAATTTCAACTCAAAATGGGTCTTTTAACTTTTATTCAAATTCCATGTCATCATGTGTTAGCCAATGAAATTTCTTTAAAGTTGAAATATCATATAGGTCTTAAACACCTTTTTAATATAAATTTGGGGATAGGTATCATAAAAAAACTACTTTTTTTGTTTGTATTTTTGACATATCTCCCTATGTTTTTACTCAAATTTCGATCGGGAGAGCTCGTTGGATGCAAAATTTAATTCTTCATCCAACAAGCTCTCTTGATCGAAATTTGAGTAAAAACACAGGGAGATATGTCAAAAATACAAACAAAAAAGTAGTTTTTTTCTTTTCTTCCTCCAAAATTAATAAATATTATTTTATTAGTTCATTTTAGGAGGCCCATTTTGAGTTGAAATTTCCTCTAATGAAAATATCAATATAGTCAGCAACAATTGCTAGATAGGTATTTGTACCCGATGTCCTCTCTGTCCTGCCACCTGTAATTCTGATTCCCTTCAAGTACCTTTGGACATGCCTTGAAGCAAGGCGTTGTACTGGACCCTAGTTTAGGCGATCAATCCTCTCTATATCCTCAATTTTAAGCTTGTGGTCATCCACTTTAAAATTTTTATAAACCATTCTTACATGGTTAAAACTAATCAACTATTTTCCAACAATCAGATCTCGTCGACCACTAAACAAAGGATTCACTAGCTTTCTTCCATTGTGGATGTAATCCTAGTCATGAATTCCTATTACTTTAAATCCGTCATACAAACCAGTTAGCCTCCACCCTTCGCAAGGAATTTGATATCTCATGCCTGTCGTTGAGCAATAATCCTTCATCATAATCATTCTTCTCCTACTATCCCCATCTAAGGAATGACCAATAATAGGCCCTAAAAAATATTCCACATGTTTCTTCCATAGGTATTTCTACTTTTTCCCATTGTCGATGGAAAAAATTTGCATCAAACCTGTTGCACGTTGGATGAACAACCAAAACCAAATGAGGAAGCTTCTCATGTAAAGGGTTTGCAATAATAACATGTGCATAATGGCTAGTCGCACAATTCTTGAAGGAATCAGTAATAATCTCATATCCTACAATGCCCTCACCAACTATCACCAAGAAATGTGATTCGCACTTATGTTCTTCTTTCTTACCACAAAAACCCACCAATGTATCACTTTTTCCCACTCACCTTACATATTTTCTCACAACAGTTTCATCTTCAACAAGGCATATGGGAATTGGGACCTCTATACCATGTTTGGCTTTATAGGAAGCATAAACTTTTCCTATTGTCTAAAAAATGTACTCTTGCTCCCATGGGATATATGTCAATGATTTTCTAAATTTCCATAAATTCGTAGATATCGAAGGGCCATCCAGATTCAAGCTAATAAAGCTATGCAATCTAGGACTTCCCCATAACTTAATCATCTCATAAACAGATTGAGTGGATGCACTATACCTTCTACCCAAATTTGAATGAACTAGGTTGTGAAATATATCTTGAAAAAATTCCTAAACTACATATTTACCTTGTAATTTTCCTTGGTTATGAGCCTCACACACATCCTTGCAAAACATGAATACATCCTTCCTTCCTGCAGATTCGAACAACTTTTCCCTTAGAAACCCACTTCTTATAGACAATGTAGCAACCTTTGTCCTCTCCCATGAAATAGATTGCATTGTTAACCTATGTGTAGCATTTGCTTCTCTTGCAACAATTTTGAGTTTAGTTTCAGTCAAATGGTCCAACATTCTCCCTTTCCCTGTATTTTCGTGTGGATCCTTGATTCACAATATAAACACATTCGAAATTCATCACAATTAGGTATCATCTTACAAAAATTGCATGTCAATGAATCAAAAGGTATTCCTGTTTCAAAATCCCTCTTGCAATGATTATGTTTGTATGTACCATTAATACTGCATTCAATACCATGATAATTTAGTGTTCTTCTAGTATGTTTCTCTATGGCCCACATTTTTCCACCACGTTGGTCATCCATTAGAACCTTTGTGTCCAATATCTCCCCTCTTCTCTTAAGATAGGGATCCCAATACCCCCAACATAATAACATTGGGTGAGGTATTTGTCCTAGAACAAGATGAAAAAACACATTGGTTAATGGTCTACTAACTGCTACTAACAAGTAATAACAAATAAAGTGATGTGCATATTAAAATTGAAATTAAATTAAAACTTGGGTAATTTCCACACCTACAGTAGAAGGATGTCGACTTGTAGAAGCCCCATGTAATGGTGATGGTAGTGATGGGATCAAGAACTTAGACAAACTTTGTTGGGAATTTTCATTGGTAGGATTCTTCAGTTTCCCAACTATTCCACTCTTCAACATAACTGTATCATGTGAAGCCTCAACTGTAGTATTAGTAGTGTGCTTATTTGATTTCATGTGTACATTTAGAGAACTGACAATATTACCACTTGCCGACACCAAAGAGAACCATCTATTTCATCGTGTACATTCCACTCTTACTTTTTTCTTGTCCTCATAGTTTGAAAGTGTTGCTTCCACCACCTTGAACAAATTAGGCTCTTGCATTTGGTTGAAATCATGTAGAATTTTGATTTCTTGATCAATCTCAAGTTGATCTCTATCCATTGTTGTCTGCTTTTCTTTGTTACCTGAAGAAATTTCATTAATTCCCAACATTGAAATTTGACGTCGATGGGACCCTGTTTTCATATGATTTTTTTTGAAGTTACAAATTGTTTTCTCTTCCAAGGATACTTTCCCCATTCCATAATCAATGCCACATATTTCACAACAGATCTTTATATTAGTTTTTCCATTTTCTAAATATACCTTTAGTGTTAGCTTCTCCTTGACAAACTCTTCCATTAAACTATTCACTTTATGTTACCAAGATGCCAATACATTAGGATCAATGACAACTTGTTCCATTGACTCGGACACATTACAAGCTCTTGGTTGTTTATGCATAGGTTCCTCCACATTCCATTCAATGTTTTCAGATATTGGTGTTCCCTCTATTACATGTGATTCCAATGTATCAACAACCATCGTGCATACTTTCCTCTTAATACCTATATTTGTTGTTGTAGGTTTCCTTCTTTCCTCTTGCTTTGCATTTAAAGGAAATCCAATTGAGCCAATAATAAAATCAAAAGGATATTCAACGACTTTATCATTCACAATTTCAGAATAGATATCAGCATATGTATAACCTTTTTGACATTGTACTGTGCCAAGGGGACAATTCTCTTCACCAATAAAAATGCCAAAGTCCACAACATCACTTGGATCCATCTGCATTTACATCCATGTGTACCTTTTAGTTGGGTAAGAAATGAATAAAATTATAACATTTTTTTCAAAATTTTGGATATAATAAGGCTACGAAATGAGGTGAGTGCATCCATAAATAAATGAAAAAAAAAGTAATTCAAATTTACACATGCATATTAGTTCATTAATAAAACAAAGAGCTAGGAAGCAAGGTATGCACTTTCAATTCAACTCTCTAAAAAGGATGAAGAAATATTACTATCAAGATGAAACACCTTGAAAAAAAATGTATTGTTAGTGGCTTATGCAAATAGACCTCCCAAAACTGAAGAGTTAGCTTCGACGTACCTACAGAAGATCAAAAGGTGATCAAAACAAGAGATGAAAAAACATAGAGGTGATCAAAGGTATTTGTTCTTTTTGGAATTTAGTCTTGTTCTTTTTTATGAAAATTCCCCAAGCATTACAATCCACTCTATGAAATGATAAAAACATCATAATTGACTAATATTCCCAACGTGAAAGCCTAAACTCTATTCTACATGGTGTTTGGCCTTGGGGTAAGAGAAAAAACTTACTAATAAGTGAACTTGCCTAATAAATGAAGAATGGTCCAAGGAGAGATAAATTTGTTCAATAGTCACTCACAAAGCTCAAGTAAACCATTTTAGAAACTTCCTACATAAATGCAACAACTCTTAAATTCACTCCCTAGATCTTTGAGACCAATTTTGCATCCAAATGGTGAATATTACGTAGTTGTTAGAGATTCTATAGCTCGACAACACAATGAAATTGCAGCCATAACACTTTAAGTGACCTAAATCTCTCACATTAGTGTGAATAGGTATTGTAGCTCTAATGATGGGTAACAAAGAGAAATCAGCAAGATTTTGGAAAGGAGGCGTTTAATTTCACATCATAATGTTAATATGCATACTGCTTTTATCATCAACATTGTAGACCTAGTCAAACTGATGTAGATAGTGCTGGAATTACTTTTACATAAGTTTTTAGCTATGTAGAAGATATGTGATGACACATGCTTTGTTAACATAACATTGGGCTGGTCACCTTTTGGTAAACAAGGCACATATACTATAGAACGCATAACATGTTCTATAAATGTTATATAATATGAAAAAAACGAATTATCAAACTTCATATAACGACAATTAGTATTAAATATAGTTCTGAAATTACTCTTCTTCTATTAAATAATTTAGCTATGTAGAAGATATGCTATGAAATATTCTCTATCAGCATTGGATTGGGCACCTTTTTAATAGGATGCATAATTTTTTTTGAAGGTTCTAGTATGCCAAATATGAATTATCAAACTTCATATAAAGACATCTAGTTCACAGACTCTTCTAGATAGCTACATTGAGAGGTCAGATAACCAAATTCACCACCAAGATCAAAATACCAAGGAATACATCCCATCTTCATCCTGACTTCAAAAGATGTCTACAAGGGAATACAAGAAGAACCCATTCATGGCTTATCCAGGGAGGCACTTATGGACCTGCCAAGAAACTGATACAAGAGGAGATCAACATCTTCCTCGGACATCCAAAGGATGTGAACAATATAAATTCTTTCATACTCTTAGAAAAATAAACATCAAAGATGTCAAAGAGAGTAGTTCAAGCTCAAATTAAAAGAGCTTCATCGATCCATTCCCCACTATTTCACCTTCACATATTTCAGTGAACTATAAGAGGCTAGATGCCATAGAGAGTGCCTCCTTGGATAAGCCATCTGCCTTCTTGTTGTATTCTCTGTAGACATGAGAAAAATCAAGGGAAAGAAAGGATGATTCAAGATTCCTGATATTTTGACACCAACCATATTCCTGATTCTTGAGAAGAGTTATCATTGTCACCAAAGCAACTACTTCCCTCACTTTGGGTTTAATCCAACACATGGAGGGCTTACCTAAGAGAAACTAAGTTATAAAGATAGATGTAATTTCAGAGAGACTTAGGTTGCTACATCAACTATGAATGATTTCTTGTTGTAAATAAAGTTGATGTTAAGAAAATGTTTTCAGAAAGATGTTAGTTGATGTTAAGTTGACTTCAAAGATGATGTTAAATTATTTCAGAAATGATGTTAAATGATTTTAGAACTATTTTCAATGTTCTTTATTAGTGCAGAGTTACAGTTTGAATATTAATTAATGTATGTGTAAATTCCCTCAAACTGCAGATCTAAATTATTAATTCAATTACTGCTATAAAACCTGCCAGAAATGTGTCTTTTCAAACAACTATGGTCCATTTTGTATATTTTGTAAGATCTTAGCTCTTTCTAATACCAATTTTACATTTTTTATATGATGCTTATTGATGCACAATGTGCTATGAATCCAGAAGACACCAACAATATTTTTTTCGTGCTACTTTAATTAGGTAAACCATGGCTTCAGTATAAATGTAGAGGATCCTAGTTGGGAAAGAAGCTTCACAAATATATTCACAACTCCCCAAAAATAATCATAGAAGCTTTAAATCTTAAATATGAATGATAAAAACAATCAAAAGTACACAATTGAGAAATATGATCAGCCCTACTAGAAGCAACAAAAAATTATGCATTATTTAGTTCCCTAATGACCACATCATGAGGTGTAAATTTCATGTATTCCCATCACCAAAGTGATAAATTTGATAAATAATGAGTAGATTAGCAAATATTTCAAGAATAATGAGAACAACATTGATGCATCCATTAGTGAACTGCATAGTGTCTCATCCTAAAACATCAACTTGTGTAGAGTCACCGATTACAATCTGCAAAATGCTACTATTAGATGTATAAGGATGCATCTCATGAGATTGAATCATATGGTGTGAGGTGCAATAATCAGGTTTTCGGTTTTTTTGAATATGCTTATAAGGCTTGACTAAATAGTGCATGTAATTTAGTAGAAGAAGGTTTGGGCACTGAAATTTTGTGCTACTACATGGCTTCATTCAATGGCTCTAGTTTTATCCAACATTTAGATTCATCATGCCCAAGTATGACACAAAAAATACAGATTGCACTTGATTTATAAGATTTATATTGGAAAAAGTTAAATAAAAACATTGTAAGATTTATATGGATAAAATTTATATACATGCTATTCCAAAGTAAAAAGGGGCAATCCCAAAATCATCTAGGCTCAATATATATAAAACATTTCTATATGAATCAAAAGGATAATAAGGAAGGGAAC
The DNA here is from genome assembly GCA_001517045.1 of Pseudotsuga menziesii. Classification (NCBI taxonomy): domain Eukaryota; kingdom Viridiplantae; phylum Streptophyta; class Pinopsida; order Pinales; family Pinaceae; genus Pseudotsuga; species Pseudotsuga menziesii. The sequence goes on along the minus strand of LPNX010757880.1, from coordinate 169,210 downwards.
TTAACCAACAACAAAAAAATTCTTAGTGGAATGAGAGATGAAATGGACCTTCACAAAATCAAGGATAATTTTCTTCACTTTGTCCACTTCATTGTTGTGTTCCACAAACTATGCAGGATGAGTAGGGAATGTAACCTTCTCATCAACAAAAAACCAAAGGTTAACCTCCTCCAACAACATCTGATGTCTGCACTTCCAAGGAGTGAATATTGTGGCACCTTCCAACAGATCACACTCTCTAAGACCTAGACTAGCCATCCCTAGAACTCCTAGAGAACATCTCAACCAAAGATGTCAGGGTGAAAACAAATCAATGAGAAAAACCAGTCACAAGTGCAGAGTGCCTCTTTGATGCATAAACAATAGTCCAATACCTATGGAAACTAGGGCATCACACCCAACAACCTAGTATAGGTCTTGATGCTTAAGCCTTATTTTAGCGATAAATCCACTTCAATCACTAAAGCTAAGATATAACACCCAGTGAAATCCTCTGACAAATCCCTCCCACGGGGAGAATCCCACTCCATACACAGCTCCTAGAAGATGTTTGATAACATGCTATGATACCATGTTAATTTTTAGAACACTATACACAGATCTGCACTCAGAAACTGAACCCTAACAATTAGGAAACTAAAAACTACTAACATCTCTCAAAACAACAAAGTCTTAACACTAAAATTGCATACACATACAATCTAAAAAATACAAACAACAAGTAAAAATATGACCTCTCAATCACATCTTCTTGTATCGACTCAGAAATAGGAAATTCAATGCACTAGCTCAAAACTGAAGTCTCATGAACTCCTACTTTCATCTATGGATAGCGAGCCTATCATAGGTCTTGATCCTTAAGCCTTATTTCAGGGATAAATCAGCTTCAATCACTAAAGCTAAGGTATAACACCTAGTGAAATCCTCTGTCAGGTCCCTCCCATAGGGAGAATCCCACTCCATACACAGCTCCTAGAAGATGTTTGATAACATGTTATGATACTATGTTAATTTTCAGCACACGGTACATATATTTGCACTCATAAAATATACCCTAACAATTATGAAACGAAAAAATACTAACATCTACCAGAACAACAAAGTCTGAACACTAAACTTGCATACACATACAATTTGAAAATACAAACAACAAGTAAAAATATGAACTCTCAATCACATTTGCTTATATTGAATCAGAAAGTTCAATGCACTAGCTCAAAACTAAAGTCTCACAAACTCCTACTGTTATATTTGCATAGCGAGCCTATCATAGGTCTTGATGCTTAAGCCTTATTTCAAGGATAAATCAGCTTCAATCACTAAATCTAAGGTATAACACCCAGTGAAATCCTCTGACAAATCCCTCCCACAGGGAGAATCCCACTTCATACACAGCTCCTAGAAGATGTTTGATAACATGCTATGATACCATGTTAATTTTAAGCACACGGTACACATATCTGCACTCAGAAACTAAACCCTAATAATTAGGAAACTAAAAACTCCTAACATCTCTCAAAACAACAAATTCTGAACACTAAAATTGCATACACATACAATCTAAGAAAACAAACAAAAAGTAAAAATATGAACTCTCAATCACATCTGCATATATTGACTTAGAAATAAGAAATTCAATACACTAGCTCAAAATTGAAGTCTCACAAACTCCTACTGTCATCTCTGCATAGTGAGCCCTGCCTTTCTTTTATAGACTAAGAAAGGATAAGGTTAAAATGAATTGCAATCATCCATGTGTTTTTCCCTAGGCTAGGAGAAAACCCTAACCGTAACTCTTCTTGGTGTCTACATGTATCACTCTGCTAGGAATAGAATGCCCATTAAGAGAGAATTGAATGAATGAAAGAATATTCCTCCCTCCTAGGTAACTGTGACCTGTCCAAGATCTAGCCCACTCCCTTGATGCATGCACTTTCATAATTTAAGAACTGACCTTAACAAAAGAAAAAAATACCTTTAACTAATGAAAATGCATGTGTTGTCCTAAATCTGGAACAACACTTCTACAACAAGAAAAAGATAATGTTAGCTCTCTAATGCATGCATCCTAAACCACACCTAGATGAATTCTATGCTTTATAGAGGCCTAATTAGTGCTGCACCTCATCCCTGCCACCACTTCTTCACCCTCATCCAATATTCCTCACTGTTGTGCACAGAAACCTAGGGGAAGGATCTGTTGTAGTTACTGAAGGAAAACAGTTACCAATGCAACAGATAAAATCTAAGGAAAATTATAATATTGGTTGGGGATAATGTTGGGTTTCTATTTTGTCACTTTTTGAACCTATTAACATCCTTAAACCAATGCCTTTTGGCCTAGTTTTTACACGTCCATTTTCTCACAAATCAACATTATTTTCTTAGCCTCTTGCACATATAAATAAAAGTATGATGAATTATTCTTTACAAATATTTATTAGTTTATTTACATGAATTTTAACTAATAGTTGGTTTATTATAAATGGAATAGACACATTTCATGGATTAAGGACGCCACACTTTACACGCATTCACTACTTTATAAGGCCTTGACCATAAAAATTCCAACACAAGGTTCAAATGTATAGTCTACATAATTATTCCAATTCTATAAGTAGTATCAATGCATATATGGTATGAAGGAAAATGTACCCTCCCAACCAGCTATCCTGGAATATATATGTGGCATTTACTATAAATTTGTGAAGTACCTAAATTGGGTGTAGTTCTAGAAGTAACCTTGTGTAACTAATTGTAAGTATATGGGGTCTTTTAATTGAAAATTTTTAATATAGCATCCCAAACACTATAAATTATGGCCTCTACTCATTTGAGGGGGGTAGATTATGCATTAGTGTTATCTCTATATTCATTTTCGAGTGCAATGCAGAGACAAGATGGAATAAGAAGATTGTGGCGACATTAAAAATACCAAGAAAAGATATGCTTAGAATCAATATAATTGATCAAGTGATATGAAGTTGTTGAGTTGATTACAAAACTGAGTACAAAAATCTTAGATGTGCGTACCTATTGTTAGATTTTACTACTTGTTACATAGATATGCACTTCTTATGAATAAAGACCCTAAACTAGGAATAAAAAAACTCTCTAAACAACTATGAAACCACAGACTATGTATATACTAAAAAACAGACTCTACAATCACTGCATTATATTGCAAAACCAGAACAACAAAGTGTATTTACTTAAATTTGAATTAAATATTAAACTGGGAATTATGACAGCATGTAAAAAATTCCGTAACTCTCAATCACACACCAATCACATCTGTCTTACAATGCAATAGCTTAAAATTAAAAGTTAGTGGCTATGATTCACAATTTCACCCTCACGATTAAATACATGAAACAACAAAAATAAATCAGTAGAATGTAGGTGCCTACTAGCATCGTGATAGGGGCTCATAAGTTTATAACTATGAGCACATAATGCTGCTCTAGGTCATAACATCTAATTGCAATGACTAAGAATATGCATCATCCACAATAATAATAACGTTAACACCATCAGACACATAAGAGTTTGCAATGCCAAAGGCTTCTTTAATCAAATATTAGGCATAAAAAGGATTCCACGAGTATTTTTTCAGCTTTGGACAAATGTTGACAATACTTGCACAGTGCACCCAAAAAATGATGTCATACTTTCAAAATGTCATATTGCTCTTGGAAATAAGCTGCCAAAGAAGCCATTAGCACTAAGAACTAAACCATGTCTTGTGCACCAAAGCAATATTTAAGGATTCTCCATGAAAGTGCAAGAGAAATAAACAATTCGATTGCACATATTCCTAATGTTGTGAAGGTGTAGTAGAATATGTGGTCAACTGCTATACAATCACCATGCAGACAAAATATCACCCCCCTTCAACCACCATAATAAAGCATGCTAAAAGTTGTCAAGAATCTAAAGACAACAAAGGAACCACAATAGGAACAGAACCCCAACAAAGAAATACAATAAAGGAACAGAGTCCCAACAAAGAAAGACAATAAAGGAACCACCGGCTAGTCATAGAAACTAAAAGCCCTTTGGGGTGGATTGAATATAGGTAGACCTATGCATGCATGAGACCTTACCAATTTGGCTTGGCTTGAGCACTTATAGAACTGCTAGTAACTTTATTAGACTTGGACAAGTCCCCAAGAAGCACAAGTACCTAATGTCACAGGAACATTGCAAAAAGCACATTCCTACCCCCAGGCACCTATCTATATTGGGAAGATGGTGGTTTAAAGGGAGGGAAACCCCACCTAAGGAAAACCTATGGAAATTAGCACCACTAAATGGAATATTGAAGGAGATAGAAGCCATATAGAAACCCACCTTCAAAGTTAACATTGGTTGCACTTCCACCACCAAAAGAAAAGGTAGATGTCATTATGGGAATGCTTAGATTTGGCAAGTTTAAGCCAAAAACACCAACTCCATAAACACTTGGTTGAGTAGTGGCAGTCAAATTCACTGAAGGTAAAGGCATGGAAACTTTCGGATTAGAAGGGGTAGGAACTTCCCCACTGATGGGAACATAAAAACTTACCCATCACTACCTCACATTGGGCATTAACAACATGATATGTAAGCCATCAGTCGACCAACGAGGAATCACTAAGCTATGTGGAACAGGGCCCCAACAAAGAGAAGAATTAAGTGGCATGTTTAATCAGAGGATTAAACATAATATGCCTTACCTCCAACAATGCTATGTGGTGGTTATGCATTCCCTCCTCCAACGTGCCTCCTCCAACACTGCTATGCACCAGAGAAACCTCCCTCCTCCAAAACTGCAAACCCACCATAAACCCATGACTAGAAAATGGTGGACAAAATGGTGAAAAAATTCTATGCACCAGAGAAAATGGAGCTATGCCCCATAAAAACCGCCCTCCAAATCCAGAAAAAAAAATGGAGAAAAACCACAGAAAAACCCACAAAAACCCCTATGCACCATCATGCAAGGTGCACACATGCTTATGGCTTATGATGGAGGCACAAGAAACACTTTGAAATAAAATATGCCCCATAATATTGCATATTTATATGGTAAATAAAAAACCCTTTTTACCCTTAATATACCACCAATATATTGGCTTATAATTTTTTGATTTTTAACCCCCCAATATGAATGAACGTGATATCATATTGGTCCCTAGGTGACGCCCTCGTGGTTATTCTTGAATACATACCCCTACTAAGTCTTATGTTTTTACTACTTCAATAATACCTATACCAAATGTGGTCTCTTTTGATCGAGGTCATCCCTTTATTTTGACCCTAACACTTCAAAATATGCTAATCAGTTTGAACTGTCCTGTGAATCCAACGATTGGGGGGTAATCCTCGTCCCAGGTCACTTCCAAAATGGGAGGGAAATTTACAACCATTTGGATACCTATAGTTAGTGGTCACTCCATGACTGGAGGTGTGGTTATCCATTCTCTAGTCATAGTCCAACCATCGTGAGTGCAACCTACATCCAATCAACCCATGTGAGGTTATGCTTATCTAGGGAATCAACCTATAATGTTCAATCAAATTTACCAACTGATTATCTCCAGAAATGTTTATCCTGGGATCCTTTAATCTAAAAATGTGAATACTTCATTGGTGAAATCTCATTTGACAAATGTTACCACACCCAGAGGACCACCGAGGGGGTCACCTAGAGGACCACCTAGTGGAAATCCTGGAGGACCTCCTGGAAAACCATCTAAAGGATCACCTAGAGGAAAACATAGTGGACCACCTAGAGGACCATCTGGGGGATCACCTATAGGACCACCAGGAGGACCACCAAGTGGCCCACCTGGAGGATCATCAAGAGGACCGGACAGAGGCCCACCTAGAGGATCACCTAGAAACCCACCACCATAGAACCAACCCTTTATAGGAATACTATCATTGGTTATTTCTCAATGAACTTATGGTCCTATTGGTACAAAAATGCCCTATCAATACTAATGGTATCCACAGTCAAACAAACAATTCACATTTCTCGCTACTCTCGATCTATCGAACTTATCATATTTGACTAATGATCCTGTGACGCGATCCTTCATGGCCACCGATTCCTATTAAGTTTCCTTCGCACATACCAAAATTCAATGGTAAATATGGTGAAGATTGAAAGAAATAGGTCACCATAGTTCAAGCTCATTACCTGCTTTAGAGATAAAAGAAAATCCATATTCAACCACCAAAACCTCATAATAGTTCATACAATATGAGATGAAAATCAACATGAACTCATAATCATGAGATGCATATATAGAAAATAGATACTACCTCTTTGGTTTTGTCCTACAAATTGAGTACATGGCCATCCCAATGTTGTAGATGGATGTCCATGAAGCTGTTAATATTAGAGAGTAGATGGTCTTTGTGTTGATGTATTTTTAACTTCGGNTCATATATTGTATTTGATTAGTCCCCGATGTTCCTATCGGGAGAATCAATAATGTAAACAAGTCATGTAAAGTCATAGAGGTTAACCCTCCTTGTTGATTAGGGGTTAAAGTCCTCACAGTTTTGGGGCACTAGGGTTATTAGACTCTCCTAGAGAAGTTGGCCCTGGTAAGTTACTGTCAAGTCAAAAACTAGTATAAATAGAGAGTGAGCCTCTCTATTTATCACACAGTCACTCACACTGAGTTGTAGCACATGAGTGAGAGAGAAGGAGCTGGGATAAGAGAGAGAAAATTTGTGGGAGACGATCTTACTATCTTTGGGTTTTACTACTTCCATTGGTGCTTATTCTATCTCTAAGGAAATTGCGGGGTTTTCTCCTTTATGGTTTCCCCGAGGAAAATATTTGTTTCTATTGTCTCTTATGATTGATTGATGTGCATGCTATTCTCTCAGATAAGATCCTAAGATAATATTGTCTAAATTGATAAAAATCTAACATGGTATCAGAGCTAACTTGAGAAGAAGACACTGTGCAACTGTAGAAGCTAGGGATTCTTACTTTTTGGGTCTCTCTCCACAATCCATCAGCAAAAGGAGACTAGGATGAACCTCCATTGAAGGGCGCATCTTTCTGTCTCAACAGAATTTGATTCTGAACACTTTCAAGTTTTGACCTACCACTGCATTAGGAAATTAGGGATTTTTACTGAAGAGGAATTCTTGAGTGAGACCAGGTTAGGATTTCTCTCCTCCTCAAAATCGAATTTTAGAGACAAAATCAAGGTTTTTGGTTGGGTAGAACTCTGGGAAAGTCAAACCCTAATATTTCCTGGAACCAAAAAACCAACACTGCAGAAGATCAACTCTAGATCCAGTTTTTCAGCTTCTCAAATTTGTAAGATCTAAATGTTTTGTATTTCCATTTGATGTTCTTAGTTAATATGTCTCATCACACCAAGCTTCATGAAAATATTGATGGAGATGATAACTTCTGAGCTTGGAAGTATAGGATCCCCTTGGTCCTAGAAGAAAATGTGTTGGACTCTTACATCAGTGAAGAGGTTCTATTTCCAGAGGGAGATGAGGCTAAGGCATTAAACAAAACGAAATTGGTCATGGATAAGAGGATTATTTCTGATTCAATCAAGGATCACCTCATACCATAATTTTCCTCCCTAAAGACACCAAAAGAAATGTTTGATGCCCTGACCAAGCTATTTAAAGGGAAGAACTTAAACCGGAAGATGGCTTTGAGGAACTAGTTGAAGAGTTTGAAGATACAAAATGCAGAGACCATACAATCATACTTTACATGGGTCTCCCAAATCAAAGAACAAATTGAAGCAGTGTATGAAGAAGTGGAGAATGCAGAAATTGTGATGACCACTTTGAATGGTCTCCCTAGGTCATGGGACTCCTTCATTCAAGGAATTTGTGCTAGAAGAAAGCTAGTCACCTTCTGTAGACTGTGGGAGGAATGCTCACAAGAAGAATCTTGAATAGTATCCTAAGAAGAGAATATGGGATGTGAAGATCAATATCTCATAGTACACTCCAAGAAAATCAAGTGGGACTATCATCATCATAAAGGTAAGCATTCTCACCAGAAAAATAACCCTAAAAGATATAGCAAAGATCTGTCCAAAATCAGATGTTATACATGTAATGAGAAAGGACACTTTGCCAGAGAATGTCGTAGAAACAAAGGTGGCTCTCGTAAGAAGAAGGGAAACAAGAGAATACATCATCCTTAGAATGTAGAGGATGATGAACCTCCCAGAAAGAGAGCCAAAGAAGAAAGTGAATATTCTTCTAGTGATGAAGAATATGTTCTAATTTCTATCCTCACAGGAACTATCACACATGGAAGCAATGATTGCCTCATAGACACTGAACAATGGGGATTCCAAGAATATGATGGGATTCAAAGAATACTTTGTGAAACTATCTGAACATGAGTCACCTCACAAAGTGAAACTTGGGGATGACTACCAGTATCCAATAAAAGGTAGTGGTGAATCCTCCTATAAACTAGACTCTAGAAAATCTATGAAGATGAAGGATGTCTTTTTTGTACCAGGACTAAAGAAGAATCTCCTCTCCATATCTGCATTGGATGCAAAAGGCATAAGGGTTTCATTTGTAGATGTCCAAGTTCTCATGTGTCCGAAAGGAAAGACTATAGATGATGCAGTAGTGATCGAGAAGCAAGAGGGAGGACTATACAATATGAAGGGCTAACCACAATAAGCTTTGGTCCATGACTCAGTAGAGACAAATGAACTTTGGCATATAAGGCTTGCACATGTGCACTATAGAGCACTGCCACTTGTGATCAAAGCTATTGAAGGTCTTCCATAAATATAGTTAAAACATGATGGTGTATGCAAAGGATGTGCGAAAGGAAAGAACACAAAGAAGACATTTCCAAGTATTGAGAGCAAGGGAAAAGGAATCCTGGAAATCAACCACTCCGATGTATGCAGTCTGATGTCATCCATTTCATTGAGTGGGTATGTTTACTATGTTTCTTTCATTGATTATTTTTCTAGGAAGACATGAATATACTTCTTGAAGAACAAAGATGAATTATTTCGCAAGTTCAAGGAATTCAAAGCCTTGATTGAGAACCACACCGAAAAGAAGATAAAAACCTTTTGATTAGACAATGGCAGAGAATTCAAATAATTATGCAAAGATTAGGGGATTAAGAGGGAGTTGACCACTCCATATAATCCACAATAGAATGGGGTTGCAGAAAAGAAGAATAGAACGATCATGGAAGCTACAAGGGAAATGCTTCATGATCAAGATATTCCCATGCATCTATGGGCAGAAGCTATCAAGATAGTGGTGTATGTACAGAACCATACTCCACACAGAGTACTCGAGAACAAGACACTTGAAGAAGTCTTTTCCAACAATAAACCAGAGGTCAACCATCTCAGAATATTCGGTTGTCCAATGTACATACACATTCCAAAATAAAAGAGGACAAAGTTAGATCCTTCTGGAAAGAAGGGTATATTTGTGGGATATAGTGAAAGCTCGAAAGCTTATAGAATATACTTCCTAGGATTCAAGAAGATCAACATTAGAAGAGACATAACATTTGATGCAGAGTCATCTTACAACAAATCCATAAAGAGACTAGTTGAATACTTTGAAGAAACAAAAGTACCAAGAATTCAAGATATAACTATGACCAATGCAAATCAAGATGAAGATCGAGAAATCAAAGAACCCCAGGAACCTGTAGATCCACCCCAAGAGAAGAATCCTCATAAGAGGAAACCTGCGTGGATATGAGAGGCTATCCAAGGTGCGGAAAGATATGGGGCTCTAGAAGAAGTGCATAGAGAGAGGAAAAGAACTAGGTCCTACTCCAGTTATGTAGCCCTATTATGTGACATCATTGATAAAGAACCTTCCAACTATGAAGAAGCGACAGAGAAGAAATAATGGAAGGATGCTATGATTGAGGAGTACCAGTCGATCATGAAGAATGGTGTCTGGGATTTTGTCCCTAGACCAGAAGGGAAGTCAGTTGTGACTTTTAAGTGGATCTACAAGATCAACCATGCTGCAGATGGAAGCATAGAGAAATATAAAGCAATATTTGTGGCTCGTGGCTTCTCCCAAAAAAAGGAATAGATTATGAAGAAATTTTTGCACCTCTATCCAGATACAATTCCATTAGATCAGTACTTTCTCTGGCTGTAGTAATGAAATGGAAGATACACCAGATGGATGTCAATACTGCTTTCTTGAATGGTGTAGTGGAAGAGGAAGTGTATGTGGAGCAGCCACTTGGTATTGAGAGAGATGACAAGGAGACTCATGTGTGCAAATTGAAGAAAGCTCTGTATGGTTTGAAACAGGCACCCAGGACATGGTACGGTAGAATTGATAGCTTCCTATCCAGTTTAAGCTTTACCAAGAGTAAAGAAGATTCCAACCTTTACTACAAGGTTGAAGAAGGTAACCTAGTGATACTCCTACTATATGTAGATGGTCTGTTTGTAACAGGTGTAGATGGGTTGATTGTTGATACGAAGAGAAAGCTTGCTGTCGAGTTCAAAATGAAGGAATTGGGTATGATGCACTACTTTCAAGGCATGGAGGTGTGGCAAAATGCATATAGAATATCCCTAGGACAAGGAAAGTATGCAATAGAGATCCTGAAGAGGTTTGATATGATGGAATACAAGGCCATGACTACACCTATGACATAGAACCTGAATTTATTGAGTGAGGCTTCATTAGAATCGGTTGATGCTACGATGTATCATCAAATGATTGGGTCCTTGATGTACCTGAAAAATATGAGACCAGATATTTGCTTTGCTATGAACACATTGATCCAATTCCTAACGAATCCGAGACATGTTCACCTGATTGTTGCAAAGCATATTCTGAGGTACCTGAAAGGTACAGTTGATTGTGGGCTCAAGTATGAGGCAGATCAGAAGATTAACCTGGAGGTTTATGTTGATTAAGATTGGGCAGGCAGTGCCATTGATAGGAAGAGAACTTAGAGGTGTTGATTTAGTATGGGATCAAGTGTGATCTCTCTTGGTTTAGTAGGAAGCAGTGTTGCGTGGCACTGAGTAAAGCTGAAGCAGAGTATGTTGCAGCTTGTTCGACTAGTTGTGAGGCAATGTGGATGAGAAAGCTACTATCTGATTTATTTGATCTCCAGTTGGATGCTACTTGTATATATTGCGACAACCAAAGTTGTGTGAAGTTTTCAAAGAACCTGGTGTTGCATGACAAGTCGAAGCATATCGAGATCAAGTAGAGAGGAGCAGTGAACAAGTAGATAGTTGATGTGTTGACCAAGCCATTAGCTAGAGTGAAGTTTGAGTACTTCAAGGAGAAGCTTGGTGTTCTCCAGATCGAGGTTCCTTCCAAGAGGAATTGATGAGTCTGTGATCCCTTCTTACATGGCGCTAGGATTGGTTCCTCCCATGGTTAGATATAAGTGTTGTAACCTTCTAACATGGTGGTAGGGTTGGTTCCTCCATGGTCAGATATAAGTGATGTGCCCTTCTGACATGGTGGTAGGATTGGTTCCTCCCATGGTCAGATATAAGTGTTGTGCCCTTCTAACATGGTGGTAGGATTGGTTCTTCCCATGGTCAGATATAAGTGTGAAGCCCTTCTGACATGGTGGTAGGATTGGTTCCTCCCATGGTCAGATATAAGTGTTGATCCTTTCCCTGGATGATAGTAGGTGTTTCCTATCATGTCAATGGATGTAAGTGCAGAGCCTTTCCTTGGATGATATTAGGTGTGTCCTATCATGCTAGTGGATTTAAGTGCAGGTCCTTTCCACAAATGGTAGTAGGTGTGTCCTACCATGCTAGTGGATGTAAGTGCAGGTCCTTTCCATAGATTGTAGTAGGTGTGTCCTACCATGCTGGTGTATGTGAGTGTAGGGCCTTTCCACAAATGATAGTAGGTGTGTCCTGTCATGCTGGTGGATCTAAGTGCTGGGGAATTTCTATAGATGGTAGTAGGTGTGTCCTATCATGCTAGTAGATGTAAGTGATGGGGCCTTTCCATGGATGGTAGTAGGTGTGTCCTACCATGCCAGTGGATGTAAGTGCTGGAGTCTTTTCACAGATGGTAGTAGGTGTGTCCTACCATGCTGGTGAATATAAGTGTTGAGCCTTTCTAACATGGTGGTGGATGTGTTCCTCCCATGGTTATATGTGAGTGCTAGGCCTTTTTGACATGGTCATGGACGTGTTCCTCCCATGGTCATATGTGAGCATTGGGCATGCCTTTCTGACATGGTGGTGGATGTGTTCCTCCCATGGTCAGATGTAAGTGTTGGGTGGGCATTTTTCACTGGGTTAGATATAAGGGCTGAAGAAGATGAATACCTCCATGGAGGCTAGGCCTACAACCAGCATGAAAAAGGGCTAGCTCTGTAGCACTTCCTGTGATGAGAAGAGTTAAGAGATAGCACTAGTTGATCGAGATAGCGGAAGTAGTGATGATGATGATCCAATGATGATTCATCTTTGATCATGATCCCATGATGATCTAGATTTGATGATGATCCAATTTCGATGATGATCCAGTGATGATCTAGACTTGATCCAGAGAAGAAGACTTGTACTGATGAATTGTGTCAAGAGAATACCTTCCTAGTTAAGAGGGAGTGTTGATGTATTTGTAACTTCAGAATGTATTCACTTATGTATTTCATAAATTGTATTTGATTAGTCCTCGATGTTCCTATAGGTAGAATCAATAATGTAAACAATTCATGTAAAGTCATAGAGGTTAACCGTCCTTGTTGATCAGGGGTTAAAGTTAGACTCTCTTAGAGAAGTACACCCTCGTAAGTTATTGTCAAGTTAGAAACTAGTATAAATAGAGAGTGAGCCTTTCTATTTATCACACAGTCACTCACACTCAGTTGTAGCACATGAGTGAGAGAGAAGGAGTTGGCATAAAAAAGAGAAAAGCTGTGGGAGATCATCTTACTATCTTTGGGTTTTACTACTTGCATTGTTTCTTATTGTATCTCTCAGGAAGTTGTGGGGATTTATCCTTTATGGTTTCCTCAAGGAAGATATTTGTGTCTATTGTCTCTTATGATTGATTGTTGTGCATGTTATTCTCTCAGATAATATCCTAAGATAATATTTTCTAAACTGATAAAATCTAACACTTCGATCATGGAGGGATTAATCAATGTGAGCAGGGCTCTTCTCATGGCTTTATAAAGACTAATATGAATAGTAGCAATGTTTCATTTTACTAAATGTCAAGCATGGACTGCGGGTAGCTAGGAATTAATCATCGACCCTCATTCAATAGGATATATTTGTTAAGTGTGGGATATGTCGATATCAACGTTAGGCATCCTAAAATATGAGAATTGAACATCTCTCCATACCTGCAACCAACACACATCCCTATTTTATCTTGCCACATCCAAACCCACACGCTTCCTCCCAATTCCTATATGTACCCTAAGTATCTTCATTCTTGAAAACACTATTGAATGTATACAAGTTGTGAAGGACACCTAGATATTTTGAATCATTACCAAGAAAGAAAATAAATTGTTTATTGCATTATAAATATTACAAGTGTTCAAGCAGGACACAGTAAACTTGAACTAATATGAGGTGAAATAAAGAAGATATATCTCCCCTAAACCTTTTGTATTTGATAAATCGTTGACCACTCTTGAGAAAATCAAAGGTCTCTCCAAAGAGAGGCCATCCCATAGTACCTGGAGGAAGACCTTTCTTACCACATCTAACTTCATTACAGTGCAACAAGGCGATTATGCTGTAGAGAAAACTAAAAGATAATGCTATTATGCTTAAAATAGCCATCACTTGACTAGTACCCAGTACCCAAGATTTCTCTTTTATATTTTCAGGCCTTTAAATCTGCTCAATATGCACAATTAGGCATTTGTATTTCCTCTTTAATAGGATCAACACTTCACTTTATAGTGTTTCCCTTCCTCTAGATTGTTATTATGTAATCGTATTTTATTGAAGCCCCTCAACAAAGTATCAAATAAAATTTCATATATGTCTTGGTAACTATGGGAATAAGTTGACAATAAAACATTCCTACTAAACAACTATTTCCTCATTTAGTGTTAAATCCATGAATGTTTTTAGTCTGGTGCATTAGCCTTTCTAAACAATAACTTTTAACATGTTTGTTTCTCCAGATATGGTGAAAATTCCTTCTCATTTTGCTTAACGGTAGTTATTTGTGTGAAACTTTCATTATCATGTAAGGTAGAAGTTTTGTATGTCTAATCACATGCTCTTGAAGTTATACTGAAATATTAGTTGCATTCAATCACAACTTTGTTAAATTCTCTCTATTGCATGCGAAGTGTTTAATTGCACATATTTGTGGAAGATGCTTGTTTGTTAGTTGTAACACACCTCAAAAATCCATAATAATAAAATGTCTTATTTAACATATATCTAAAGACACATTATTTAAGTCCTTATTTCTAACAAGGTATTATTGAACATTGAGAGCTTATTGCATATTTTTGGCATTTACTTGCTCGTTCAATCTTTCCCAATCTTAGAAAGTAAATAAAGTATTTTTTGAGCAGGATTAATAATAATTATTAATTTAGGAGGTATTACATTAGTTAATTTTTTCTACATCATATCACCCTAAAGATGATGGATAGATTGAGTTTGACAAATGGACATGAGTGTATATGTTTTGCATCTACCATCAATAAAAAAAAAAATCAAATAAATGTTGGGATAGTTACCTACATGTATTGCAAAATTGTTATAAATGAGAAACTCTTGTCTCTACTTGTCATTTTACATTTGATATCTATAATAATTTAAAACCTTTTTCCCCTAATGAACTTTGAGGCTCTCTTCCTTCACCATCCAAATCCCACCAAGAAGAAGCAATATAAGGGTTCTTCCTGCGTGCAAAATTTGGCCAAATTTATGCTACAGTCCATGGTATCCTGTATACTTCAACAAAGGAAAGAAAATTTCTAATCCCTTCATTAATATCATTGAATACCTCCATAGTTTAAGGTTGGTGGCGTGGTTTAGTTTTATTTGGACAAGCAAAGTTTTAAATACCATTAGTGTCATAAGACTAAACTAGTATGTATGGGTCATACAACATCATGCAGTGCGTGGGTTCTAGTGCCTTCAAATTGGATATATGCATCTTATTGGTATTAATGTGTGGCCAATGGATAACAAATCAAGTCCTATAAACCTTCACACTTGATGGAGTAAGTTTCAATGACATACTAGACACCATCTTTCTATATTTTATCCTCCTTTTCTTGAAGATACTCTGCTTGATATCGAAGTGAAAAATACTAGGCAGAGGAAACTCAACACTTGATTGGTTTCAAAGGCACATTTCCCACTTAAGCTGAGGGGGAGTTCCAGTCAGGTTTTGAGCAACAATTTCTTCATCCACAACAAAAATTGAGGACAATTTCCTCCATAAATGAAATGACGAGACCTAGTTCTAGTTTACTTTTCCCAATATGTATTTGTACTATTTACATCTCTGTAATTTTTATTTTTGTATATCTCAACTATAACATTGTAAATTATATCATGGGAGACTTAATCAAAGACAATGTCTCATATATATTTACAATAAATCTTCTGATGAATCTGATCCACCAGTTTTCTAAGTTATTATATATACCTAATTAAATATAGGGTGTATATTTTGTACAAATGTGGCATTTTTTTGCTTATGTCTTGTCTTATGTGAGTTTTCCATTTTTAGTTACAATCTCTTAATAGATTAGTATGCCTATATGGTCGTAGTGATTCCAAGGTTAATCATCTTGCCACATAGGGAGAAATATAAGCAACAGCTAGACTGAAAATTTATCAAAATGTAAATGGTTTTTGTTCCACTTTGCTCAATTCGGGGAATAGTTAAGAGCTTCAAGCATTAAATATGACAAAGTGTGCTTGTGGTCATATGGTGGGAGGTGGAGTCATGTTATGTTACATCTAGTTGGAGTTTGGATAGTAGTGACAAATAAATGGTGTTAATTTTTGTTATAGTATTGTTGGGAGGTTTGGGAGTTAACCATATGACTTTCCATTAAGAAGAAGGATTTCCTAACATGCAGATAATAGACACTCGGTAAATAAAATCCCTAATATGATTTAGTAGGGATGATATACATGCAATTATGTGTAGATAGAGATACCATAAATCAGGTATTATAGGAGGGAGAGAAACTATCCTTGAACACATACTAACACTTGTATTTTATTTAGGAATCTTGCATGCTGCTGTGGAATAAGGTGTATAATAACAAAATAGCCATGATGAAGATTTAATAAAGTCCATATTGAGTTAATTTTATCCTAGTTTGGGTTAAGGTTTAGTAAAGTAAGCATAATGAATATGCACAAAGTTTAGATATGAATCGAGCTTTTTTGGTCAATTTTTTTTTCCTATCAATGACATCATGATGATTGCAGACATGCAAACTTGTAACTAGGGAAGGTAGTAGGAAGAATTGTACTAGAGATTTTGAATTTCACTGCATTCATCTAGATACTAGATTATTTACCATATTTGGATCTATTCACATTATGTTCTACCATGGACAATTGTATTGAACCTATTCCATATCTATTATATCTTTTTGTTCATTATGCTTTTTCTCTTTCCAATTGTGAATATGGATCCTTCGAGGATGGGAGATGTAAAAAGCAGATTCAAACCAATGTGGATTTTACAGTAAATGCGACATTAACAAGAAAATAATAATCCTAAAAAATGTTATAAAATGTAGCATTCCAATCAGAGTTAATTAAAGAAAAATAACTTGACTGGACTTCAATTTTTCATTTAGAATTGAAAGAGGAAGAATTGGCATTGTGCTCATGATAAATAGCATTAGAAACACAGATTTCAAAATCACAAATCATAAGGTAAAATTGATATATATAACATGAAAATCCAAACAAAACATGATGTTTCACATTAAGCAAAATTAAAATGACAAGATTAATGGTTTAAATAGTTGTCATAGATGTTGTACATACTAAACTAGACACTACATAACTAGATTATCCTTGGTTCAAAATGCTATAAGAACATGAAACTTATATGTTTGAGTTAGAATCAACTTGTCAAGCAAACCATTATAGAATTATACTTGTTATATAAATAATTTTTACACTATTTTGTAATAAAACCCATCTCTTTGGAAAGTATCAAGACCCCTCGTCTTGATCAATATTACAATTTTTTAACGAGAGAAGTTTCTCTTGTGGGAATACTATAAACCCACTTCATAACTTAGGATAATATATTTAATAATTTTTATTAAATTTCTACCTACTAGCCTAGATAGTTAGCATCCACTTGCACCACTTGGTCAACACTTGCAATATATACCCCAAGATTTCATTTATTCTGATTTTGGTTTGATTCTCTCCACTTTATTGACTACCAGAATTAGTAACTGCACCTTTCTACAGATTCTGTCTTTATTCTACTTTTATCCATCTTTTTTGTGGATAAGGTAAAGCTAGTTAACTAGGAAACTGCTATCTTTTGTTACCAACCCTTCCTCCATGATTTTCTCTCCAAAATACAGGATTAGCATGTTTTTCCATCACTCTTGACAAATCACTCATTATTTATATAATTCGTGATGTCCTTAACATAATTGGAAAGTGCTTTAGACACCAGTGGGGGTTTATCATATTTAGTAAGCCTGATTTATGAGCTAGCATGAGTTGTCTTCCACAAACTCAATTTTCCTTTATAAGGCCCTATATTACTATTGTAACAATCAATCAATTCATTATTGATCATCAATAAATTATTCATTCTTCACTTCTTCATGTGATTCAATCTCTTTATCCTTCTCTCTACTTTCCTTGTGCATGCTTGTGAGAATTGTCTTGTTGCAAGATCTACCTCCTGTGCTTCTTTGCATCAAGGATCTATTTCTACATGGTATCAGAGCCACAATTTATACATGGTATCAAATCTCAAGGTTTTTCAAGTTCTACAGAGTTGAGGAGTTATATGTTCTCTCTATCAGAGGGCATGCATTCTCCTATTCCTCTCTGAAGAAGAGCTTGTTATTAAGCTTACAATATTTTATCCTAGTTTTATGTGTGCAAGTTGCAGAGAGTATCTTCTTGAGTGCATCAACATCTCAGTATGTATTCTTCTTTAGCTATGATCTCGACTCCCTTCAACTATCATGAATGGGAATCCAAAATTGGCATTCTATTGCGCATTAAGTGACTCTATAGAGTTTCTATGGATTTAGAAAATTAACCAAATTCTATTGTTGAGAAAGCTAACTGGCATAATAGGTTGGAGGAATCATATGTAATGATTTTCCTTGCTATTTCCCCTAATATACCCTTTCAACTAGATGGTTTTACCACTCCAAATCAAGTATGGACCAAACGTGAGTCTCTCTTTGGAGTTCAAGACTAGATAAGAGCACATTAGTTGGAGAATGAGTTATTCTCATTGAGTCCAAGTAGTTTCAATTCTATTGATAGTTTCTTCACCAAATTCAAGTCAGTTTCTCTATTTCTCAAGAAATGTGGTATTGAGAAGAATGAATATCAACTGATTCTTTCCATTCTTTCAAAATTAGATCCTGAATACTTAGTTTTTGTGTCTATGTTTCATGCTACTAGGCTTGTTATTTTTAATTGGAAAATTCCTTCTTTGGGTACATTCTTTGATTCACTAAAAAATGAGCAAGATAAATTGATCCAAGTGGGTTCTCTTAGATATTCCAAGGGTGGGAATCATGAACTCATTGTTCAAGGAAGCAAGAGTACCAAATCAAAAGTGAAGCAAATTGTGAAAGAGAAGAAGCCAAAGTCAAAAATGGAAGATGAAAGTTCGAATCCTATTGATGAAGGTTTAATGAAGAAAATTAAGAAGAAAGGAAGTACATCTAAGTGTTCTTATTGCAGCAAGGCATTTCATTGTGAGAAGAAATGTTTCAAGAACCAGTGTAGATCCAAATCCTAGGCTCTATCAAGAGCTGAGATGGATCAAATCTCTCAAGGTGCAAACCTCTTCTTAGGTATCCATTCATTTGATTCAAACCAAAAGACACCTTTTTATTTAAGGTCCACATATAATATTTTTATTATTAATATTTATTTATGGCTGACATATAATAGTTTTTATTATTTTTTATTTTGTTAGGAACAAACATCGCATCATTTCCCCACACTTGGTTTTAAAACCATATGCAAGGCCCTCCTACAACCATGGGTTGTTTAGGAGGCCTTGCACATGGTCTTAAAACCATTTGCAAGGCCCTCCTAAACCATGTACAATAAAACCATGGGTTTTTTAGGAGGCCTTGCACATGGTTTAAAAACCATTTGCAAAGCCTCCTAAACCATGTACAATAAAACCATGGGTTGTTTAGAATGCCTTGCACATGGTTTTAAAACCATGTGCAAAGCCAACATTTTTTTGTGGAAAATTCAAATTTTTTTTTCTCTTGACCCACATACTTTTTTTACGGATAATTAAATTTTTACATTTTTATTGTTTTGTTAGGTAGGAAGATTACAACTTCTCCCCCATATTAGATTGTTTTTGTGGCCTACATTTATTTTGGCGTATTAGAAAATTTATTTTTTATTAATAAAAATAACGTTACGAAAGTGATATTATTTTTTATTTTGTGTTACAAAATATCTCCCATAATATTCACTATCACTATTATTTTTTGCCGACATGTTACAAGATCTCTCCCATAATATTCACTATCACTATTATTTTTTGTCGACATGTTACAAATGTTACTAATGTTACATCACATTACAATATCTACCCCATACTAGGCTGTAAAGCACCTCTCGGCGCAATAATATGGACATCATGTCTCAAATTCTTGAGAAGCACAACATCAAAGTTCCAGATGAGCTACAGAAGCCTGTTGATTCCTCAAAACACTGTCATAGTGCATCGTTCCAAGGTGATATAAACTATGCCTTGAGGGCTAGAGTAAAATAAATTCCTCACATCTCTGATATATATTTACCTTCTGATATATCAGAATCAGAAATATCAGTGTATTTCTTTGATTATCCACCTATCAGTCTCCTAGATTCATCTCTTGATGATTGTGAATTTTCACTAGATCCTAACGTGTCTTTGGGAATCTCTTCCTCACTCCATAATTATGATGTAGAAGCATTTTTGTAGGATTATATGAATTTCATGAAACCATACTTATCACCATCCATACCATCAACCATACATTTGAATACTCCTAAGATTATACAAGCCCCAAGTTCACTAGGTGATTCCTCATTGGTTTCTTATGCAGTGTTACATATATCAAATGGTTTCAAGTATTACTTATTTTTCAATGGTTGGTTATATATGACCTTAGTAATCATTGTAATTATCTTTAAAATGTTTGGATATGTTATAAACACTTATGTTTCATATCTCAAGTCCATCCATCATTCTAATTTTTACACTCATCAGTTTTCCCTAGTTGCTTAAATGTTTTCTAGTCTAGCCCCATATCCTCTTGGAGACACTGAAGCCTTTTTATTTATTGTTCCATATGATAATATTTCTGATATATCAGAGAATATTTAGACTCATATAATATTGGGAAAGGTTCTACATCATATTGGAATAATGATATGTGATCCACATCACAATTTTTGTACTCTTTGGGAAGGAGTATGCACAGATCTCTTTTCCATTCCAATTTTTTTTTTCATATCATATTATGAAAGCATAAAGATGCGTTCAAATAATTTTCCTACTTCATCATATGATGAGATACAATGAGTCTCTCCTCTTCTTTCTTGCATATTCTACACTCTTGTGCATGATCATAGAGTTCTTGATTTATTCATCAAAGTATTTCACTAGAAGTAGTTCATTCAGTGTGACCATAGCCTTGTTGTTGGGCCCTATATACACATATACGCATCTATATTTTATACATAAACATCATAAATTTGGACTTCAAGGGGGGTGTGGGAATATTGTAAACTCACATCATAGCTTAGGATAAAATATTTAATCATTTTTTATTAAATTCTTACCTACTAGCCTAGATAGTTGGCATCCACTTGCACCACTTGTTCAACACTTTCCATATATACCCCAGGAGCACTGTTATTATGATTTCAGATTGATAGTTTCCACTTTATTGATTTCCATAATTAGTAAATGTTCCTTCCTGCATATTTTGTCTTTATTATGCTTTTATCCAACGTTTCTGTGGATAAGGTAAATCTAGTAAACTTGGAAACTACTATCTTTTGTTGCCAATCCATCCTCCATGATTTTCTCTCACGATTCCAGGATTATCATGTTTTTCCATCACTCTTGACAACTCACTCATGCTTTAGCTAATTCATGAGGTCCTTGATAGAGTTGGAAAGTGCTTTAGCCACCTATGGGGGTTTATCATATTTCATAAGTGTGATTTATGAGCTAGCATCAGTTGTCTTCCACCAACTCAATTTTACCTTATAACAATGTATTACTATTGTAAAAATCAATCAATTGATTATTTATCATCAATCAATTATTCATTCTTCACTTCTTCATGTGATTCAATCTCTTTATTCTTCTCTCTATTTTCCTCAATCATGATTGTGAGAATTATCCTATAGCAAGACCTACCTCATGTGCTTATTTTCATCAAGGCTCTATTTCTACATGGTATCAAAGTTGTTGTTAGCACAAATTTTGTTTACCATAGCTGGAAAGGGCTTAAGGTGAGAAAAAGAGATTATATATTTTATGGAAATATGACTGTGGATCTAATAGGTTGGGTGCTTAAGCGAAGGATAAACTCTTCATATTTCCCAAAAAACCACATGATGAAGGTGAAGAGTGATAAAAATAAATGAAGTAAGTGCTTATGGTAATTTATGGAGGGATCGATGGTACAGATTCAAAGGATGAAAATATCAATGACGGTGATGGGGTCCACTGGGAGAACTTACGCAGTCAATAATAAATTAAATATTAGCGGAATGATTAAAGACATGTTTTGATTGATGGTGAGAATGACAGATGGATAAGATCAACGAATAATAGGTGATCTATTGGAGGAAGCTACGAACTAAAATGAAAAATCAGTGGAGAACAGAAAATAAAGGTGATAGTTAAAGGATGAATGGAATCTACAGTTCGCAATGAAGATCAAGTAAATCCACAATGGATAGACAATCCACTAGGGGAAGATGCATGAAAGAAGAACATGTATTGCGCAACAGAATACAAAAGGTAAAGTTAAAAGGATCAAGGTTTATAATTAGACCTAAGGATGTGACCAAGAGCTAATGGAGAAATTTTTTATATTTAGCCAAGCATATTAGTGAATTGGTAGAGCTCCTAAATTTTCCCAAAAGAAAATATGATAGAGGAACATCCAAAGTTACCCAAGTATTTATTAAAAACATATTAAAAAATATTATTAATATAAATATTTTATAAGTTTATATTAATATTTAAATCCAAAGTGATATGGTTTGGCACAAATCTCGAAAAACATCATATTAAATTTGGGAAGGGTCTAATGTTTGGATGAGCGGCCACCATTTACTCTACTCACTGAGGTAGATAGAGGTGTAATTTTTGAAGTGGTAGTGGAATTTTACCATGGTTTTACGTTTTACTACGTGTCACTCTACGTTTTACTACATGTCGCTCCCATGTTTACTCTGCTAGGAACTAAACCGTTTTTTAGCTTAGCAAAATAAAGTGTATTTTATAGTCTCATGTCCTCTCAGTTTACCTAAGGTTTAAACCTTATTATATAAACTTCATCCCTCCCAAATACACTTGCTCCAAATCCAAAACAGGATATAGTTTTTGAACTAGTGAATGGTTTTCACAAGGAAAATGAAAATTATTTACAAATTTCATTTATTTGGGGAAATTGTTTTTCAATTTCATTTTATAAAATTCATAAATAATTAAATTCAAAGTTCAATATTGTTTTTGGATTTGATTTTATGAGATCCATAAATAATGAAATACAATATGCAAAAATAAAGAAACAAAACAAGGCATGGATTTCTAAATCCGTGGATGGTTTCAGAATTTGTTTTGGAATTTTAATTATGAAATTCATAAAACCAAATATGGAAAAACTTTTAGAACATTTTTTAATAGGATTTTTCAAAAGTTGGGATTTAAGCATGTTTTGTGCAAAATTAGGGTAGTGAATCATTAATCCTTGAGCGAAGGTGTCAGAGACAATTCAGTTTTTATAGCATCAAAGGAGTAGAGGATAAAATATTGATATTCCGAGGCATATTTTAAGCAATCAATTTTAATTCCAGGAGCTCCAACATGCAATGAGTCATAAGTTTAGGACAAATGTAGCAATTATATTTCTATTCATGACACAAAATCAGCTTGATGACTTCAAAATAGCAACCAGAATGATAGTAGACCATCTAAAGAATAATCTTTGGATCATTTTCAGGACTTCAAGAGCACAATAAACATGGCATAGTCAATAATTCAAGATACTTAGCAGGATTTTGCATATTTATTGCAACTTAATTCTATTTTAGGTATGTATATTATATTGGTGTCCTAGAAGATATGAACTGTTTTTTAAGGTTAGTGAAAAAATGTAATAAGGCAGTTACAGATTCCTATTTCTAGCAAGTAGGTAGTTAGCAGCTCAAGGATCATTTTAAATGTATTTTAATCATTTTTTTAAGGTAATGAGGGTTGGAACCCGTGGGAAAGAACTAATTTTTGTAAGAGAGATTCAATATTAATAAAAATATTTCAGATCCAAGCAAATTTTCTACCATAGATTCTTGTGTTATTTATTTTACAGTATGTACTTTCTTTCCTTCATGTGAATGTGTTTCCTCTGTATTTTTCCATTTTGTTATATTTCCATGCTTGAATAAGTGTATATTGGATAAGAATTCATAGGTTTATGCTCTGATTATTTGATTTCAATCATTTACAATCTTTTTCCACTAAATTTAATATTGGATTCATCTTCAGATGCCCATATTAATGGATTGTTTCTTACTCTTCCTTATCACCATACAACCAGCATTTTGATTGTAAAAGAGTAATTACTATGCCTCTGTTAAGAATTCCATTGCAAAACACTGTGTTTAATTATTTTTCACTTTTGACTCCATGCCCAATGACCACCTGTTTCATCCATTATTCCCATTAAAATTCGTTTCTTTTTAAATATATATAGCATTTGTGTTTATCTATTAAGAGATCCCTCTATGGTAGGAAAGAAGCCAGTATTTCTCCTAAATATTGGTTTTGTAGTTACCTTAGGAATATCCTCTCACAACCAACGGTAAATTTTGGGTGATAACATCTTGGTGTCATTGTCGGGGATTGAAGGTGAAATATTCCATAGGGAAAATGATAAATATAATAGATGATTACTGATGGTGAATAGTAGTCACACACAAAGAAGGTTGTACACCATTCACCAGGAGACTCCACTATAAGCAACATTCATAAATCAAATTTTAACTAGTGGCTCCACTGTGTCAATATGGATTCACAATCTACAACGTATTCTCCTATGAATCGTTCACATATTCTAGGTTTTCCAAATCGAATGCCTTGTATTGGAAAACATGTTTTCCCAGATTTAAAGATGAGAAAGGAGATTATGTTGCTTTACATTTGATTAAGATTCATATGCATTCACATAAACTAAAGTTTGGATGGCATGAAGATTGCTTGATGAAAATTTTCATGAATACTTTGGAGGGAGAGAAAAGATCATGGTATGAAATTTTACCAACTGCTAGTTTGTATTCCCTGGAATATTTTCATTCAACATTCTATAAAAGTTTTAAGGAAAGTTACCCATCTTTATCACTATTTGAAAATTCTTGTCAAGTAAATTTTGAAAATTTTATCCAACACATGGAAGTTGATTATGGTGATGAAGAAATTAAATAGTTTTATGAATATTATTTTCAGCATCAAGAAGGAATGTTAGAGGGTAACTCTTAAGATATTCAAGAAGATTTCCAACAAACGGTAGCTCTCCATTTCGCTGAAAATGAAATAGATCAGCATATTGAAGTAGATATTCATGTTCCTTTACATTAGTTCGATGAAAATTTTCACATTTTAAGTAATCAAGATAAAGACGAGGGTAGTTATTAAAATGTCTATTTAGACCATTTATTTTTTGAAACTTTATCTCAAAATGAAGTGTGTCAAAATCAGATTTTTTAAGTTGCTTATATGGAAACTCAAAGCAGTAAGTCAACATATATTTTAGAATTTTAAGAAACAACACACTGGTATATGACACTTTTCAAACAAATTCACAGGAAGGTAATAAGGATGATGATATTATACAAGATCAATAAAATGATAATCATGAGATGCAAGAAAATATTGAGACTTGGCAATTGTGGTATTGCATCATTTTGAATATGAAGATGTTACTAATCAAAATACCTCTCTTGAGAAAATAAATTCAGAATTATTTGATTGTCAGAAGGATATTCCTCATATTCAAAGGGTGCTTGTTGTATTTGAGGTTTTTTAAGGATGTACAAATATTTTTCCTTCTATGAATTATAAGGAAGACAAATAGATGACTTCTACTCCATTGGAAAATGATATTGAGTTTAATGAAATGGAACAACAACCAACATTTAAAAATGAAGGAAGCTAATTATTTTTTTTGATCATTAACAAGAAGTAATTCTTCATGGTCTTGAGAACCCAAGTTTTCAAGTATGTTGCAATCATTAGATAAGTAAACCTTTGCACAATTCATGAACTATGGGTATAAGATTTTATTATATGTTGAGTTTTCAGATCCTAATTTTTTATTTATGTCTGGAGAAGTTGAATGTGAGCTTCAATCAAGTGGTCATTTTCTTGATTGGCTACATTGGATATTTGTTATCAGGTGATTTTTCAGTTGTTTCAGCGTGTTAGACTTAGGGGTGTCTGCAATAAGCTTGAAATTCAAGCATATTTTTTAGTTTGGTTTGTAGTTTCAGTTTGATTTTAGTAGTGAGCAGTTTGGTTTTATTTTGAATTTCCAGCTTGTACGGAGGATGCAATAGTTTCGGTTTGGTTTTCAGCAGTGGATTTCAATACAAATTTCACTTTGCAGTTGGGGTTTCAGTAAGGTTGAAAAGTTTTCAGATTTTGGGGCAGGTTACAAATTTAGGTTTTGGAACAACTCAATGGAACAGGAACTTAGTCTATGGGTTCTTTTCTACCTCACATGGAGGATAGTATCCCCAATTGGAGCTAGTTTTTCACACAGATTTTGTTTACAATATCTGGAAAGGGATTAAGGTGAGAAAATGAGATTATATATTTTGAATTATGGCAATATGACTGTGGAGCTAATAGGTTGGGTGCTTAAGGGAAGGATAAAATATTCATATTTCCAATAAAACCACATGTTGAAGGCGAAGAGTGATCAAAATAAATGAATTAAGAATTTGTGGTAAATTATGAAGGGATCGATGTTCCATATATGAAGGATGAAAAGATTGATGGTGGAGATGGATTCCACTGGGAGAATTTGCGCAGTCAATAATAAATTGAAGATTAACGGAATGATTAAAGACCTATTTTGATCGATGGTGAGAATGATGGGTGTAGAAGATCAATGACTAATAGGTAATCCATCAAAGGAAACTGTGCACTAAAATGAACAATCAATGGAAATATGAAAATAAAGGTGACAGTTAAAGGATGAACAGAATCAACGGTTCGCAATGAAGATCAAGTAAATCCACTGAAGATAGATGATCCATTGGGGGAATATGCATGACAAAAGAACATGTATTGTGCAACGGAATATAAAAGGTAAATTTAAAAGGATCAAGGTTTATAATGAGACCTAAGGGTGTGACCAAGAGCTAATGGAGAAAATTTATATATTTATCTAAGCATATTAGTGAATTGGTAGAGCTTCTAAATTTGGCCAAAATACAATATGATAGCGGAACCTCCAAAGTTACCCAAGTCTTTATTAAAAATATAAAAAAGGTTTATTATTAATATAAATATTTTATATGTTTATACTAATATTTAAATGTAAACTGATATGATTTGGCACAAATCTCAAAAAACATCATATTAAATTTTGTAAGGGACTAAAATTTTAATGAGCGGCCACCATTTACTCCGGTCACTCAACTAGCTCGAGGTGTACTTTTTGAAGTGGTAGCGGAATTTCACCATGGTTTTACATTTTGAAGTGATAGCATAATTTTGAAGTTTGTCTTGAAATGTCAATTTATCTTTAGAATTCCCTGAATTTTCCTTCATGTTTTCATTGATTTGTGTGAATTTATTGTCCCATTCACATCTCATGAGAAATTGTTTTTTTTGTTCTTGTTTTTGCAGCTCATCCAAAACAAATAAGATGGTGCAAGAATGGACAATGTGAATTCAAGTTTCATGTTATCCTAACCAAGACAAGAAACCATTGAATATGTTATGTGCAACAATTCTTTGAATGAGGCTTTCCAATGAAAAAGAGAGATACCTTGATCGGCAACAGACAACAAAACTTACTACATTGCACTTATAGAAGGGCTAAAAACAACCAAAATGTAAGATGCAAATGACATATGTGTCTACACCAACTCCGAACTTTTATGTAACCAAGTGAAAGGAATATACCAAGTTAAAAAAGCGAACTTAAAACCTCTTCATGTAGAAGAAAGAACCATTGCTGCTAAATTTCATTTCTTTATGATTAACCACCATTCATATATTAATAGGATGTCTGTTGATCTACTATCCAAGGAAATATCCACTCCAGGTGGTGTGAAAAATGAAATGATATCAACAAATGTTGCATCAAAATTTATACTTTCACATTTTTACACATCCAATATGTGTATTTTTTGTTGTAATTATTTTGGTGTCACTTGTGATGTGGCTCTTTAAATAAAGAAAAATGTTTTCCCATGATCTAGTGGTTGCCGTCACTTGTTTGGGTGACATGTTCATGGATGGAATGTACAATTTTAAGTTTGTTCTATGTATAATTTTAATCTTGTTATCAGTGTTCAATAAAAAGGTATTGTTGTTGTCATTTATGCATAATGAAAGGCTGTTTCTATATTATCTTGTTTATGGTTTCACATTATTTAATGGATGAATTATAATGGAGATTGTTGACGGATACATATTTGGAGGGGTTGGTTTCATAATATATCACCTTCACCGTGTTGATTGGACAATTTAACAGTGATAAGGTAGTCCAGATTGATAAAAAATTATGCAATCCTCATGTTACACATTGAATGATCTTTTGACATCTCACACCATATCCCCTTCACCGTGTGGACTCAAAAGCTGAGAAGGAAGTTGAGCTTAATCCAGTCAAAAATTTCATGTGATACATGATAAATAACCTTTTAATAGTGAAAAGAGAAATACGATTAAGGATGGAAGAATATCTAATGTATTATTGAGTTTGAAAAGGAAACACACATTCATTCACATCGAGCACATTTTCATGACTTCTAAAAATGAAAAGATGAGTAAATGCCTAAGAAAATTTCTTCAATGTGATGTATTAAGTGGGTTGATTTGTTGTAGAATGAATGTAAATTCTAGAAAATAAAGGAAATGCATAAATTGTTTGTCCAAGATTCTAAAATTGATGCCTCAAACTCATAATGAATGTTTCCTTGAAAAAATTATGAAGCGCAATGACATTATGTCCTTTTAAATTTAATGTTTTCCCACACCTGTTGACATGTTGAAGGTCACTTAACAAGTATGTGGATTAATATATTTAGGCTCAATGAGCATGCTGCAACCTACTTTGAAGAAAACAAGACCATTAATGAAACTGTGAGAATTTGTAAAGTTCAAGACATGTTATAATTGAAATATCACAATATTACATAAATATGGAAAATCAAGTGAGACCACTTAGCATGTTATAATTGAAATCTCACAATATTACATAAATATGGAAAAGCAAGTGAAACCACTTAGTGCATTGACTATTTTAGATGAACATCATAGTCATGAACCATAGGTGAAACATTAACAGTCACAAAATTTAACATATATGGATCATTACTTGAAATAAGAAACTCATAGTTCTTTGTAGTTATCTATAGCATAGAACCCCTAAAAATGTAGTTGAAAAGTACATGACTTGAAAAGTCATGGGAAACCTGCCAAGAGGCACATGTTATTCAATAGGTAAGGACATTGTATGATATATAACAAAAATACTTGAGCCACATGGTTCTAAATTCATTGTGCACTTTCAAAAAATTACCAAAATTAAGGCAAGTGATAAGCAATAAATGCACTAGATTTAAAGCCTCTGCAGGGGAGATTTTGTGCGGTTGGAGATGGCGCTTATCCTCTCATGCTAGAATCACTTGGAATATAGATAGAAATCAAAACAGAGATATGTTAACAACATCCAATACACTAATAAAGTGAAGTTGAAAGAAAGAACAACAATTGAGTTGTGAAAGAGTTAAAAAAAATAGCATATGCCAAACCTTGTATATCATAGATCGGTGTGTTCTTAGTCAACCAGTCGTGTTCCACCAAATGAAGACACCTAGGTGAAGCGCTTGTGTATGTCATAAAATCTCATAAGAACCAATATTCACATGTAAAACACAACGCACGTGAAAATATGTATTCATCAATTAGGACTCCAATGCAATGTACATGGAATTGTAGGTAGAATGGAATGGTGTTGCATTGGACTACATATTTGTGCTAAAGACATGGTGGTAGACTTATTCCTCTCTACAATAATACATATTCCACATGCCAATTTTTTTTTATGGCTATATACACTAATAAAGTGAGGTTAAAGTGAGGTTTGGGAGCATATGCCAAACCTCATAGATCATCGATCGATGTGTTCTCTGTCAATCAGTCATGTTCCACCGAAGGAAGACCCCCGGATGAAGCACCTGTGTATTTCATAAAATCTCATCAAAACCAATATTCACACACAAAACATTATGCACGTGAAAACATCTACTCATCAATTAGGAGTCCCATACAATCTACCGGGAATTGTAGGTAAACCAGAACGGTGTTGCATTTGACTACATATTTGTGCTAAGGAAATTGTGGTAGTTTGTTTTCCCTCTGCAAGAATCCATATTCCACACGTCAATTTGTTTTATGGCTAGATACACTAATAAAGTGAGGCTGAAATAAATAATAACAAATGAGTTGTGAAATAGTTAAAAAAAGAGCATATAAAAAACCTTGTAGGTATTGATCGGTGTGTTCTTAGTAAACCAGTCGTGTCCCACCAAAGGAAGACCCAGGGTAAAGCACTTGTGTATGTCATAAAATATCATCAGAACCAATATTCACACACAAAACACTAGGAACATGAAAATAGGTATTCATCAATTAGGAGTCCCATACAATGTACTTGGAATTGTAGGTAGACCAGAATGGTGTTGCTTTCACATAAATATTTTTGTTGAAGACACCCTTGTCGGTTGTTTCCCCTCTGCAAGATCCATATTCCACACATAAAAATTAATTTTTTATGACTAGATACAATAATAAAGTGAGGTTGAAAGAAAGAACAATTGAGCTATGAAAGAGTTAAAAAGGAGCATATGCCAAACCTCGTAGTTCACCGATCGATGTGTTCTTAGTCAACCAGTCGTGTTCCACAGAAGGAATAATCCTAGGTGAAGCACCTGTGTATGTCATAAAATCTCATCAGAACCAATATTCACACATAAAACAAAATGCACATGAAAATAGGTATTAATCAATTAGGATTCCCATACAATGTACCTAGAATTGTAGGTAGACCATAATGGTGTTTCATTCTCCTAGATATTTGTGCTAAAGAAACCAAGGTATATTGTTTCCCCTATGAAAGCATCCATATTCCACATGTAAAAATTATTTTTTATGGATAGATACATTAATAAAGTGAGGTTGATAAAAACAACAACTGAGCTGCGAAAGAGTTTAAAAAAGAGCATATGCCAAACCTCGTAGATAATTTATCGATGTGTTCTTAATAAACCAATTGTGTTCCACCCAAGGAAGACCCTCAACTAAATCATTTGTGTATGTCATAAAATCTCATCATAACCAATATTAACACGTAAAACACTGTGCATGTGAAAACACGTATTCATCAATTAGGAGTCCCATACAATGTACCTCGAATTGTAGGTATACCGAAATTGTGTTGAATTCACCTATGTCTTTTTGTTGAAGACACTATGGTAGACTATTTCCCCTCTACAAGAATCCATATTACACATGTCAAAAAAATGTTTATGGAAATATACACTAATAATGTGAGGTTCAAAGAAAGCATGACAACTAAGCCATCAAAGAGTTAAAAAAAGATCATATGCCAAACCTCTTAGATCACTGATTGGGGTGTTCTTATTCAACCAGTTGTGTTCCACCAAAGGAATATCCCTAGTTGAAGCATCTGTGTATGTCATAAAATCGCATCAGAACCAATATTTGCACGCAAAACACTAGGCATGTGGAAACAACTATTCATCAATTAGGAGTCCCATATAATGTACCTGGAATTGTAGGTAGAACGTAATGGTGTTGCATTGTACTACATCTTTGTGCTGAAGACACCATGGTAGAATGTTTCCCCTCTGCAAGCATCCATATTAAACACACATTTTTATTTATGGCTAGATACACTAATAAAGTGAGGTTGAAATAAAGAACAACAATTGAGCTATGAAAGAGTTGAAAAGAGCATGTGCCAAACCTCGTAAATCATCTATCGATGTGTTCTCATTCAGCCATTCATGTTCCACTGGAGGAATAACCCCAATCAAGTACCTGTGTATGTCATAAAATATCATCAAAACCAATATTCGCACGCAAAACAATACGCACGTGAAAACATGTATTCATCAATTAGGAGTCCCATACAAGGTACCTGGAATTGTAGGTAGATAGAAATGGTGTTTCATTTGACTACATATTTGAGTTGAAGACACTGACATATACTGTTTCCCCTATGAAAGAATACACACACTACATGTTAAAAAATGTTTATGTCTAGATATAGTAATTCAAACACATACATCTTCACACTATATGAAACTAGCCTGAGACCCTTGATGATTATTTGTTGGAGCAAGGATGACCCTGCTTGTTGAGATATTGAATCTGAAATGGATCATATTCAGATGCATGGATATTCAAATCAATTTCCAATACGCAAGTTTGTTTGATTATTTTCCCTTTTTTTAGGACTAAGGAAACTTTTCTTCCTCTTTAAGGAAGACTCAAACACACCCAAGCCAAGGGTGAACTCCAAATCCATAATATGAAGATTGTTGGCCTCATCCAACTTTTTTAACTAGGACAACTAACTTATCGGTCTTTCTCAATGTAGTAGGAGGACTTTTTTTAAGCATATCTAGGTAGCCAAACAATTCTTCCCTAGATAATTGAAGTTCCTCCACATCTAGATCAACACTGTTTGTGGCCATAAAATTTGTATCACAGTCTACACCAAAGTTTGGTGCCTTTGTCTCAGGAGGGGCATCAAATGAAGTAGGAATTCAATCATGATCTAGTACAGGGCATGAATCTCCTAATGGGAAATACAACCAATCTACCTTTATAGAGTGCTTGCAAATGTTAGCGCGAATAGACCATGGGAAATCAAACGCTATAAAATTTGTATGGTACAAGGTGACAAGGTACTTCTTATCATGAATGGTTTGACTCCTCACCTAATAGGCATGAGATAAGATCTAATGAGGGAAAGATAATTGTTGAGAATTATTCTAGATAATTCCATTGAGGATTCAAGTTTCTTTTCTCTCCTGTAGTTTTTCAAGTATCCTTCTTCCTTCAAAATTTCTTTGAGATGGTAACAAGGTTCAACATTTCTCAAGAGCACATACAATAGCCAATCCATCTGATGAGCACATTTCTTCTTCCAATCGGAAAGAAAGTTTGTCTTTAGGTAACAATGGTAGGATTCTACAATATTATTAGTGTTCCTTTTCATCACAAGTGTAACATCGAATGTTGGAATGATATCTTCTGAAATTATTTTTTTTCTTGTCCTTGTTTTTGTTGTGATGGTGGTTCTTGTAGTGGCGATTTACTCCCCTACTATGCGCAAAAGAACCTACCTTAGATCAATCGAATCTAAGGGTAGAGTTCATGGTGCAAGGGATTTCTTGGCCTTGACTTACAACAAGAAATAACAAACTATTTTTTATGGTTTTATATTTTTTATCTAACTAATGAAAATGGTCCATAGGTTCCCACAATCCCGGTCTCCAATCTTCTTCACTAATGGTTGTCAAAGGGAAATGGATCAAGGAGGGTATGGAGCAAGCTCAACGTACATCGTGGGATGATATGTAAAAAGTATGGGGATTATTGAGGAATCAAAAGTGTGACTAAAAATTGGGAAAAAATGAAAAGTGTTTGTGAGGAGACATTCACAATGTATTTATAGGATGATCCAGGATTTTCTTAGACATGGTAATGACCCATGGTATTTCATTCTGCATTATATTTGTCCATGGTTTTTTACTCATTATCATTTCAGTTTTTTGGTCCTTTTTGGAGACAATCCATGGTTATGTTCCAATACATTCCCATCTTCCCTGTATTTATGGGTGGGAGGAATAATAATGTTTTGAACCAATTTTGGTGTAATTTAATTGTGAGGGTCAAAATGGAGGAAATAATGGTGGGACTATGATGTATAATTATGGTTTGGACGATAGATATCTATGTGGAAAAACTTTGGTGTTAACAAATTACCTCCTGATGTGTGAGGGAAAGAGCTCATCATATGGGAGACATACATCATAGGATCAAGGGAGAAATGGTGACAACGATGGAGAAATCAGAGGGGGCTATGGAGGTGTCGAAGTTTCCTCATTCAAACTACATGTATTTATTTGTATTACTTCTAAAAAATGGATGAGGTACATATAATATCAAACATATATATGGATGAGGTAGGCATACCCATGCTCGTATCAGTGTCTCAATATAGAAATTGGGATCAAGTATCAAATAATGGGATACGATCAATACATACAACCGGAAATACATAATGGTGGCCTCAATGGGAGGTTGAATACAGATGTTGATCTGAAGAAATGGTACGAAGAAACAATGGCATTCTATTGGAATGCAATATCACAACAACTGATGCTCTGGTGAATCTGAAGGTGTACAAAACTGTATGGAATCAATGACTTAGATTCAGAATCTATGAGGTACAATAAACAACATCAGATACTATAGATACACATAAGCATGGAACTGAGGGGTTTGTGAACACTATTTCCAATGTGTCCCAGAGATCACAAGGGACATGAAACTGTATGGGTCCCAAATAGAATAGACAATGTGCTAGAGTTGGGTGACAACTGGGATCTTAGAAACAATAATGAAGGAACCAATACCCTGTATGAATCTCAATGGTGTGATAATGGAATTGAAGTTGAGAATGTGAGACACAATCAACCAAAAAGGTACTAAGGACACCTTTCAAGTGGTCCAAGAAACTCATCGATGAGGTATATGAAACCAAGATACAGGGATGTATGGGTTTATCCTCTAGAATAAAAGTGTTGAGGTCCAAAAAGGGAGACCTGCAACTACGAAGGAAGTGAGGTTTCCTTGATAGAAGCATGAGGGGGACAAACAAAGATATGGAACATTAATGGGATTGACACACTGAAGGGGGGACAGAGGAAGGGGAGTATGAGGGACTCAATCTTTCTTTACTCAGAGTATAACAACAAGGATGACCTAGAATCATATGCTACTGACTCGTGGGGAGGGAGTCATAGATGTGGAATCAAGGAGATGATTGCAATGGGATATAATTGGGGAATTTACAAGACAAGTGATATCTAGGGGATCCAAGGGAGACTCATTGTAGAGTACTATGAACAAAGGTGACCTAGTAAGGGAAATCTTCCATAATAGGAGACTATATGCAATATAAGTGGACACTAAAAGGAACCGTTTTGGCATTCTTCATAGTTTAAGGAGCTCAAAGAAGGGATATAAGTATCCTTAATATGATACTGTCTCATGGATTTTTGTTGAGCCCAAGATTGTAAATGCTCGATGGTGTTTTCATTCCTAGAGAATCTGAAAACATGAACAAGAATCCAATGTGTATCTTTTTCATACAGTAGTCTGGTAAGTCCAAAAAAGGATAAAAGTGTACAAAGGAGAAATCTCCCAGTCGAAAGCGGAAAAGAGACTTAGTTTTTAATAGGTAGTCCAACCAAAATGAAAAAGGTTAAACATATACTAATTGGACAGTCATTCAAATAATTTTATGAGCATGAATAAAACCAAGTCACTCTCAACGATATTTTCTAGACGGTCAAAAAAGAACTTAAATTCAACCCATAAGTGAGCATTTTCATAAATTACGGTCCCAATGTCCAAAAAGGAATAAAAGGATACAAAGGGAACTATTCCTATAAGCTGGAAGATGATAGGGTGGTTCTTTTCTTTAAGTATTCTACGTAGTCTAAAAAATGGGATAAATGAGGCCACATAGACGCCCTTTCAAATACTTTAACGAGTGTGAACGAAGCAAGTGTGCTCGGCAATGTTTTCATTCTTTAAGGAGTCAAAAAAGAGCTTAATAAAAAATCCATAATGGACAATCAAGCAAGGAGGAAGTGTTCGATGAACCGAAAGAGGTGGTGTTGGGATCAGCTAACAAGGAGAAAACATAACAATGGAACACTGGTGGGGAATCCTTTTGGGACGATGAATGGTGGTATAATAAGGGAAATTTTGCAATATTGATGGAGCAGAGGGCTCGTGAACATGCCAGTATAGAAGGGAGGTGATTTTACTGGTGGCATGAAAATCTAGGTAACTCTACGAAATTCCTTGAAAAATGATAGGGAGAGCATGATACATGAGTCTCGTAAGTGGACAGAGGGTGGTAAACCGAACGTAGTGGTGTGAATGGTGTGAAAAATGGACACCGAATGACTCCATGGTGTACAGAAGAAAGAGTTGACCAAATGAAGGCCAATAAACAAGGAGTGACCACATGAGCCTCAAAGGAGGCGGTGGTGTGAGATGATGATTAGGGAGGGAGATGTCTTGTTAGGTATTTTCATCACCCGGGATATTTTTTCACAATGGCAAAAAATTCCTATCCTTATATAGGAGTATCCATATGATGGTATGGACTACTGGGGATATCTAGAGATTCCTTGAGCTATTTGAAAGGCTTGGGGACCTGCGGTACATATACATGATTCATTTTAGTTTCAGTCATATATGGATTACTAGCATAGTGGTAGCTAGATCATACATGTGGTAGATATTGATGACATACTGTGTGAATGTGCATACGTGGGACTACACCCTCCAACATAATACGAGCGATGCAGGGGTAGGGTGGAGGGGTTAGATCAACCTGCTCACAGGTAGAGGAGGCAACATAGTGCTACATTATACTCACTATGATTGGACATGGATGGACTATTGAACGGGGTCATATATGATGGGTGGCAGTACCTAGATGACGATATGATCGCCGCATGCTACAAATATCCTCTAGAGTGGATCTCTTTGATGAGGAGGATCATGGTTTATACTGAATATGTCATAGCAGTGGCATAGGGGGACGTGTCAATGGAGGAAGAAATATTAAATGATGAGGAGGACACTAAGGAGGACACAAAGTCAGAAGAAGATGACTCAAACTAGCAACGTGTTATGCTACCCTCGATGGATTTGAGCATGCGGATTTTTTTATGATATGTATGATCAGATGAGAAATCTTGTGGAGCTTCCGTTTTTTGTACCGAATATGATATTTATGATAGGATTGCATGTGGATGCATATTTTTGTATTTTTATGGGTTTTATGAGTCTCTTGTTATGATGATGACTATGCATATATGATGTATATGACATATGTATGCATGACTATATGATGATGTATATGACATATGTATGTATGACAATATGATGATGTATATGACATATGTATGCATTACTATATGATGATGTATATGACATATGTATGCATGACTATATGATGATGTATGATGCAGTTTATTTCCTATATGCGATGATTGATCTACCACTCTAGAATGTCATTATCCATTTGGTATACTGCATATTGGGACTTCTGGGAACATGCATGATTGAAATGGATTTGAAATTTCTAACAGAGTTTCTAGTGCGCAGGAACTTTCTAAAGAGGTAGGGATCACGTACAAGATAGCAATTATTCAACTAGGTCACAAGCAACTGAGAATCTAAGAATAGATCTAGGTGAAAAATACCCAAGTGATGGACAACGGTCAGGAGACCAATGACACCGTCATACTCATCTTGGTTGTTGGTATCAATACCCACACTTCGTTGATATGGATCAACTCATGTGATAGGGAATCAATGACCCACACAACTGAGGCGAGTTAGGAGACCATATACTTTTTCCATCAGTGAAACCAACATGGAGGTCGACGTAGCATCCATCTAGAACAACAAAGGAATCAAAATCCAAGACTCATGGTAAAAAATGATTTAAAAAAATAACGAAAAACTATGATACAAGGGTATGCAGGTTGGTAGACGTAGGCATAGAATCTCTTAAGGAAGATACCATTGTGGGGGTTCTTCAAGAGGCCAATGTTGGATTCAGCGAGGAGGTATTCCCCCTTGCTGAGACATCGATGGATGACATAAGGGACATACCACATGGATTCAAGATTCCATTTTCCAGTCTTATTGTGACGTCCCCAACCTTCAAACCGGTGAAGAGGATGCTACTATCACCAAACATACGGGAAAAATAGCCCCATGAATTTGAACAGGCATATAATGCTGAAATAAAATTCTTAAAACATAAAACATACTAAGATGCATAATCTTTCATATACATAGCGGAAGAAAACATACATTCAATCAAGCATGCCACATGTTCATTATATTCATTAATCAGTAAGACAAATGTAGAGACAAAACAATCAAGAATGCTTATCTTAAACAGGATTCGTCCTGCAACCAACTACGTCGCTGCAACATTCCACCCAACCATAAGCCATCGTGCTCATAAGTCTCTTAGAAACACTACCACCCTTGAGCTGGGCATGATTCCTCAAGGAATAAGGGTCAAAGCAGGCTTACACATAGCCAAGGTACACAAATCAGCCAAGTCCACATAGTAGGGTTTATCAAGCCATCAAGGAGATAGGAAAGGCTAAATGTTAAGCTGGTGGCCTCAATGGAGAACTAAGGGTTCCTACACCAAATTTAACTTGAATTTTAAGTCATCCACACACCCGACACCAAGAATCAGTCCTTTCTCTACTTCATAGCCCCTTAGGCCCTGATTTCCCTTTACAATACTCTTCAAGGGTTGTAGAGAAGAAAGCCAACAGTCTAACTATGTTTGAGTGGCTCCAAAAACCAGTTTTCTCGAGCATATCCAGCTTCTAATCCTACTCTCAATAGTCCAAAGACCAATCATTGCATGCTGCAGTAAAACAAACATTTCACAGCTCTGTGAAGAAGGCAAATACAATAGGGTGACAACCCCAAACAAAAAGGTGAAACATAGTTCAGGTCAAACCACGCTTCAGAGTTGTTCTTGGCCCTAGCGTGGACAAAAAAACTCAGCAACAATCCCCAAAGGATTTTCGCACCCTCAACAACCAAGAAGAAACCCAAAACTAGGGGAAAACAATAGCCCCAAACTCACAATGAAAACGGTGGCAACATTACATAGTCCCAAAACAGGAGAGAAGTCTGCTTCTCAAACTTGGACAATGGAAAAAAACATAAACACAGACCGCCATCGCTAAGGGGAAAAATCATGAACTTGGATTGCTTGAGTATGAATAGGGTCTAACATCCAAGTCCATAGACGATCCCAAGGCTTGCAAAGCGAAGAAGGATCCTGTGGACCAACGAGGAAACGCACAATACAGATAAGTATTGGATTATTTTGCAATTCTTGCTTATGAATATGCATGTGTATATGAATTGGTTATGATGTTTTAAGCTCTTGTTTAAGAGACAAAAACTGATGATAATAAAGTAAACAGGTGAATTTATTCAATGCTTGAATATAGGTATCACTGGAAGCAAGGACTATGAGAGCATCTTAGGGGTGCATGTGGACGTGTGACTATCGTGAAGAGCTCAGAATGAGTAGTAATGAAAAAGGTGCTAGTGAGACTGTGAAGTTCCTAGCAGCCGAGAAAAACCATGTGGGGAGGATCCATGGTTGAGAGGTATGAAATAGAACGGAGACACTAAGTGTCATGACCAAGAGGGATTGGTACAGCATTCACGGTGAATTGAAAGAGGCTCGAAGCATGAAAATCAACAACGATGGTCTGGGTTCTAGGATGGAACGAAACAAAGAGGGGAAAAAATCTTACTACTCTCTCTTTCCATGTAGACCCTATTCATACTCAAGCAATCTGCCATAATGGAAATAAAATCAAAACATGTTCTGCATACTGAATTCAAAAATTTGACATGCATATTCTTAGCTAGGGTTATAGAACACTTATCCAGTTGTCGAGGCAGTATTCCTTCATTGAGGAGGAATGGGGGCTCCCTTCTCTGAGTTGACAATCCCTCGGTTTTCCATCCCAATTCATTTTTACATTTATGTTGCGTCCTGTAAATTCGCAGGCAACAACATCAAGGGATTCTCCCCAATCAACGTTCCCAACTAGCCCATGAATGTTTGGTGTAGGGAATCCGTCCAGTATGCGGTCCGGCTACCGTAGGTCAAGTAACAAAAAAAAGGGTTTTACCAGTTGTGGCCCTGTCCACCATATATATTTTTTTATTTTTTGACTTTAAGTATGATATGCAAGTTTCTATCTAAGATACAGATTGATAAAGAATGCAAGGAGTGGTCACAATGTGATGCGCAGGTTCTTACCTCTAGTCTTAGACTCTCTTGCATATAAACCACACACAACTAGAAAAAACATTACTAACTAAGCTGTCCCTAAGGAGCAAGATTATCAATTCATGAGTAATGTAATACTGTTCAAATGTTAAGATAAATCACAGATAGTTGTTCTTAGAATCAAAACACATAAACATGAATAAAGATAAACACGACAATATAGCTCATCAACTGTTAAAACATTCATTACTCATAGTGGAAATTATCACAAAATAAACCAGAGAACATTCATGTAAGAACATAGGTTCATAAAGTTAGAAGGATCTCACGGTTAATGAAACATAGCTAAAAATGAAATAGTTCCCCTTCAACATTGTTCATTTCATCACATTTGAACATTCCACATAGCACTTTCTCCAACAGGCAAAAATTTGTAATTTCTTATTGCAAAACGAAGTAGTTCCTCTTACAACAATTGGTTCAAAAATTTCTTTGGGAAAAAGCCCCCTTTAATTCTCACTTGTTGATGTATTTGTAACTTCAGAATGTATTCATCTATGTATCTTATGTATTGTAACCCGATGTTTATTCTAGGATGTTTCTATTATGTATTTGATTCATGTTGTCATGCCCCGATGTTCCAATTGGGAGGATAAATAATGTAAACAAGTCATGTCAAGTCATTGTTAAAGTCCCCACAGTTTTGGGGCACTAGGGTTATTAGACACTCATAGAGATGTCGGCTCTAGTAAGTAATTGTTAAGTTAGGCTGACATGATTGAGTGCACTTCAAGTGAATGGAAGAATATAAATAGAGAGTGAGACTCTCTATTTATCACACACATCATTCACTCACTCAAGTGTGGCGCATTAGTGAGGAAGGAAATACACTGGGAATAGACAGAAGAAGAAGACTACTGCTTTTGGGATTTTACTATTTTGGTGTTGATTTTATCTCTGAGGAAGTTGCGAGGTTTTCTCCTTTATGGTTTCCCTGAGGAAAACTCTTTATGCCTCTTGTCTCTTATGATGTGCTTATGTTATATTGTTGTACTTGTTATTATCTCAGTAAATATCCTAACATAATGCTAGCTTAATGTTGAAAAACTAACATCACTCTCCCATACTTATACCAAAGGGGAAACCTTTCAGCTCCCCGACCGTTCCCTCTCAGTGTTTTGTCACTTTGTGAATGCTCATGATTCATCCAAACGTTACATTCCAGATAAATATTTTATAAAAACTAGGAAAAGGTAGGTAACTGACGGAATGCCCAAGCATGAGCCTTTACTTTATAATGATTATGCTCGACCATTCCTCGGTCTCCTTTCAAACCATCATAATTTTCTTCTTCGAGCAATGATTATGCCGCCTTATGCTTGATCATGCCTTTTCCTCCAACTGCACCTTCTTTGCCGCAATAATCTTCAACAGGATCTGAGGAACTGCCATGTCTGTCTGCAAACAAATGAGAATTCCTCATTTAATCTATCTATCTTTAATAAACATAAACCATGATATTAAAATTGGGTACTAAAGAATAAAAACCAGAGCTCGATTCTTATGTGCAAATTTCAACCTAAACAAGGCACACAGGTCTCCTACGAAAGAAAGATGACCTCATAACAAACGAAGGGAACAATTAAGAAAAGGGCATATAAAAACCTCCATCGGTGAATCGAAACACTTGACATCGGCTCAGTAGTGGGTTACGCATCTGCAATGACGGGTAACCTATACTCTATGGTTTTTGGCACACAGACTAAAAATGGCACGATAAAACATCGGGGGTCAGATCCTCTATAGGCATTGGATAGCTACTGAGCTACAGAGCCGCAACGATTGAAGTTCAAAGGTCAAGAAAAACCTGCAGACCAATCAACATTGGAACAACAAAGAACAAGGCGTCGGTGAAAAGACAAAAAATTTGACAAGCGATTAGCCTATTCTGGAGCCACAACGGTGGAACACAATCACCCTTCGGCCTCCAATCACAGTCAAAGCTCTTTCCGAAAAATGCAAAGCAAGGTATTTTTCAAAACAGAACCCAGGTTAGCGAAAGACGTTAATTATTGGCACCACGTTTAACTATCCTTCGAAAGAGAGGAAACCGAACAACCCATTTCAACTTCAAAGATAAAACATCGTAACAACTAACTGAGCCTTGTAGCCTACAACATGCACAT
Organism: Pseudotsuga menziesii; assembly: GCA_001517045.1. Taxonomy (NCBI): domain Eukaryota; kingdom Viridiplantae; phylum Streptophyta; class Pinopsida; order Pinales; family Pinaceae; genus Pseudotsuga; species Pseudotsuga menziesii. Next base: position 127,162 of record LPNX010757880.1, on the reverse strand, counting down.
ACCCGAGCGCAATCCCAAAAAACAAGAAAACTCGCCTCAAACAATCCACACGTAACAGAGTAGGAACAAATGGCCTTTAACAAAATCAACAAAGGGGGGCCAAAATTTTAGAAATTTGGGAAAAAGTTGCAGCTACAACAATTGGCAGCTCACTGGTGAACCCAGATCTCTGAATAAAATCCTCCTTAAGCAACATCCTGTTTAATAGTGAAACTGACATGCTGAATTATTCTAGATGTCCGGATTCCTGTAATGTCACATATATGTACTTGTAATCATTGATGATAGTCCAAATTTTTTGGAATGGAAACTGAAATCTCAAGGTCGTCATAACTCTTTTGAGGCTTAAGTAGGAAAATTTCATTTTAACCTTGTCTTTGGGTAGCTTCCAGCTTAGACGCCACATGATTGGAATGCATGGTGAACATAAATATTATTTTGTTCCCCATTCCTATGCCACTTGGCATTTTCGTTTGATGAGTTTATGTCCTTTTGATTCCTCCTGATGCCTTTTCTTCTGAATTTTATTCAGGCTCTTCTATCCATAGTGTCCTTTTGTGTGAGAGATGCATTTAATTTTCAGCTCACGGATGGAGAAGAAATTTTGATGATCTGTTCTCATATAATATAGTACTTTGTTTCGATGATATTTTCTTTCTTAGGATTTCTGACTCTTATTAGCCATTTAGCTTTCAATTCCTGGCATGGGATCATTTATATATAATATAGTGTTTACCTTGATCTCCTTTCCATGGGTCTTTTGCTGTCACCCCATAGGACGTTTTAGATGTGCAATGGATGGAGCCTCGAAATAGTATTATAGACCTTTTGATTCTGATTTATTTCAAGAATTACGCTAGACCTCAATGTGTTCATAGACATTTTAGGAGAACTACTTACTAGAAGAAACTCCCATAGATTCATATAGTCTAACACCCAAAGAATATAAGTTTATCAAGGGTTCTGATGCTCTCCATGCAACCAAAAGTTTGCTTCCTTTATTAGAATAGGGAGAAAACCACACTAACCAAACAGGAAAAGAAAAAATCAAAGTGGCAAGACAAGTCAATTAGACCCTATTCATACTCAAGCTTTGTGTGCCATGTAGACCCTATTTATACTCAAGCAATCTGCCATAATGGAAATAAAATCAAAACATGTTCTGCATACTGAATTCAACAATTTGACATGCATATTCTTGGCTAGGGTTATAGAACACTTCTCCATTTGTCAAGGCAGTATTCCTTCATTGAGGAGGAATGGGGGCTCCCTTCTATGAGTTGACAGTCCCTCGGTTTTCCATCCCAATTCATTTTTACATTTCTGTTGCGGCCTGTAAATTCGCAGGCAACAACATCAAGGGATTCTCCCCAATCAACGTTCCCAACTAGCCCGTGACTGTTTGGTGTAGGGAATCCGTCCAGTTTGCGGTCCGGCTACCATAGGTCAAGTAACAAAAAAAAAGGGTTTTACCAGTTGCAGCCCTGTCCACCATATATATTTTTGTATTTTTTGACTTTAAGTATGATATGCAAGTTTCTATCTAAGATGCAGATTGATAAAGAATGCAAGGAGTGGTCACAATGTGATGTGCATGTTCTTACCTCTAGTCTTAGACTCTCTTGCATATAAACCACACACAACTAGAAAAAACATTACTAACTAAGCTGTCCCTAAGGAGCAAGATTATCAATTCAGGAGTAATGTAATATTGTTCAAATGTTAAGATAAATCACAGATAGTTGTTCTTAGAATCAAAACACATAAACATGAATAAAGATAAACACGACAATATAGCTCATCAACTGTTAAAACATTCATTACTCATAGTGGAAATTATCACAGAATAAACCAGAGAAAATTCATGTAAGAACATAGGTTCATAAAGTTAGAACGATCTCACGGTTAATGAAACATAGCTGAAAATGAAATAGTTCCCCTTCAACATTGTTCATTTCATCACATTTGAACATTCCACACAGCACTTTCTCCAACAGGAAAAAATTTGTAATTTCTTATTGCAAAACGAAGTAGTTCCTCTTACAACAATTGGTTCACAAGTTTCTTTGGGAAAAATCCCCCTTTCATTCTCACTTGTTGATGTATTTGTAACTTCGGAATGTATTCATCTATATATCTTATGTATTGTAACCCGATGTTTATTCCAGGATGTTTCTATTATGTATTTGATTCATGTTGTCATGCCCCGATGTTCCAATCGGGAGGATCAATAATGTAAACAAGTCATGTCAAGTCATTGTTAAAGTCCCCATAGTTTCGGGGCACTAGGGTTATTAGACACTCATAGAGATGTCAGCTCTAGTAAGTAATTTTTAAGTTAGGCTGACATGATTGAGTGCACTTCAAGTGAACGGAAGAATATAAATAGAGAGTGAGGCTCTCTATTTATCACACACATCATTCACTCACTCAAGTGTGGCGCATTAGTGAGGAAGGAAATACACTGGGACTAGACAGAAGAAGAAGAAGACTACTGCTTTTGGGCTTTTACTGTTTTGGTGTTGATTCTATCTCTGAGGAAGTTGTGGGGTTTTCTCCTTTATGGTTTCCCCAAGGAAAACTCTTTGTGTCTCTTGTCTCTTGTGATGTGCTTATGTTATATTTTTGTACTTGTTATTCTCTCAGTAAAGATCCTAACATAATGCTAGCTTAATGTTGAAAAACTAACATCACTCTCCCATACTTATACCAAAGGGGAAACCTTTCAGCTCCCCGACCGTTCCCTCTCAGTTTTTTGTCAATTTGTGAATGCTCATGATTCATCCAAACGTTACATTCCAGATAAATATTTTATAAAAACCGGGAAAAGGTAGGTAACTGACAGAATGCCCAAGCATGAGCCTTTACTTTCTAATGATTATGCTCGACGATTCCTCGGTCTCATTTCAAACCATCATAATTTTCTTCTTCGAGCAATGATTCTGCCGCCTTATGCTTTATCATGCCTTTTCCTCCAATTGCACCTTCTTTGCCACAATAATCTTCAACAGGATCCGAGGAACTGCCATGTCTGTCTGCAAAAAAACGAGAATTCATCATTTAATCTATCTATATTTAATAAACATAAACCATGGTATTAAAATTGGGTACTAAAGAAGAAAAACCAGAGCTCGATTCTTATGTACAAATTTCAACCTAAACAAGGCACACAGGTCTCCTACGAAAGAAAGATGACCTCATAACAAACGACGAGAAAAATTAAGAAAAGGGCATATAAAAACCTCCATCGGTGAATTGAAACACTTGACATCGGCTCAGTAGTGGGTTACGCATCCGCAATGGCAGGTAACCTATACTCTATGGTTTTGGCCACACAGACTAAAAATGGAGCGATAAAACATTGGGGGTCGGATCCTCTGTAGGCATTGGAGAGCTAGTGAGCTACACAGCCGCAACGGCGGAAGTTCAAAGGTCAAGAAAAACCTGCAGACCAGTCAACATTGGAACAACAAAGAACAAGGCATCGGTGAAAAGACAAAAATTTCGACAAGTGGTTAGCCTATTCTGGAGCCGCAATGGTGGAATGCAATCACCCTTCGGCCTCCGATCACAGTCAAAGCTCTTTCCGAAAAACGCAAAGCAAGGTATTTTTCAAAACAGAACCCAGGTTAGCGAAAGACGTTAATTATTGGCACCACGTTTAACTATCCTTCGAAAGAGAGGCAACCGAACAACCCATTTCAACTTCAAAGATAAAACATCGTAACAACTAACTGAGCCTTGTAGCCTACAACATGCACATACCCGAGCGCAATCCTGAAAAACAAGAAAACTGGCCTCAAACAATCCACATGTAACAGAATAGGAGCAAATGGCCTTCAACAAAATCAACAAAGGGGGGCCAAAATTTTAGAAATTTGGGAAAAAGTTGCAGCTAGAACAATTGGCGGCTCACTGGTGAACCCAGATCTCTAAATAAACTCCTCCTTAAGCAACAGCCTGTTTAATAGTGAAACTGACATGCTGAATTATTCTAGATGTCCGGATTCCCGTAATGTCACATATATGTACTTGTAATCATTGATGATAGTCCAAATTTTTTGGAATGGAAACTGAAATCTCAAGGTCGGCATAACTCTTTTGAGGCTTAAGTAGGCAAATTTCATTTTAACCTTGTCTTTGGGTATCTTCCAGCTTAGACACCACATGAGTGGAATGCATGGTGAACAGAAATATTCTTTTGTTCCCCATTCCTATGCCACTTGGCATTTTCGTTTGATGATTTTATGTCCTTTTGATTCCTCCCGATGCCTTTTCTTCTGAATTTTATTCAGGCTCTTCTATCCATAGTGTCCTTTTGTGTGAGAGATGCATTTAATTTTCAACTCATGGATGGAGAAGAACTTTTGGCGATCTGTTCTCATATAATTTAGTACTTTGTTTCGATGATATTTTCTTTCTTAGAAGTTCTGACTCTTATTAGACATTTAGCTTTCAATTCCTGGCATGGGATCATTTATATACAATATAGTGTTTACCTTGATCTCCTTTCCATGGGTCTTTTGTTGTCACCCCATAGGACGTTTTAGATGTGCAATGGATGGAGCCTCGAAATAGTATTATAGACCTTTTGATTCTGAGTTATTTCAAGGATTACGCTAGACCTCAATGTGTTCATAGACATTTTAGGAGAACTACTTACTAGAACAAATTCCCAAAGATTCAAATAGTCTAATGCCCAAAGAATCTAAGTTTATCAAGGGTTCTGATGCTCTCCATGCAACCAAAAGTTTGCTTCCTTTATTAGAATCAGGAGAAAACCACACTAAACAAATAGGAAAAGAACAAATCAAAGTGGCAAGACAAGTCAATTATTTATATACAAACGGAACAAAATAAAACAAAATCAAGAAAAATAAGGCTTAAGAACTAAACCATTTACTGGTAAGTTCTCTTCCCATCCCTATAAATCCTGCAACTTATAGGTTGAGGGGCCAATCTTTGCCACAATCCAGAAAGGGCCTACCCATAACTGTTGAAATTTGGTGTGTTTTCTTTTCTCATCATGAGGGTGGTCCCACTTGAGAACCAAATCTCCCACCTCAAATTCTTTTGTCCCAGCTTTGTGCTTATCAAACCACCTCTTTACTACTTCCTGTTGTCATTTAAAATGTTCTCTGGCCTTGGATCTAGATTCCTCTTCCTTCAAAAGATTATGTATCCTCATCTGCAAGACTTCATTATCTGATCCCCTAGATTCTTAAGTGATTATGGAAGAGGGTAGCATGATATTGGGGGGTAGAATGGCCTCTTTTCCATAAACAAGGGTATATGGAGACACACCTAACAAAGTCTTTGGGGTGACCCTATCATCCCAAAGAGCATTTGGTAATGCTGAATGCCAACTTCTCTGGTTTTCTATCACAGTCTTTTTTAAGATTCTAATCAGATTCTTGTTTGAAGATTTAGCCAAACCATTTCCTTGCGGATAATAATTTGCAGAGTAATGCAACTTAAGTCCTTTTTCATGAGTAAATGCAATTAATATAATAGAGGAAAAATAAGTAGCATTATCGAAAACTAGAGAAATTGGAACTCCAACCCTAGTCATAATATGATCTTGCAAGAAGTCCATGACCGCATCTTCATTCACTTTACGCAACGGAATGGCTTCGATGCAACGAGTGAAGAAATTAGTTTCCATCGGAATATGCTTGTGTTGCAGGGAATAATTTGGCTTTATCTCTCCAATAATATCCATCCCCCAATGCTCAAAAGGTTCTATTATAATTACAGGCTTTAATGATCCTACTGCTTTAACTTGTTTTCCACCACACCTTTGACAAATTTCCACTTTCTAACATGGGAATGTGCATATTTGAACAATGTGGGCCAATAGTATCCGGCTCTAAGAATTTTATGAGCTATAGTATCTCTGGAGCAATGTCCTCCAGCAAGCCCATCATGTAAATATATCATGACCTTCTTCACATCTTCTTTCTCTGAGCATCTAAGAAGAACTCCATCATAATTATTTCTGAATAATATTCCTTCAACAATTTGATATGAGGCTGATTTAAGACGCAATGCTATTCTTTGCTTATAATTCCAATGTTCCGCCAACAGTCCCACCTGAAGGTAATGCACAATTTCTTGATACCCGGAGTCTAGAGCTGTGAAAAGAGGACATACATCCATCACATGTAATTCGGCTTCACCTTCCCAATCATTTTCTTCATTGTCTTTACTCACAGTCATTAGTTTCCACAATCCCTACCCTTTAACTATGGTAGTTGGCTTGAATTCGAGTTCATACTTTTGTAGATTCATTACCCAGTTGCCTCTTCTTTCTCCTAAATCCTTCTATACGAAAAAGACCTTACCGCTGGGTGTGGGACTATTACCTTTGTCGAGTTCTTTAGTATGTATGGTCTGAATTCTTTTATCGCTTTGAACATGGCATAAGCTTGTTTATCCATAGCTAGATAATTCAATTCAGCCCCTTGCATACCAGTGCTCATAAATGATATGGGGAACTCATCTCCCCCATCTTCCTTCTGGGTAAGCACAGCTACTAGTGAATCCTCAGATGCAAAAGTGTACAAAATAAAATCTTTCTCAAAATCCAGACTCTTGAGGAAGGGTGTGTGTGCAACTGCTTTCTTTATTTTACTAAATACATTCTTCTCTACATCAGTCCACTTGAATTGTACACTTTGTTTTACCATTTGTTGCAAAGGTTTAACAATTTGAGTGAAATCTCACACAAACCTTCGCACGAAATTTATTGTCCCCATAAACGATTGCATTCTCTTTTTGTTATGGGGTAAGGGAATATGTTCGATAGCTTTGATCCTCTCTAGGTCTATGGATATCCCCTTCTTAGAAACCATGTGACCCAACAACTTACCTATGGTAACGGCAAACACGCATTTCTTGGGGTTTAGTGAGATACCATATTTTCGGCAGCATTCAAAAATCTATTTTAGATTAAACACGTGTTCCTCCCTTTTCTTTGAGAATATCATGATGTCATCGAGGTATACTACAGCACTGCAGCCAATCAGACCACGGAAAGCTATGTCCATAGCCCTCTGGAAAGTATTTCCAGCATTCATAAGTCCAAAGGGCATCCTTCTATAAGGAAAAGTTCCCCATCTGGTTTTGAATGTAGTTTTAAGTATATCTTCTTCAGCTACTAACACTCGATTGTAGCCTGAGAATCCATCTAATAAAGAGAATAATTCAAAACCCGAAACCATTTGCAATAGCTGTTCCATGGGTGGGACAGGATCATTGTCTTTATCCGAGGTGCGATTTAAGTTTCTGAAATCCACACACAGTCTAATTTATCTGGATTTCTTCCTTACCAATACCAAATTTGAAACCCATTCCGAGTGTCTAACTTTGAAGATAATTCTAGCATCCAACAACTTCTTTACTTCATTCTGAATCAAAGGCTCTAATTTTGGGTGCATTTTCCTTAAAAGATGTTGATAAGGTTTGATTCCAGATCTGATGGGGATAACATGCTGAATAATATTGGTTTCATATGTCTTCAAATATTCATACGTCCAGGAAAAAAAATCTTTGTATTGTTTGAACAAACTAATGAACTTATTCCTTTCACCTAGAGAGCAACACTTTCCCAAATTCACATATTTAGGCTCAATTTCAGTCCCCAAATTAATCAACGCGAATTGTATGACCTTCACATTCACTGACCTTCAGAATTTCTCGATTAGATCAAACATTCGCTCTAAAGTATTGACTCCTTTAAGAATAAAATTATCAAATTTTAGCTCGGCTCGATGTTCTTCATCGTTAATAATATCCCTTTTGAAGGTCTCGTCATTTATCAGGCATTCTAGAATTTTCTGATCATCATCAAAAACTCATAGATTGGTGATCATATCTGGAACCGAAGCCCTGAAAAGAAATTCAATAGAGCACCGATTATTAGAGGGCACAAGCCTCAGAGCTAAGGTGGCCAACAAGTCAACTGTCGCATTCTTAAGTCTAGGAATCGATACAATGTTAAATGCATGAAAATATTTAAGAAAATCCCATACTTCATTTTGATAAGCTTTTAAATGAGGATAAATGCAATGTATTTGATTTCGAATTTGTTTTACAATTATTTCAGAATCCCCATACACTTTCATATTTTTTACCTTTAATTAAATTGCTTTTCTTAGTCCCTGAACTAGTGCTTCATATTTAGTTGTGTTATTGTTACATTCAAACTCTAACCTACATGAAAGCAAATGTTTATTTTTCTTAGGATCAATCAAGACACAGCCAGCTCTTGACCCCTCCAAAGTTTTAGAACCATCAAAGAAAAGCATCTAAAAATTGCTTACCACTACCGTGCATGAATCAATACCTACATCTACAATTAGGTCTACTATTTTACAATCGATTTCATCAGCCTATGAGAACCGAAGGAGATTAGGATGAGCATCTGACGTATCATTGGCTTCTTCTGCTTGATAATTTCCCAGTTCTAGTTCAATAAAGTAATTTCCCAAAACAGAATTCACTGATTCATTTTTTTCTTCAAATTGAGTAACATTGTGTTTCATATGTGGCTCCCTTAAAACTTTAATTTGATTTGGGCTTCCTTTATAAGGTAGCCACAAATGTGACCATCCCGAGGAAAAATATCCACATAGCTTTGCTGACCAATCTATGCTCAAGACAAGTCCATAAGCTTCAAGTATGTCAGCTACCACAATGTCACTGAATTGACATACCTTATCATTTGAAGACAAGCGGATGAGAACATCCTCCATTTCCCTGATTACCTTCACATTTGTTCTATCCAACTGAATGACCCTCCAGGTAGATGTCTTAGGTTTTCTGTTCATCTTTTTGTAGACTGACAGCGGCATAACATTGACTGAAGCCCCCAAGTCTACTAGAAAATTGTGCACATTGTGGTTGAAAGTTTCAAAAGTGAGGAGAAAAGGAGGGGTCTTGCATTTAGGTTTACCTCCCACACTCACTTCACTAATTTCTTCTTCTTGGTGCTGATTTTCAGTGGGGAGTTTCTCCTTTGACATTTCAAGTGCTTTCAATAACTTTTATTTTTGCTGCGGCACATTGCACATCTCAAATAACGAGATATTTGCTCTTACCCTTTTGATATCCTCCACGATGTCATAATCCATCTTATGTTTTGTGAGATGAGTTTTAACATTATTTATTTTCTCTTCAATGGGTCTAGTAGGCCTATTGATCTGTTAAGTTCATCGATGCAGGGTCACTGCGGAGGGGGTTGGGATTGATTGTTATCTTCCCTTTTTTTGTAATAAGGTTTATAAAACTTTTGGGTTTCCTTTTCCTTTTCCAATTCTATTATTCTATTAGAGAGCTTCTGCATCAACTTTTCCATTCCTTTGAAATATGGTGATTTCTCCTCTTTAGGCTTAGTAAATAACGAATCTTTCCTTCCAACATTTTTCTCTCCCAACTTTTTAGGATAGTCTTCGATACTTTTCTTTTCAGCCTCAACTCTTTTCGCTTCTTCATAAGTCTCTGCTAGTGTAGTTTTGGCTTTCATTTTGGAAAACATGGACAGATTAGGCCTTAAAGCTGAAGTATAATACTCAATCAAAACTTTATCTGAGGGTTTGTTAGCTTCAGAAAAATTATTAAGATAAGCTGCGAACCTTTGGATAAAACTATGCACCTTCTCTTTTCTTTCTTTATTTAAGGCGCACGGTCCTTTCATGAGAGCAGCATGAGTTTTTTGGGTTGCATATTTACTTCTGACAATCCTTTCAAAGGTATCCCAGTCTGGGATAGAGTTTGTAGGAAAACCAAAATACCATGATGCTACTACTCCTTTAAGGGCATGCGAAAAAATTCTACAAACTACATCCTCATGTTCCCCAGCCCTCAATCCTTCTATTGCCAAATAGAAACTTTGTAAATGGTCATCTACTAATATATTCTCATTTGGATCAAACTTGGGCAGCATCTTTTCAAAATCTTTAGGTAATTCATGCAATGGAGGCGTTAAGTTCAAGGGTGATCTGGATTTCCAAGCCGGTGCTGGATTTGGTGGGTTAAGTTGTTGATTTGCATTTACACCTACCATGAATCTATGTGGAGAGTGAGGAGGTGAAGGAACAATAGTACGTGCAGGAGAACAATAAGGTGTGTTTGGGCCTACTTGGTTCAAAGGCTAAACAACTTCCTGTAATGCTACTTCTACTAACTCTTCCAAATCTCCGACCAACACTAAATCTTCCAAGATGGGATGATCTTTCTTCTTATACTCTCTTCGGGGTAAATCAGGGATAGTGGGTAATCCTCTAATACTCTTTACATAGGCTCGTGTGTGCCTTCTTAGATCATTTACTACTTGGTTTTCTACATAAAACAAATGTTCTCTATTCTCTTCAGTATTTGGGTCAGGAAATAAAATACTTTTAAAACTATCACTAGTGGAGTAATTTCGAGGAAATGTATTTCCCCGGCCAACCATCCACTGGTGGCCCTCCTTCTAGCGCTAGAAACTATTGAGGCCTGGAAATTCGTAGGCAACAACAGCAAGGGATTCTCCCCAGTCAATGTTCCCAACTAGCCCATGACTGTTTTGTGTAGGGAATCCGTCTGATTTGCGGTCCGGCTGTCGTAGGTCAAGTAACAAAAACAAAGGGTTTTACCGATTGCGGCCCGGTCCACCGTATATATTTTTGTATTTTTTGACTTTAAGTATGATATGCAAGTGCCTATCTAAGATGTATATGGATAAATAATGCAAGGAGTGGTCACAATATGATGCGCAGGTTCTTACCTCTCGTCTTAGACACTCTTGCATCTAAACCACACACAACTAGAAAAAACAATACTAACTAAGCTGTCCCTAGGGAGCAATATTATCAATTCATGAGTAATGTAATACTGTTCATATGTTAAGATAAATCATAGATATATGTTCTTAGAATCAAAACACATAAACATGAATAAAGATATACACGACAAGATATCTCATCAACTATTAAAACATTCATTACTCATAGTGGAAATTATCATAGAATAAACCAGAGAACATTCATGTAAGAACATAGGTTTATAAAGTTAGAACAATATCACGGTTAATGAAACACAGCTGAAAATGAAATAGTTCCCCTTCAACATTGTTCATTTCATCACATTTGAACATTCCACACAGCACTTTCTCCAACAGGCAAAAATTTGTAATTTCTTATTGCAAAACGAAGTAGTTCCTCTTACAACAATTGGTTCACAAGTTTCTCTGGGAAAATTCCCCCTTTCAGTCTCACTCTCCCATACTTATACCAAAGGGGAAACCTTTCGGCTCCTTGACCATTCCCTCTCACTGTTTTGTCACTTTGTGAATGCTCATGATTCATCCAAACGTTACATTCCAGATAAAGATTTTATAAAAACTGGGAAAAGCGAGGTAGCTGACAGAATGTCCAAGCATGAGCCTTTTCTTTCTAATGATTATGCTCGACCATTTCTCGGTCTCCTTTCAGACCCTCATAATTTTCTTCTTCGAGCAACGATTCTGCCGCCTTATGCTTTATCATGCTTTGTGCTCCAACTACACCTTCTTTGCCGCAATAATCTTCAACGGGATCTGAGGAACTGCCATGTCTATCTGCAAACAAATAAGAAGTCATCATTTAATTCGTCTATCTTTAATAAACATAAACCATGATATTAAAATTGGGTACTAAAGAAGAAAAACCAGAGCTCGGTTCTAATGTGCAAATTTCAACCTAAACAAGGTACACAGGTCTCCTACAAAAAAAAGACAACCTCATAACAAACGGCAGGAATGATTAAGAAAAGGGCATATAAAAACCTCCATCGGCGAATTGGAACACTTGACGTCGGCTCACTAGTGGGTTACGCAGCCGCAATGGTGGATAACCTATACTCTAGGGTTTCCATCACACAAACTAAAAATGGTGCGATAAAAAATCGAGGTTCGGATGCTTTGCAGGCATCAGATAGCTAGTGAGCTACACAGCTACAACGGTGGAAGTTCAAAGGTCAAGAAAAACTGGCAGACCAGTTAACATCGGAACAACAAATAACAAGGAATCGGCAAAAAGATAAAAAGTCTGATGGGTGGTTAGCCTATTTTGGAGCAGCAATGGCAAAACGCAATCACCCTGTGGCCTTCGATCACAGTCAAAGCTCGTTTCGAAAAACACAAAGCAAGGTCTTTTTCAAAACAAAACCCAGGTTAGTGAAAGACGTTAATTATTGGCACCACGTTTAACTATCCTTTGAAAGAGAGGCAACCGAACAACCCATTTTAACTTCAAACATAAAACATTGTAACAACCGGCTGAGCCTTGTAGCCTACAACATGCATAGACCCGATCTCAATCCCGAAAAACAAGAAAACTGGCCTCAAACAATCCACACGTAGCAGAGTAGGAACAAATGGCCTTCAACAAAATCAACAAAGGGGGGCCAAAATTTTAGAAATTTGAGAAAAAGTTGCAGCTGCAACAATTTCATATCCACACATGTCTTACCAACATAATCTATACCAGCTCACTCATGGTGCTTACCAAACATGTAGTGTAGTTGAGACATTTCCAAAATGTCCAATGGAGTTTCACCCGAAACCCATTTCCAAGATAAGGGAAAACCTTCCCATGAAGTTTGGCTCCTACAGGCCATCACACATGATCTTCCTGTAGTGTGTACCCCTAGCACATTCATCAAATAGCCAAACAGTCAATCATTATCTGATAATACAATCCAATTTTATTGTTCCATAACCAAGCAATGACATTAGTAATTAAATTCAATAGGAATTTGCAATTCTGTCTACTACAGAAATTGGTTTGCTTGGAAATGAGGTGATCCTCAATTGTGGGTCTCTTTTAAGCAGCACCACTATTCCCATTATAATTTTATGCTTACTAGCATAACATGAATACCCACTTGCAGTGCGTCCTCCTGAGACAATCTTATGCAAGCCAATAGTGATTAATAGTTGTCAGCAATTTCTTAAATTTGAAATTCACAAATTCAAATTTACAACTCAATACCCATACAAACTAGTTTCACAGCCATGAGACTCTTCTCATGAGGTTTGGCTCTTTCACATGGTAGATTTCAGCCTTTGTCATGGTCTTACCCACTTTTCCATGCCCCAACAATCTACCTAAACCTCAGTCAACCAAACACTTAGTAAGTCTTGATGCATATAACTTTTTCATTGCTGCAACACGCACTGAAGCATTTTCAGAATTTATAAAATTCAAATACTTCCAGTTCTTAATCACATCAATATTACCAAAACTCATTTACTTTATGCAATCATTGTCATACTAACATTTGCAAGGTATAGTCGCATCATTTATACCACCGTTTTTCCTTCCATAGAGCATTTCCGGCAACCAATTGATCGTGACTACCCTCTTCATGCACTTACTATCCTACATTCACATCATCCCTTGAAATGGTTCCAGAATTGTCATCAATTCATTATTTCAACCATTAGTTATTCATAATGACACATACACTATCTCTATGCATTCATGCATTGCATCACAACATCTACTCATACTTTTCATATGCATCTATTCAATGCATAACCACAAGATTTATGAAACCGTTTAATGCATATCCATTCAATGCTACCTTGTATTGATTCTGAAATACGATGCATTCAATCATACCATGCATGGCCTAACCATGACTACTTCATATAGGATGCATTGCTATAATCAAGACCATCAGTACTTAGTTTCTTTGGGCTACTAAGGCTCATAACAACACATAATATAGGCATGACACATTTCTATATGAATTCGGTATAAAATTCAAATACCCACATGGTATGAGACCTCTTGATTTTACCACTCCATGCGGTTGTCATAATTAAACTCTTACCTTCATGGGTCCTACTTACACCCTTGGCATTACCAGTTTGGTTGGTCCTTTGCAGGAATTTGCAGAATTTGCTTACCACTTTTGATTCTAGATTTGTTTCCTTATCCCTTTCTCCATAGGGTTTCTAGTCACATTCGTCAGCGTGAGCAACACATTCAACCATGTCCATGTTGTCATTGTTTTTTCCACTAATTCCAACATCAATGCAATAAATACCATTAGTGGTTCATTATACATGTATAATTCTTACTAATCTTACCAACATGTAATATCCTATGCATGCAAGGCAAATCTTCATACATTTCATGTATGAAAATTATAAATGTAATTACAATTAGCAAGATAGGGTTTAAGGAAATTTCCCTTTTCAAGTCCCTCATCCCTACATGGAACTCCTTTTCCACACAACACCTGGTTTGACTTCATGGTCTTGCTACCTCTAGGCATGCAATTCTTAGATTTTTCCATATTGACAGTAGCACATTAATTTTTAAGCAATCACTAGCACTTTGCTGCTCCACACTCAGATTCTAGTGACTCTCCCTTGTTCCCTACTGGATAAGCTTTCCAACACTTATCCACATGATTCATTCTAACATCGGGTGTAAAAACCACACCACTTCTTAGAATGATGGCAAAACACACAACTGTATTTTGGTCGGGAATGCTAACTTCAATCACCTAGGGTTTTCTTCCTTTTCAACCCTATGACCACTGACAGTCTACTGAAATCTGCTAAAAGCCTATTGAAAGGAAATTGAAAACTGCTTGAAAAATCACTGAGAAATTCTCTCGAAAACCCCAATTTCCATAGACCCAATCAGACCTCTTCAAAGCTATCTTTCCAATACTTTGGTGGCCAAAACACCTAGTTCATCGACGGTCTATTTGCTTACTTCTCTCTGGAATTTTGGCGGTTAAATTGACTAAACTTCTGATCTCTATCGACAATAAAATCATCTGTTCATTAGGTGCGCAGTCCCTTGAGCAGCTACAACGGCGGAACGTGATCTTAATATGGTTTCCACGGAAATCTATCGGCTATCAGACCTACTATCCATCGGGTGGATAGTGCTTTAGACTGCCCCAAAAGCAGGTTTAAGATTCTTTTATTCCTTTTGATCAGTGGCCTGATCGTCAAAAAATTTCGATGACTTTATACTCTTCAAAGTTTTCTTCTAATCGGATCTTCTCCTTACTAATCTCCCAGCGTTTCGACGGTTGAAACCTTTAACTTTATCTGTTGTATCAGCAGGTTTCTCATCTATTCCCTTCTGCCGTATCAGCCCTGTAGTGGTCTATTGTTCTGATTTTCATCAGCAATTCATAGGTCTAATTTCATCCACCTAACCGCTACATCGGCGACTGGGTGCCCTATGCATCAGACGGTTAGTCCTTTCGGCTTCCGCAACGACGGCCCACAATCTTACTATGTCTTCTGTAGCTCACAACTTTGTTGGATGTCGGAGTGACTAGTATTTTGTGGCATCAGTGCTCGGATGCTCATCGGGTGATGAGTTATTTATGTGGCCGCAACAGTGGCCCACGATCTTTCAGTGCCTCCCGCAACCACGAGTCTATCGGCGGTCGGAACAATGTCCATCGGTAGAATAGTATACTAATCAGCTGTAATGGTGGATGTTCAATCATCTGACTTTTTCTGACGTAGCTCATTGCCAATTAAATCATCTAAGCATCGACGATTTGATCAACTAACCATTGCCGATGGCCGATGATTCTACGACTTAGAAAAAGTTTCAAAATTTTTCTCTTTAGTCTTCCCGTCCACCACTTCATCGGCTCAAATATCTTCTATTCATCGGTGATCAAGCAACTATTTGTCACCGCCGTAGTTATGAACCCAGAACTACTGTTCACTAAACACCTCGGCATCAGTGACTAGAAGGACTAGTGCATCGGCAGAGTAGTTCAATTAGTAGCCGCAACTACGGCTTATCAACTTCGATCCTTTTTTGATCGACAGCCCAATCTGCTAATGATTTCCGATCGATGAGCTGAAGCACATCAGCATCAGTAGTCAAAAATTTTCCTTGTCCGAAGACTAGTTCTCTAGGCTTCCGCAACGCCGGGTGCATGAACCACTAACGTCTTCTGATGGCCGATGATTTTGTTACTTAGAGAAATTTTGAACTTTCTTCCTGCCCTGTCTTCCACCACATCAGCTCTTCCATTTACTATTCATCGACGATGATAGTGACTATTCTCCTCTGAATGGCGACACAACCATCATGGCATCGGTAAGCAGAACCTTTATCTGTCAGAGGATTAGTGCACTAGGCTTCCACAATGGAGATGCTTGAACCACTAATTCCTTCCATTGTTCATCGGCGACAAATACCACTAACATGTTCCAATGGCCAATGATTTTAACACTTAAACAAAATTTCGCAAAACCTTTCTCCATCGGGTGGGCTTCAAACTAACATTTCCGCCATGTCGAAGGAACCTTGCACTAAGTTATCCGATGAGCCGACGGCCAATGAACGCAACCTTCCTCAATTTCCTTTCGATTACCATCCATTGGGTGGCCTTCCCACTAAGTGCTCCACTACATCGGAAGAACTTGTCACTAAGTTTTCTGATGAGCCGACATTCTAGCACTTAGAAAATTTTGTGAATTTTCTTGTCTTCACCCATTTTTCCTGGTTTCTTCTGGGAAGTAGGAAACCTTCCTCTGTTAACTATTTCTCATGGCCCTCTGAGGCCCAAATGCTGCAACATAAGCTCTATCACTGCATCTTCATGGCCCATTCAGGCCTGTGCTGCAACCAGAGCTCTGATACCATACTGTGATGTCCCCAACCCTCAAACCGACGAAGAGGACTTTTCTATCACCAAACATACGGGCAAAATAGCCCCATGAAATTGAATAGGCATATAATGCTGAAATAAAATTCTTAAAACATAATACATACTAAGATGCATAAGCCTTCATATACATAGCGGAAGAAAACATACATTCAATCAAGTATGACACATGTTCATTATATTCATTAATCAGTAAGATAAATGTGGAGATGAAACAGTCAAGAATACTTATCTTAAACAGGATTCATCCCGCAACCAACTACGTCGCTGTAACGTTCCACCCAACCATAGGCCAACGTTCTCATCAATCTCTCAGCAACACTGCCACCCCCGAGCTGGGCATGATTCCTCAAGGAATAAGGGTCAAAGCAGGCTTACACATAGCCAAGGTACACAAATCAGCCAAGCCCATGCAGTAGGGTTTATTAGGCTGTCAAGCAGCTAGGAAAGGCTAAATGCTAAGGTGGTGGCCTCAATGGAGAGCTAAGGATTCCTACACCAAAGTTAACCTAACTTTTAATACATCCACACACCTGACACCAGGAATCAGTCCTTTCTTTGCTTCATAGTCCCTCAGGCCCTAACTTCCCTTTCCAATACTCTTCAAGGGCTGTGGAGAAGAAATCTAGCAGTCTAACTCTATCTGAGTGGCTCCAAACACCAGTTTTCTTGAGCATACCTAGCCTCTAATCCTACTCTCAATAGTCCAAATACCAACCACTGCATGCCGCAGTAAAACAAACAGTTCACAGCTCTGTGAAGAAGGAAAAGACAACAGGGTGACAACCCCAAACAAAAAGGTGAAACATAGTTCGGGTCAAACCACAATTTAGAGTTGTTCTTGGCCCTAGCATGGCCAAAACAACTCAGCAACAATCCCCAAAGGACATCTACAGCCTTAGCAACAAAGAAGCAACCCAAAACCAGGGGAAGACAACAGCCCCAAACTCACAATGAAAACGGTGGCAACATTACACAGTCCCAAAACAAGACAGAAGTCCAATTCTCAAACTTGGACAAAGGAAAAAACATAAACGTAGACCTCCATCGCTAAGGGGAACAAACATGAACTTACACACCGCAGATGGGGAGAAGATGGATTCCCAGCATTGATAGGGAAAGCATACACACAGCAGAATCATGCCTCTCATGCCACCTTCCAGCTCGTCGCATGAGATCACAGTCCCCAACTCCCGCGTGAGGGAAACCATCCCATTTCCATCAAATGCATGAGGATTGAGCAAAATGATGGGGAAATCATGAGGAGAGTGAACGAGGTGACTCACTGTGTGAGAAAGAACAAAATGATGAAGAAAAAACTAAGCAAACCATAGGCATCCAAAAATGGGGAAATCCATTCTCTGTACAGGTCGGAGGAAGATCATACCCAGAGCCCAATCGGTGTGTGAGGCCAAGGAAATAGCTGGTGAGATAAAGGAGAACTGAACCCCTAATCCATGGATCATGGATCCTTTTAACTCAGCTCAACATGAGGAAAATGAAAATCCAACGATGGGGAGAGTGGAGAGAATAATCAGCCAACACGTCATGGAGAGAGCATAGGCATGAGTGTATTGGTTTCCTGCTAGCCCATATCTTCCCCCACTAACAACAAAATAACTAAGGTGACACATGGAAAGCCCCCAATGGCTCCCACGGGTTACACAACCCCCCTCCCTTAACCTTAGGAATCATGCCCTTTTCATTTAACGTTGCACCGTCGTAGCTAGCTGTGGGTTTATTTATTTGATGTGCATATTTACATGATGTCAAAACTGTAATGTGTCAGATGGCATGATATACCATCGAAAAAAATCCCTACTGCCAAAACATACACAACCAAATCAATGGTGGAGCTTTTGCCTTTAGCTTCTCACCATGATTAATTACAAAATATACATCATGTATCTTTTAATGCAAACGGGGTCAAAACTAGGGTATTACAATTATCATGGGCTTGGTCATAGATGAGGACAAGGCCCCCCTTGTTAAAAGTGTGTGGGTGGACGTGGGAGTCATAATGGGACTTTGACTAGATCTTATCCGCTTCAATGATTTGGAGAGCGCCATGATAGTCTTAATCGGTTTGTTCAAGTATAAGTAGGAATTTTTCCATGGTGAAGTATCAGGTAGAAGTTTGACGACAAGGCAAAGTGATGGGATATGGATTTCAATGGGAAGAACTGACTTGACATAGTGGACAAAATGGAATGGGGTAAAACCTGTGGCGGTTTTATTCGATGTCAGGTAGGCCCAAAGGGTAGAAAAGAGTAAGTGGTGCTAGTTGGTCTTGTGTTTTTTCACCATTCATTGGAGCATGGTTTTGAGGATCTTGTTGACAGCCTCAACTTGGCCATTTCCCTAAGAGTAATAAGAAGAGGAATACTAATGTTCAAAATTCAACATAGCAGATATATCTATCCAAATAACGTCCTTGAAGTGAGAACCATGGTCTGATACTAGCTGAAGGAGGAAACCAGAAAGAGCGATAATGTGGTTAAGAAATAAGGGTGTTGTAGTTTCATCCTTACAATTGAAGGTTGACATGGCTTCATCCCACTTAGTGAAGTAATCAATGACCACAAAATGTATTTATGGCCGTCGAATGAAGGAGGGTTATAGGTCATGAAGTTAATTTCTCATTTGCAGAAGGGACCGACTATGACGACAGGATGTAGCAGTGCAGGAGGTTTCCTTAACTCCATGAATGCAATCGACAAATATGGTGGGCCATAAGTAACTAGCATGGACAATATTTTGAGCGATATCCAAACCGAAGAGGTGGATACCATAGGCACTATGACAGTCATTCATAACTTATTCAGCTTCATTGTGGGTGAGACAATGATGCAGTATAGTGTCTACACTGCAGCGATACAAGATATCACCAATAAGGAGATATCAAGTAGCTTGGTTCCATATGTGACAACGATCTTCAAAGCTTAAATGGGGCCCAAATTTATGTGTGCATAAGTAAAGGAGGATGCCGCCATACCACGGGTCCTCCATAGAGATGACAAATAAGAATTCATCAAAAATATTGATTGTGATAGGGGGTGAGGTAGACGATGATGGGAAGTCTTCCATCAAGGAAGCTAACACGAAAGCTTTGGTTCTTTTGGGTGTGACAAATTCCAAGTCGTAATCTTGTAGAATGATAATCCACTTAGTGACATGACCTTGGACAAGGAGGAAGCTTAAGAGATAATGCATGGGGTTGGAATCGGCCATGATCCTACCAAATTAGATGCAATGAAAAATTGGCCATGATCCCACACAAGGAGTTCATGTAGATCCTACCAAATTAGATGCCATGAAAAATTGGCCACATCCTCAGACCCTGAAAAGCCTTTATGGGTTTTTGGTACTGACTGGATACTATCGCAAGTTTGTCAAGGATTATGGAAAGATTGCAGTTCCATTAAAAATATACTAAAAAATGATGCTTTTACATGGACATATGTTGCTGAGTGTGCATTTGAAAAACTGAAACAAGCTATGTATACCACATATGTTCTATCGATGCTCTATTTTTCCAAGCCCTTCACTGTTGAGAGTGATGCTTGTGACAATGGACTTGGTGATGTCCTCCTTCAAGATGAACATCCCATTGCGTTCTCTAGAAAACCCCTTTCCGGTACGAATTTATCCGCCTCTACATATGAAAGGAAATGATGGCTATTTTGCATGCAGTACAGAATTTGCATCCATACCTTTTAGCGAATCATTTCTGCATCAATATTGATCACCAAAGTCTGAAATATTTCCTAGAACATTGGGTCTCATCCCCAACACAAAAGAAATGGGTTAGAAAACTCATGGATTATGGTTGTGAGATAACTTATAAGAAGGCTAAGGACAATCTTGTTGCAGATTCTCTTTCCTGCACATTTGATGACCAGGTTTCTCTTTCATTTGTTTCTATGCCTATTCCAAATAGGTTACAATATGTTCAGAAAGGTTATGTCAATGACTCTTCATTATTTGAAATCATCCAACAGTTGGCTAGCAACCCTTCTGTCATACTAAATTACTCTTGGGATGGTTCTTCTATAAGATATAAGAGTCATCTGGTGCTTCCTCAAAGCACATATATTCAACAGGATGTCTTCTATGAAATCCATGTTTCTCCATCAGTAGGGAACTTTGGGTTCCTCAAAATGTATGGGAGGGTACGACTGTTGGGCCTGGAAATGAACCCTTTTTTACCACCTTTACCTACCTCTTTTTGCCTCAGTTATTTCATTATGTACACCAAACATATGTTTTCATTCACTTGATCCCTCAATTCATACATGTATGATTAATTATTGTCTTATCTTATTAATACTTATGATTGTTGTAATCAGGATTCTATATCTTGAATTATGATAACATATGGTGGTTTTATAAAGATAATTTGAGATGTAAAGGATACAGGTGTAGTAGTCTGAACATGCCAAGAGAGGGATGGACATTCATTTCTAAGATAATCGCCATCCATTCCATCATCACCCAAAGAAAGCAATCAAAGGTTACTATTCCACGCAAGTTGTACAAAGGTGGCTACAATAGACGGTAATAGATTCTGATACAACAGTGCGCCACTGCTCAAGGATAGCTCCAATCAACGAAGTATCTTCTAGATTGATCATGATTGTCATCGCTAGCTTGAGTAACAGTATTCCTATATTTCCTGATTCTATCTTGCCGCAGCTATAACAGCTTATCATAATTGGGGCAGCCTGAAGATCAAAGATATTCATGGCTACTCGATATCAGTGGGTAGAAGTTATGATTGTAATTGTATAAATATTGGGAACTATTGCGAGCCAAGGGTTGGAAATTAATCGAATATATTGTATAAGCTGTGACAGGGGTTGTGTGTTCATCTTTCCATTTTAATACAAGGAGTTTGATTCTTTAGATCTCGACGTTCTAACTTGTGCTACTTCCAGCATCTATGTGTGAAGGTTGGGCCCGCCTTCCCATAGGGATTGCTGAGTTAATTAGGTATTTTAATTCTATTGTGTGGTTTGAATCTTATGATAAATTCATTTATTTACAGTAAGCTACAACATTCATCTATTTATCATGTGTTCCTTTGAATGATCAGTAATTGCATCCCCTGTAAACTGCAGTGGTATGGTGTGACAGTTGATTGTGCAGATTAACTTCCTCTTATGTAACTGTGTGATAGCTATGACAGCCTTGTTCATCCCCAGTTCTTTCAATTGTTGTTTTCTTTAGATCTTTGCAGTTCATCCCTTTACATTTATAATTGTAGAACTTAATTCCTGCACTTTGAATTCCTAGATTAAGTTGAATTAAGATAATTGAGATGAACCTTCATATGGCTTGGTAATTGAGGATTTAACTTTCTACAAAAGTAATCTGCATGTCTATTTCCTGAATCTTTTAATTCTAGATTAAGGATTGTAAGAAGGTATTTGTGATTGCATTCTTAAGAAGGTAAGCTAGATTAAGTAGATCATGGGATGAGTTGGGCTAAACAGGAAAGTAGGGTAATTCATTTACAGCACCATCTACTTAGTGTTAAAAGCATATACAGTGTGTATTATCCTTGAAATAAAAGACTTCCTTGGGTTGACAATTTATATTGAACACTCTATATGTTGGCTTTAATTAACTTGCATATAGGGTGCCCAACATTTTGGCACCATTGTCAGGGAGGATAATTATTAGACACCATAGTAGTTGTATCCAGTAATTATATTTATTCATTTTTCTTCAATTTTTAATTTTTCATGTTTTGGGTTGCATGAATATGAGAAGGGTACATCGTGACATTCCTATCAATACCAGAACCCCACAGAACACTAACATTGCAGGTGGTCGAGACTGTGGGTGAAATCCAACATTGGGAAGAAGGATATTCATTAACGATATGGTTGATAAGACCAATTCTTCTAATGGGGATCTCCTTCAGGAAACACCTATTAGAAGAATCTCAGTTACCCCTGGAGTGGCAGCATTAATTTCCACAGTGGAGAACATAGGAGGAGTTGCAACACCCTTGGATATCCCTGCGGAGGAAGACAGAGTTAGTACTATGGGATCAGCTGACTGAGATTTGATATATCACATTAACAGGAAGTTTGTGATAGAAGAGGAGTGGACACCGTTCCATAAAAAATTTAACGATCGGTGGAACCATGAAGAGGATAACGCGGAAGAAGGCATGAGCAAAAGATGCAATCCTGAAGATCACGAAGACAAAATGGGTGAAAATCAGCATCATGAGGCTAACTCCCTACCTGAAGGGATGGTTGCTACACTCTAGTTCCCAATTCAACATCCAGAGGGGATAGCCCCCATGAAAAATATATTGCCATCAGTGTTGCCTCGTTTTTATGTAAAAGCGGTAGAGGATTCAGATGAATTTCTTTTTGAATTTGACATCCTCTGTCGCAGCTATGACTACACCACCAATGCACAAAAGATGAAAATTTTTCCTACCACTCTAAAGGACAATGCATTACGTTGGTTCATGAGCCTGGGTGGGGGAACTATCACTATCTGGGACCAGATGTAACAAGTGTTCCTGGAGAAATATCAGGAGTATTGCAATACCAAGGATAAGAGAGAAGAACTGTTTAAAATGGTACAAAGGGACGATGAAAGTTTGGAATATTTTGTTGAAAGAATTTGAGAGCTGGACAGACTAATATGGGGTTATATGTGCTCAAAATAATCCTACTTCGTGGGATTAGAGATGACTGCCTAGACATCTTGAACCTGTTAGGAAAGGGGGATATCTCAAAGGAGTCCTTTGAAAAGATCATTGAACTATGCAAAAGGTATTCCAGGGGATCTTCCAGGAACAACAAAAGGGACAAATGGGACAAATTAGAACGTGATGTCTTCGATAGAACACAAAATTCATCTAATGGAGCAGACACCTAGGAAGAAATAGGTAATCTCCTTGAAAATTTCAAGATAGAAATGATGAGCTCCATCTCCTTGGAAATAGATGTCCTGAGGGAAAAGCAGAAACAAGCAATAGAGGATCTCACACTTGGTATATTCTTCCCTAAATGTAGGAAGAACCACCCTTTGAAGGATTTCTCACTCGATAAGGTAGAAGTGTGTCAGCTATGTGAGCTGAACTATGACATAAAAGAATGCCTTTCACTACCTCAACTGAAGGCAGTTCTACAGGCATCAACTCCACATGTGGATCCAGCCTACTTTATTGCACAAACAAATCCCTGGCAGCCTCAAAATCAAGGTATGTCTCTAGACCTGTTTCCATTTTTGAATCACATGAATAATTGGACTAATATGTAGCACATGAATACACAATTCCCTTCATCTTATTCTAACCATCAATGGTATCCCTCTCAACCTCCGATGCAAAATTTTAACTCCTGGCACTCTTGGACACAGCCACCAAACCAACAAAATTCTTGGTCTCCTGGATGGAGAAATTTCCATCCAGGGAACCAGTTTCCCCATAACCAACCTCATCAATAGATTCCACACCAAACTTTTGCTCATCAACCGTACCCTCCTCAACAATATCCTCAGCCTTATCAGTAGTCGTAGCTGCAAATCTAGAATAATGATGTCCCCAATATGTCGACATGACCACAACTATCTACTCAACCTAAACCCAACCCAAATAATAAAGCAGTCCATCAGTTTGACACTACCAACATGCCCACTTACTCCATTACTATAGTTCCCTGCAACGACATCCGCTTACGATCAGGGAGGCTAGTGGAGCCTTTGTTTATTGAGGATGTTCTATCCTTCGTGCCTGAAGAAAGGATGAACCAACAATATTTATCCAATATAGCGACCCCCATTATTGAGGATGCTGAACCTCTTACCAATATGTCGGCTAAAACACAAGAAGATACATTTATCGACACACAGCCTACACAATTGATTAGGGAACCACCATACCCTGAAAGATTAATACTACCAAATAAATTGGGACAACCTCAATTTAACCTTTTAGGAGAGTTAAAAAATGTCTATGTCAAAATTCCACTCCTTCAAGCCCTTCATGATGTATCTATCTATGCCAGAACTGTTCGAGATATGTGTACAAGGAAACCAGGAAGAAAACCCAGGGATCCTCCCACTGTTCATGTCATGGGGAAATTATTTGAATTAATAATTGGAAAATCCCTCTTAGCCAAATACGATGATCCGAGGAATCCCACTATCACTGTGCATATTGGGAGCACGCAGATACCCAGCGTACTGGTATATTTAAGCATAGAAAATAATGTCATGACCATTGAAACTGTAAGGAAACTTGGGCTCACTAATCTCAGGCCAACTCCTACCGTTTTAGAACTAGAAGATAGATCCACTATTAAACCTAAAGGAATATTGGATGACCTCATTATCTCAGTTGATTTGTGGGAATATCCTATTGAATTCTTAGTTTTACAACCTAAGTCGCAGCTAGGAGGACACCCATTGATCCTAGGAAGGCCCTAGTTAGATAAAGCTAATGCTTGCATCAGTTGTCGGTCTGGGTGTATGACCATATCAGATGGAATTGAGATAAAGAACCTCACTCTCTATCCTCCAACTCGGCCAAGCCTAGAAGCTGAAACTCTATTATGGATGGAGCCAGATGAAGAGGAGGGAGTCTAGCCATTATTGACTATACAAAAGGCCTTGACTTTTAAATATGAAACTGAAGAAGATGCCATTAATAATTTCATCAGTGAACCCACTTCTATTAATAAGACAATTTATCAGATCCTGAATGCTACTCTAGCTGAACAAGAACAAGAAAATATCACAGAGGAGACATTAGTCAATGATACATAGTTCTAGTGTTGAAAAATTCGACAAGTGTTCCTATCGAGGTAGAGTCTAGAAAAACCATGAATATCAATCCCAGTCTTGCTCCAGATGAACAACAACGCCTAATCACTCTCTTAAAAAAACATAAGGGGGGATTTTCCTGGGAGTACACAGACATGAAGGGCATCCCTTCTAATCTATGCACCCACCACATTTATATCAAAAGTGACTCCCAGCCTGTGTGCCAGCCTCAACGAAGAATTAATCCCAATCTTAGGGACATAGAGAAGGAAGAAATTTAGAAACTCTTGGAAGCAGGATTTATATATCTCATTTCAGACAGTGAGTGTGTGTCTCCACTCATGATAGTACCCAAGAAGAATGGTAAATGGAGAGTCTATGTGGACTATAGAGAGTTGAACAAGGCAACACAGAAGGATCACTTTCCCCTGCCTTTCATCAATCAAGTACTTGACACCTTATCCAGGAAGAATCTTTTCTCTTTCCTGGATGTGTTTAGCGAGTACAATCAAATCCATATTGCTCCCAAAGACCAGGATAAAACTACCTTCACCTGAACTTTTACATATAGAGTACTTCCCTTTGTCTTATGCAATGCACTAGCCACATTTCAAAGAGCTGTGATTGGCATATTTTTAGAATTGGTTAATGATAGTATGGAAATTTTCATGGATGATTTTACTCCATATGGAAAAGATTTTGAAGAAGCATTGAAAAATTTGGAAAAGGTTTTAACACGCTGTGAGCAGACCCATCTATCTTTGAGCAATGAAAAGTGCAAATTATGATGAGTGAAGGGCTAGTGTTGGGGCATTTTATCTCTGTTGATGGC
Organism: Pseudotsuga menziesii; assembly: GCA_001517045.1. Lineage (NCBI taxonomy): Eukaryota > Viridiplantae > Streptophyta > Pinopsida > Pinales > Pinaceae > Pseudotsuga > Pseudotsuga menziesii. The sequence goes on along the minus strand of LPNX010757880.1, from coordinate 100,848 downwards.
ATCTAGGTAAACCCCTCTAAAATCAAGGTAATCAAAAATATACCTACTCCTGGAACTCAGAAAGAAGTGCGTACTTTCTTAAGGCATGCTGGTTATTACAGATGATTTATAGAAAACTTTTCCAAAGTTGCCTCTCCTTTGTTTTTATTGTTAATGAAGGATGTGAAATTTACTTGGAATGAGGCATGCCACACAACGTTGTTAAAGTTAAGGATAATTTTTCCATAGATCCCATCCTAAGGGGGCCTAATTAGGCCCTGCCCTTCCACATTTCTTCAGATGCCTCTGATACCGCCATTGGAGCAATTTTAGGACAGCAGGATGGTCAAGCACCTTATGCGGTTTATTATATTAGCAAAAACTTAGCCCCTGCTAAAATTAATTATACTGTTACCGAGAAGGAGTTTTTAGCCACTGTTTACTCCATTAACAAATTATGACTTTATATCACTGGATATCCTACCTTTGTGCACACTGACCACTCATCCATCAAGTATCTAATGAATAAACCTGTTACAAATGCTCGGGTAAATAGATGGATGTTATTATTACAGGAATTTGATATCACTATTATAGATAGACCTGGAAAATATAATGTCGTCGTTGATTTCTTATCTCATTTTACTAACAGTGATGATAATTTGCATGTTGAAGACTCTTTTCCAGATTAACACTTAATTTCAGTTTCATCTCATTCCCCTAAGTATGCAAATGTCACTAACTACTTGGCTGCAAGGAAGCTTCCAACACATTTGTCAAAAAGAGAAAAGAGGAAAATCATTCAACAAAGTGCCAGGTATTGTTGGATAGACGGTCATCTCTTCTACATAGGCCCTGATCTTGAGATCAGAAGGTGTGTAAGAGAAGATTAAATCTTCCATATTCTGAAGTCCTACCATGATGAGACATGTGGGGGACATTTTGCAGATAGGAGGACAGGTCATAAGGTGCTGAGAATGGGCTATTATTGGCTGACACTTTTCAGGGATGCAAAAAAATATGTCCAATATTGTGACAGTTTCCAAAGGATGGGCCAACCTAACATATTGGATCAAATGCCCCTTCAACCCCAATTGGTAGTTGAACCTTTTGACAGATGGGCCTTAGATTTTGTTGGCCCTATTAACCCTCATTCGAGACAAAAAGCCTGCATCTTAGTTTGTACCAACTACATGAAAAAATGGGTAGAAGCTGTGGCTTTGGTTAAATACACTAACCAAGCTATAATCGATTTCCTATATGGTGAAATATTTACCCATTTTGGCGTATCCAAGGAAGTGCTTACAGATGGAGGACCCTAGTTTGTGTCACAAAAAATTGAAGCTTTGCTACAGAAGTACCATATTCAGCATCGGATGGCTTCACCATACCATCCCCAGGCCAATGGCTAGGTGGAAAGAACTAACAAGGTTATTGAAGCCATCCTTACCAAAATCGTCAGGATACATCGTAGGGACTGGGCTGATACACTTCCAGAAGCATTGTGGGCATATCGTACTACTTGGCGCAATACTATAGGTTTCTATCCTTATGACTTGATGTATGGAAAAAATGTTGTCCTCCCTATTGAATTTGAAATAAAGACCCTGAAGACAACTATGGAGGTAAACTTAGATGTGACTGAAGCTCAGAGGAGCATACTGAATCAATTAAATGAACTTGATGAGAAATGATTAGCTGATGTGGATCAGACAGTATTAATTCAATAGCCGAGATCCAATTGGCACGATCGATTCATCAAAAAGAAAGACTTCTGTGAAGGAGACTGGGCATTATTATACGATTCAATATTCAAAAGGGAATTCAAGGGTAAGTTATGCACAAGATGGTTGAGCACATACCTGGTAGACAGATTATTTGATAATGGTACAGTCTGCCTAGTAAACATTGATGAGAATCGTGCAACATTATTTGCTAATGGTCACAGGTTGCGACTGTACCATAAGCCCATTTAAAAGGATGCATTCACTTCAAAAATTGCAGCTGATCCAGAATACCAATTAGAACAAGGGCAGGAATCTTTCTCTACCCCTGTCAATCTTTAGATAATCACTGTAAATCTTACATAAATAAATTGATATTTTTACTATTATTTTTATATTTTTCCTTTGCACTTGATCCGTTTTTTTAAAAAGAATATGTGCAGGGATGTGCCTGAGAAGCAATGTTCATAATAGGGCCTAACGACCAGGGTCATCCTTTTGTAACTTCCTGCATCAGAATAAAACTCCTTGAAAAGTTAGTTGCAACTGCAACACTGTAAAACTTTGCCTATTTTCTGTTTTTCTGCAATTGCAACACCATAAAATACCGCCCTTTACCTTGTCCGTGAAACTACAACACCATAAAAATTTGCCTATTTTTCTGTTTTTTTGCAGTTGTAACACCGTAAAATACAGCCCTTTATCTCGTTCCAAGCAACTGCAAAACTGTAAACTTTTCCTATTTTTCTGTTTTTCTGCAATTGCAACACCATAAAATACTGCCCTTTATCCCATTCCACGCAGCTCCAACACCGCAAATTAATTCCTTTTTATGTCCCACAAGGCTGCAACTCCGTTTAAATTCTGCCCATTTTTTACCTTTTCGGACAGCTGCGACACCATTTCAATCTTGCCCATTTTTACCTTTTCTGGCAGCTATGACTCCGCCAAAACTGGCTGATTTTTCTATGATTCACAGCTGTGACTCCGCCAAACTACTTGATTTCTCTATGGCCCGCGGCTGTGACTCCTCCAATATTGGAAGAACTCTTTGCAACCTTGGTTTGTGACTCCTCTAGATCTGGCCCAAATTCCTGATGCCGGTGATTCCGACTTACTTCATAGCATTCATTATGTTTGCGGTAAGATTGACAAGATGGTTTTGGTCCACTGGGAGAAAAATTCATTACAGCATGCCTGCAATAATGATTAAATTTAAATGGCTGCACTTCACATGCTTTACAACTCTCAAAGGTCAGCATTCACTGCATATTTACAAAGTTATGGTTCTAATTATTTACTTGATTAAGCGTTAACTAGATTTGACAGCATTAATCATGCCTTCCTTTCTTCACCCATTATTACACCCGCATACTGTTAACTTTCCACACATATGACTTAATGACCATTTAATCTGATATGATAACTACCACCTTTCCTAATTTGGAATAAATTTAAAAACATTTCCATGCTCTTAACTTTCTGAATTTACCCAACTCCACTCTTAGATGTTCATGCATACTATGTGCTTTAACCTCCATTGTTAGGACCTGTAATCTGTGGGGCTGATAAATAATTCTGAAATCAAACAAACATGGGTATCCTAGATCAGCATGAACCTCCAAATACGCGATAACTGAGACGAAATGCTGAAGCTTTTGCTATTTTTGAAGCTGCGGGATGGACTAAATTCTTCCAACGCCTAAATGGGTTTCATCGAGAGACAACTCTACAATTTACCTTAAATCTTACATAAACCCACTCAGAGGTTAGGGTTTTATGTATAGAATTCTCTGAAGCAATAGTGGCTGAATTCACTGGCCTTCCTCAGGTGGGAAGATCCTATTTTGGTTGAACAACCCCTAATGCTGCTACAGTACATGATTTTATTATAGAGGGGAAGCAAATTCGTTAGTAAAGGAGAGGGATAGAATTACACTCACTTCCTCAGCCATGGGATCAATTAGCAGTCTTCATCAAGAAGTATATCACCTGTGAAGGTAGGTATCAAACTATTTATTATTCTGAACTTCCTCTATTATCTCATCTACGCCATCTGGCCTTACTGAACATTCCATTTTATCTATTTGATGACCTACACCATATGGCGGGGTTTGTTAAAATAACCAAGAATCCAAACTCCTCCCTTACCCACCATGGCCTAATCAAATTAATAATATTAAGGGCCTTAGCTCAAAGTAGCCAAACTTGGGAGCAATTCACAGGTCAAATTCAAATAAATCAGGAACCCACCATTTTTCCTGGCATTCTAATAGAGGCAAAAGTAGAAGTACCTGTACTCTTGGGGGCTATTAAAAACCAAGAGGAGCATGCAAATGTACAATTGGGGGGAGAGGAGGATCAACAGGAGGATCAGATTCCTTCCAATTTAGTTTGGGGGGGAGATGAGACTGGATCGGATGATCAGTCAGATGACCAAGCAGAAGAATTGGAGGAAAATGCAAGAGAAAACCCTGTGGAAAGATTAAATAATATGGAAGCTCTGACAACAAAGGATGAAGCTGGAGCAGCATTGGATGTTCCGACAGCTAAGGATGAGGATGTTAGAGCCATGATAACAAAAGGAAACACAGAGGTATTGACCATTGAATCTTCCCTTGAATGGGGGGGGGAACTATGATTGAAGAAGAACAGGAAAACACTGAGATAGAAGATATCCCCTCCACATCAGCTACAAATCTGGAGATTACTGCACCACGAAATAAAAGAAGGAGATCAAAAGAAGACATACAAGAATCACCACCAATAAGAAGAAAAAGAACCAGGTCGATTGTAGCAGCTAAAGCAACACGGGAAAGATGGGAAACCCTAGAAGCACAGATTGAATTCCCTATTCTAAGACCCAAAGCAAATGACGCCCCATAGGAACCGGCTATAGAAGAACCTCAAATTGAGGTACTTTTGTATGAAAATGGTATATTAAAAGATTAAGTACAATCACTTTGGAAAGAACTAGAAAATTGGAAGGAAGCATGTAGGAAGCAGGTAGAAAGGAAGTTGCACACATTGGTTGAAGCTGCAGAATGATTAGAAGGATCACTTCCTACTGAGGATGGTGAGGAGGAAGAAAGAGTGGTTTGCCATGTGTGTGGAGAAATATTTAACCAGTCAGGCTACAAATTCATAGTTCATGCCTTTGTGACACAACAACCTATACCAGCAGTTGTGGAAGAACAAGGACAAGAAGCACCTAAGATGGAGTTTAGGGATATAGAAATGATTCCTAATATAGAAAAGGGGGAAAGTGAACGATTACAGTCACAACCAGCAGAAGAAGGAAAATATGATTGGAAGGATGATGAAGCTCTCCAAGAGAAACTTCAGTAAAGAGAAGTAGTAGATAAACAGGGTGTTGATACACAAGAACCAACATTTCTGAATATTCCTATTGAAGTTGCCACCCAAATTGGGGCAGATGAACCAGAGGCTGAAATTATTCCTGATTTCAGCGAAGAAGTCTGTTTTGTGACTTTTGAACCGTCTCAGGGCACAGAACTAATAGAAATAGAACCCCAGCAGTAGGATGATCATGAAGTTGAACATGGTGCTGATACATAAGAACTAGCATCCCCAAATATTCTTGTTGAGGTTGCCACCTAAATTGGGACATAAGAACCAAAGGCTGAGAATATTCCTAAAATTAATGAAGAAGTCTATGTTGTGACTCCTAAACCATCCTAGGACATAGAATTAATAGAAATGGAACCCCAGTAGAAACAAAATGATGAAGTTAACCAAGATGTTGTCACATAAGAACCAACATCCCCTAAAATTTCTGTGGATATTCTCAGGCAGCAAGAAGAAATCAACCCCAAGATGGATATAATCCCTGATTTGGATTTAGGAGAGGATGAAAAAATGCAATCATAGTCCTCAGTGGGCACTGAAATTATCGAAGAACAACTCCATATTGCAGAAGACATGGAAGTAACTCAAGAAAAACCCCAATATCATGAAGAAATAGAAGGGCATGGCTCTGTTACACAAGAACCAGTGGCCTTGCATCCCCCTGTCAAAGATGGAATCGGAAATCAGGCAGATGGGGAGATCAAAATTCAGGAAGAGGTTTCTACACAAGAACCAACACCTTCATAATCAAGTGCTGAGGTTGCTATAGGAGAAATTCAAAGAGACAATGCTATTACACAAGAACAAGCATCCCCAGAAGTTGTTTCAAAGGAACCCATGGTTGAAGTTGTTGTAGGAGAAATTCAAAGAGAGGATGTTGTTACACAAGAACCAGCATCCCCAGAAGTTGTTTCAGAGGAACCCATTGTTGAATTTGTTGTAGGAGAAATTCAAACAGGGGTTTTTGTTACACAAGAACTAGCATCCCCATAAGTTATTTCAAAAGTACCTATGTAGGCAGTCCAGGATGTTCAAATTGGAACATCAGATGATAAGGTATGGAATCAACTTCCTCAAAATTTTGTCAATTTGGATTCTGATAATGAATATCATACTAAAGATGAAGAAATCTAGAGGATAGGAAAAGAGCTCTCAATCTTAAGAATAGAAGTGAGGAAGTGGAGGAGTTAGGTGGGGAGGTGCCAAGAAGGGATGGTTTCCCTTGCTGAGAATAGAAATACCATCAAGGAATTGAAGGGAAGATGGCCAGAAGAACTCATGTTCCAAAAACTCCAGTGGGAAGAGATACAGAAGGAGCTAAAGGAGCTTAAAAAGTTCAAATCCATGCAAATGGAAAAAGATCAGCTGTATACTCTTTCTCAGGAATTGTTGGGTACCAGAGTACCATCGTCCTCTTACCCTATGTTTGTATTTGAGCAGTTCATTTGGTTTAAAATGTGGGCTGTAAAAGAAGGGAGACCGTATGAAATAGCAACATTAGTTAAATTCCTGGAAACATTTATGGGAAGTGACTTTGAGGATCATAACTTACTTTGTGAGCTTTATTTGCATGAGTTTGCTTGTCCCTTGGATTTCCATTCGAATCCTACCCCTTTCTTAGGTGATGTTCAACTGAGCAATTTTGCCTCATTTGTTAGCAATCATGTGCAATGGGAAAGATCATTCCAAAATTTCTCTCATAATGAGTCCCACTCTAACCTTTGGATTCGAAGCGAACCTCAAAACCCTTTTCTTCTCCTTGCTTGTCAGCAGAGTGTACTCGCATGTCCCATCCAAACTCAGCAGATGATGGAACTTCAAGAAAAGGTTATGTCTACTTGTGTTAGCCATATTTCCAAGCATCAGCAATTAGCTTTGGAAGGTAGCCAGCACAGATGGAAGGATTCCTCTTCAACCTTGAGAAATAGAGATCCCTACTGTTACAGGAATTTTAAACATGCACTTTCCAGGGTTGAGGGATATGTTGGAGGGATGAATAAATGTGGAGTTAATTAGCTGGGAATCAAATTCAAATTCCCTCTCATTTGGTGGCCAGCAAAACCATACAGGGAAGACTTCTCATTAACAAAGGAAGAAGAGAAGATGTATTGGAGATATTAGGTTGTCCATAAGGGATTCTTGGAAAAACAGGGAACGCCTGAATTCCCATATAATTTTTCTTCTCTCCATGAATGGAGTACAATGCTAGATTTAGATTCAGACTAATGGAGGTTGTTGCATGGGACATGCAATAGGACAGTTGGGGGGATATGTTGGGCCCAGAAATGACCCCTTTTTTACCACCTTTACCTACCTCTTTTTTCCTCATCTTATTTCATTATGTACACCAAACAAATTGTTTCCTTCACTTGATCCCTCAATTCATACAAGTATGATTAATTATTGTCTTATCTTATTAATACTTATGATTGTTGTAATCGGGACTCTATATCTTGAATTATGCTAACATATGGTGGTTTTATAAAGATAATTCAAGATGTAAAGGATACAGGTGTATCAAGATGAACATGCCAAGAGAGGGATGGACATTCATTTATGAGATAGTCACCATCCATTCCATTGTTGCCCAAAGAAATCGTTCAAAGGTTACTATTACATGCAAGCTGTACAAAGGTGGCTGCAACACGCTGCAACAGATTCGGATACAACAGTGCACCACTGCTCAAGGACAGCTGCAATCAATGGATTATCTTCTATATTGATCATGATTGTCATCGCTAGCTCAAGTAACAATATTCCTATATTTCCTGCTTCTATCTTGCCACAACTATAACACCTTATCGTAATTGGGGCAGCTTGAAGATCAAAGATCTTCATGGCTACCTGATATCAGTGGGTAGAAGTTATGATTGTAATTGTATAAATACTGGGAACTATTCCAAGATAGGGGTTGGAAATTAATCGAATATATTGTATAAGTTATGAAAGGGGTTTTGTGTTCATCTTGCCATTTTAATACAAGGAGTTTGATTCTTCAGATCTCAGCATTCTAACGTGTGCTATTTCCAGCATCTTTATGCGAAGGTTGGGCCCGCCTTCCCACAAGGATTGCTGAGTTAATTAGGTGTTTTATTTATTTCGTTGTGTGGTTTGAATCTTATGATAAATTCATTTATTTATAGTAAGTTGCAACAGACATCGATTTATCATGTGTTCCTTTGAATGATCAGTAATTGCATCCCCTGTAAACTGCAATGGTGTGGTGTAACAATCGACTGTGTAGATTAAATTCCTCTTATGCAACTATGTGATAGTTGTGATAGCCTTTTTCATCCCCAGTTCTTTCAATTATTGTTTTCTTTAGATCTTTGCAGTTCATCCCTTTACATTTATAGTTATAGAACTTAATTCCTGCACTTTGAATTCCTAGATTAAGTTGAATTAAGATAATTGAGATGGATCTTTATATGGATTGGTAATTGAGGATTTAAATTTCTGCAAAAGTAATCTAGATGTTTATTTCCTGAATTTTTGAATTCTAGATTAAGGATTGTAAGAAGGTATTTGTGATTGCATTCTTAAGATGGTAAGCTAGATTAAGTAGACCATGGGATGAGTTGGGATGAACAGGAAAGTGGGGTAATTCATTTACAGCATCAGCTACTTAGTGTTTAAAGCATATACAATGCACATTATCCTTGAAATAAAAGACTTCCCTGGGTTGACAATTTATATTGAACACTCTGTATGTTGGCTTTAATTAACTTGCATATAGGATGCCCAACAATGACGTAACTTATTTTGGAAGGGAAATGAAATGAGAAATTCAACAGATGGTTATTGAATGTGATACCTTCTAGTTCCACAAGGGTGAAACTACATTGCTTCCCAGATTGCTCGAGCCTTTTCCCATACCTACAAGGATTTGGACAGATATTTCGATGGATTTCATTGAAGGGCTCCCTAAATCTGGAGGGAAGATTATAATCTTGGTTGCGATTGATTGATTCTCCAAATATAGCTTTTTTTCTCTCACCCATCCATATACCACCTCCTTAGTCACACAAATTTTCATGGACTAGATATTCTGTCTTCATGGAATCCCTTCTTCCATTGTCTCAAGCCACAACACCACTTTGATAAGTCATTTCTGGACCAAACTATTTTTCCTCATTGGCACCAAACTGAATATGAGTTCAGGATATCACCCAAAAACATATGCGAAGGCTGAAGTCATCAATAAATGTTTGGAAACTTATATTTGTTGCTTCACCTATGAACAACAACATCAGTGGGAAAAGTGGCTCCCTCTTGCTGAATGGTGGTGCAATACTTCTTACCATACTGCATCTAAAATGACTCCATATGAAACAGTTTATGGTCAGGCACCATCAATGCTCCTTCCATACACCCCCAACAATTCACCAATTCAAGAAGTTGACATGGTTCTTCAAAATTGAGATCGCATTCTGCACATGGCAAGAAACCATGTGAAACAACAAGTCGATTAGCACCGTTCTGAGCGCACTTTTCAAGTCGGTAATATGGTTTTTTTTTCTTCGTTTGTAGCCTTACAAGAAATCCTCCTTGAAAATAAAAGGGCATCATAAGTTGGCTCCAAATTTCTATGCACCATATAAGGTTCTTCAAAGTATTGGGTCCATTACTTATAAATTGGAACTTCCTTCTTCTTCTTGCATTCACCGAGTATTTCATTTTTCTTGTATTAAGAAAGTGATTGCAAATTCTTTTACCAGAAATAGAGACTGAAGGATCCATCATTTTTGGAGACGCAGGCCATCCTCAATAAGCGCACTCGTCAGTTTCTCTCTTGGTCCATCATAGAGGGATTAATTCAATGGCATGACATGAAATCAAGGGATGCTACATGGGAACCACTCCTTTAGATTCATCAATAGTTTCCACATCTAAAGCATTGAGGAAAAATATTTTCTAAGAACCCGTGTCAACCCTCCTATTATTTCGTTTATATATTTTGTAGGATGCATATATTTTGTAAGTCATCCCATTAGTATGTTGTATTATCCCACATTCATGGGGAGTAATAGTTGTTAAGTCATCTAGTTAGTATGTTGTATTATCCCACATTCATGGGGAGTACTAGTTGTTTAGATTAGACTTAGTGCATAAGTACGTGTTGATGCCAATGAAGTAATCCATGAGCTATTTTGTATTGAGCTTGCTCAAAGGAGGTTTCCCCTTTGAAGTGGCATGCAACCAATAAAATCTCTTCTGTGATATGCTATTTCAGTTATATTATGCAATTTAATTTTTTATTGCAAGAGGTTCCTCATAGAAGGATTGATGTCATCGGTGGCAGGTTCTCTCGCCATCGAAATATTTGGGAATACATCAATGTCCCCTTATCTATGGATTTTTTCAGGTGTTCGGCCTTAGAAAATCTATTCACACTTGATTGAATGAGTTTTGTACCTTGATTCTCATTATCATCATTTGGTGGGATGTCTCGTGTTTGTTAATGGTATACATCAATGACCAGTAATCAGATGATGGTCCATCATGTTTTACCCCAACACCTTTATTCACATAATAGATCTATGGACAAACACACAACTCACATGATAGATCACACAATTTACTCAGTTATTGAAGAATGAAACAGTGGAAAAATGGCTTGCAGTTGTGAATGCTTTGAATTAATCAAAGAGTAATTAGATAATAATTACAATGAAGTATAATGGCTTTAACAGCCACAATCAATTTGAATCCACGTGAGGAAATTCGAATTGATTTGTAGGTAACCAAGACCTTGTCTAAATCACTATCGAGGGACTCAATAGTTAACTGACCTTGTCTAAACCATAACCGTAGTTCATCGAAGTTCTAAAACACAACTCAAGTGTTACATTCAGTGTTGACTAAGGCTAACTGACTATGGTAGGTGAGAAATGCACCCCTCCTGACTTCAATCAAGTAAACCTAGCGCTAACTAAATGTAGAGGACTAGAACTAAATGTAACTAACTCTTAACTTAGCTTAACCAGTCATCAACTAAACTANCTAAATTGTAGGGATTGGTCTAGGAGGCTCCTAAACTGATGCAATCAAGTGCAATCAGTGGCAGTGAGCCTCAATTAGTGTTCCTCACACTTTAGTAACATCAAAATGTGACCCAATTAGGCCAAGTGGACCCAATGGTGTTAATGACTATAAATAGACTAGATGGACTCCCTATTTAGACATGACTCTCTATTTAGACATATGACCAAGGGAGGATTAATAATATTAACACCCCCTCTGAATTCTAACTTGGACAATCTATGGGCCCTGGTAACTAAGACCATAGGTCACCCATTACATCAAGTAAAGTAAAGTAATTGCTCAAAAACAAGGTGCCGGGGAGAAAACCACATGGGAAATAATCCCCCCCTCTAATTAAACAGGTAGAATCAGGATCAATCTAGTTCTTCTATGCACAGGTATCCTGGGGCATGGAATGTGAACCTCTCCATAATTATGTCTAGAGGAATCTTCCTCTTTGGAAGAAGAATGATATGCTCAACTAAATCAGAAATATAGACAGCTGTTGGATGAAGACTGGACCCATGTAAAGCAACTGAAGTCAACTAATAAGTGAGAAAAGGTTCTTGAAGATTCAAAACATGTGAGGAACACTCAAGAAACTGATATGTTGCATCCATTAATAGCAAACCATGAGTGGTAAGAACATCGCCAAGTGTTAGGAGCAAGTGTCTAGGTAGATGTAAAAAATATTCCTCTTTAATAGTTCTGTGAGGAGATGAGCATGTGATCAATGGTAGAGAAGCACTGGGACTGTTGAGAGGGAATGATTGAACTATATAGTCTGATATAGATTCTTAAATATATAATGAATCACATAATAAAATATCAGAAACCTCATATGAGGAAACTAACAACAAATCTCCATCAACAGTTTTGAAGAGAAAGTGCAGTACTTGATTTTTCACACCGGAATTGGTGAGAGCAGATACAAGCATGAATGAAAGATATTGGATTTTAAACAAATAATATTATATCATAAATTAAATCAGATCTAAATAGGTTCAAAACATATCCAAAACTGTGAAATGGAATCAAATCCCCAGCAGTAGTTTTGTAGAAGACTTGCGGTACTTGTTTCTTCACACCGTTGATGAGAACAGCTACAAGCAATACTGAAAGATTGTGAATTTGATATATTAAACCAAGAAATATCAGATAATATCTAAATAATATCATTTCATAACCAATAATTTTAATATCAGATTCAAATAAATGGTTAACCAAGACGGTGGATGCATAGCTTTCTTCTTCTTCAAAATTCTGAATTTTGGTGCATGCAATCCTGTAGGAATTTGCTGGAAAATCTAGATCATGGGGAGTGAATGGATCACTCTGGTAATCTGATATTTATTCCAAAATATCCAAGGTATCACATATTTTCACACCAGAAGCAACATTAGAGGGATAAAAGTCAAATTTCTCTTCACTTTCGGAAGCAATTACTGGTAATTTTGCACATAATTCAAAGGAAAATCACCAGTGAATGTTTGCATGGAAGTGTAGTAGTATTTTTATTCAATATCATAGATTCAAATGTATTCTTCTGTTTCAGCAATATGAGAATATGAGATATCAGATATCTCATCAACTTCTGGAGCATCAAAAGAAGGATTCACTGCATGGAGACTGTCTTCAATTCGAATTGACTGTGTAGAAGTTTATGCTTCTTCTTCATCTTGAACAACTTCATCATAGAGAGTGAAGGCTGAGATTTTTGGATCAAGAGTTCTTATGGTGCTATATATTCTCTCCAAAATGATATTATGATCCTCATCAATCACTCCAAAGGTTCTATCCAATCTTGTCCAGAGTTCCTTCGAGTCTTCAATAAATTCCTTTGGGTCTTCAATAGATCTAATGAGGCAGTGCAAGATAAGAGAAAGACCTGTTACTATTGTTCCAAAATCTCTATCACTTTTATTCAGCCAGTCAATCTTACTAAAACACTCTTTACCTATTCCAATAGACACCCGACAGAGACCTTGTCTCATCGGAGATGAAATCATCTTTTTCTTCCATTCTGAATAGTCTGTGGATAGAGAGAGAAGAGGAACTAATGAATCCATTCGAAGTTGTACCTACAAAAAAAAAGGGAACCGTAAGGTCAGAAATCCTGCACTTTTGGAATTTTCTTCACACCCATCTTAGTTAATCAAGCGAGCTTAATCAACAATTCCTATGTTTGGGGTATTAAGTGGTAAATTCTTCGCTTCTGGTGTAGTGCTGGAAGGAGCAATTTTGCTCAAAAAATGATCCAGTAGGAGATCTGAGGAGGAGAAGTGCCTTGTCCAATGAGGCTCTGATACCATATTAAATTGAGCACATAAATTTGTGGACAAACACGCAACTCACATGATAGATCACACAATTTACTCAGTTATTGAAGAATGAAATAGTGCAAAAATGGCTTGCAACTGTGAATTCTTTTCATTAATCAAAGAGTAATTAGATAGTAATTACAATGAAGTAAAATGGCTTTAATAGCCACACGCAATTCGAATCCACATGAGGAAATTCGAATGGATTAGACTCTACTTGACTGTAGGTAACCAAGACCTTGTCTAAATCACTATCATAGGACTCAATAGTTAACTGACCTTGTCTAAACCATAACCGGAGTTCATTGGAGTTCTAAAACACAACTCAAGTGTTACATTCAGTGTTGACTAAGGATAACTAACTGTGGTAGGTGAGAAATGTGCCCCTCCTGAGTTCAGTCAAGTAAACCTAGCACTAACTGAATGTAGAGGACTAGAATTGAATGTAACTGACTCCTAACTTAGCTTAACCAGTCATCAATTGAACTGAACTGACCTTGGTTGGTTTCGACACTCCCAATGGCTCAGAGATTGTAGGGATTGATCTAGGAGGCTCCTAAATTGATGCAATCAAGTGTAATCAGTGGCAATGAGCCTCAATTAGTGTTCCCCACACTTTAGTAACATCAAAATGTGCCCCAATTAGGCCAAGTGGACCCAATGGTGCTAATGACTATAAATAGACTAGATGGACTCCTGATTTAGACATGACTCCCAATTTAGACATATGAACAAGGGGGGATTAATACTCCTAACAATTCATGGGGAGTAATAGTTGTTAAGTCCTCTAGTTAGTATGTTGTATTATCCCACATTCATGGGGAGTACTAGTTGTTTAGATTAGACTTAGTATATAAGTACGTGTTGATTCCAATGAAGTAATCCATGAGTTATTTTGTATTGAGCTTGCTCAAAGGAGGTTTCCCCTTTGAAGTGGCATGCGATCAATAAAATCTCTTATGTGCTATGTTATTTCAGTTATATTATGCAATTTAATTGTTTATTGTAGGAGGTTCCTCACAGAAGGATTGATGTCATCAGTGGTAGGTTATCTCGCCATCAACAGATTTGGTAATACATCAATGTCCCCTTACCGATGGATTTGTTCAGGTTTTCGGACTCAAAAAATCTATTCACACTTGATTTAATGTGCTTTGTACCTTGATTCTCATTATCATCATTCAGTGGGATGTCTCGTGTTTTTTAATGGTATATATCAATGACTAGTAATCAGATGATGGTCCATCATGTTTGATCCCAACACCTTTATTCACATGATGGGACATGTACTAGTGGTGGTTTTTGTAGAAGACCTCAAAGTTTGGTGGAATTCCATATATGCTACCTCATCGATCGCAACAATATTCATTATATTTCAATTCTCATGAATAGAGTTCAGTGTACCTCATTATCTACCAGATGTCTTCATTCAATATGGATACTGTACTTCACTATATGTTGTATGTGGTGATGACCACTCATGACATATGCCTATTATGAGTATTCATATGCCTATTATACTTCATATACGTAGTCATATGTAGATATTTATCATTGTATTATACTATCAAGTGGTTGTTTCTCCCACCTGGTTCTTCTCTACTCCACCCTTGGAACTATTATAATGTATTTTGGCCATTGTGTACCCCTCTAACCTCAAAAATTAGGGGCATCTGTTATAGCATGATTTGTCACACCTAATAAATCATCCTTTGATGTCATTTCCCTATCCCTATGCAAATTCATTATACCCCGTTTACTCACCATTTCCTTGATGCTCTAGTTGAACCCCTTAAAAAACACTTTTGAAGATACACGAAGGCCACAATTCTACAACTCACGTATATCCATCTTGCACCACTGTCACCTACATACATCAAGTTTTATGCTAAAAAATAAATAAAAAATATTTGTAATCTTCCCCATCAAGTAACGAATGACTTGATCCTTAGCCTTCCATATGTCTGGAAACACTTCGATTCGACCCTTCATTTCCTATTGAGGGGCTATATATTGAGCTATTGTGAAGCACTGAAGGAGGAGAACTTTGGAGAGAAATTAGATTATAGCAGAATTGTGTCCCATTCTTATATTCTTGACTCTATATCCCTTTGGTACTTCAAGTAGCCATTAGTGCACATTCCAAAGCTTGGCATTGGCTTTGTGATCTTTCCATTATATGAAGGATTGAAGTGGTGGAGGCCCAGGTGAAGGGACTTGATTTCTCAATTCTTATGAGGTGTCGACAGAGGATTTAATTTATATATTTGTTTATATTAATAGAAATATCCATTTCTCATTCAATTTCACATGTGTAATTATGAATATTTGTGTCCGTGGATGTAATTACTTTGTATACATGTTTAAATTGAATATGCTATATTAGATGCTAACACTTTATATATCATTCTTCTATATCTCTTTGTTGTTAAGGACGAAGTTTAGGGACAAGTTTAATCGAAATCTCAATGGGGATCTTCTTTGAATGTCTGATTGAAGGTATGGTTCTTATCCTTCACTGTTAGTTTTCTTTATGTATCTAGGATGCTTGAGAATGGATTGATTTCTGGTTTCATACTATCTATTGTGGACCACCCTAAGCCATAGGAAATTTTGTCCGTAACACTAATTACTCGCATATATTAGTTGTATTCTAGGATCAAAATAAGAATCATGTTGTTGATCATGAGGTTTTCAGTCATTGTATACAAAGTCAAGTCACTTTATAGCTGTATCTTTCTAGTCAATGAAGGAAATATAATTTGTTATTATGCATTGACAATATTACATTCAAGACAATTGTAAAGTATGGTCAACACTAGAATATGGGTGAAGTTGATAAGGTCGAGGATTAATGGTTGGGTGTACTAGTTGATGGTATTTTGTCAAATTTATGGTCATTGTAAATTAATCCTATATGCTCCATATTATGGTTGAAGAGTCAGTATTTTAATAAATTTGAAAAACTTGAGGATTTAAAATAATATTATCACACATGTTTTAAATTATGTAATTGAAGTCATAGCTATGTCAATGAGTCACTACTGCAAACATGAATTTAATTTTGAAATGGTCAAAATAGAAGAGGTTAAACGTGCATCTGTCTCAAGGAAGACGATCTCCTCTACTTTTGTAATGAAGTTGGTCTCTAGACAAATTTGTCAGTCAATTCGGTTCCATAGTATTCAATCATGACCAATATCATGTACAACAATTGGTCTTAACCATGACTAGAGAACACACAGGAGATTTAACTATAAGGAAACCTGTAGGAATTTTAAACCTTCACGACCAAAGAAGAGGAACAAGAATACATTCAAGAAGAACATATCTTACACCATGCATCTTAAGCTTAACACCAGATGATGACATATAAAAACTAAATAGATCTTTCTCCCCAATGAAGACAAGTGCAGAAATGCAAAAGAACTTCCTAGATGATGGTTGAAGAAGTTGAAAGCAGAGACACCGTACAAAAAGTGAGCCAAAATACTATATTTTTGAGTCAATGGAGTTGAATGCTGGCTAGATGACTAAAAGGGCGAGGATTCACCAAATGTTCCCTGATTGAAGGAAGATATTGAAGAATCATACATCCATATGTTTTTTATGGATGCTTGTTTTCTTTGCGGAGAAAGAAGAATTTATAGATGGGGATATGTTGGAGGGACCCTTTGAGGCCCTTAGTTGCCATTAACCTATGCTTTGTAATCTAATTAAATAAGCAGTTGGAGAGGGTGTAACCACTCCAACCCCATTGTCTAGGTACAAATACCTTTCAAAATGAATAACATAATTGATCGAACATTCTGTCTTATAGTTGTTCTCCTTGATATTTTTCTCTATGTGTTTATATTTTTGCTTAGATTATGAGTTAAACCTGAGCATTCAACAAAAACAATTATACTATTTTCAACAAATGAAATGATGGTTGAGATTCCCATTATCGTACTCCACCAACTTACAAACTCTGCAATGAAAATATACAAATTCATGGTATGTGAAATCAATAGATGTAATTCTATTTTCCCCCCTTATATGCCCAAAACCTCAAATTTGATATGGTTTATCCGACTGATTTAGTTTCTACAACTTTGGGATCCATCAATGATTTTGTCTTCTTTTCAAGGTTTTCTTTCAAAATGATGCATAGGGATCCCTAAATTTTTTTAACTAGTTGTTCATTGTTATAAAAGGATACATCCACTAGGAAATATGCCAACAACTACTCTTCTGAAGAATCGAGGTATGGATAGAATCACATCATCCATGCACCATTACATAGTCAAATTTGGATCCCAAAGAGAAATTGTCACAAAGAGAGATTTGAACATGAGTGGGGAGGATAACAAATATTCCTCCCAACCACCTGATCTACACTCACCAATGTAGTCATGGCTCCTGCATCATACTCTCCAAGTACGGCAAAGGAACACCCTCGTGCTTAGGAAACATTTTGCATTAGGTTATTCTATGTTTAATCTAATAATACATAACTTACTTTAACAAATATATGGAAAACTTAAACCCCTCCTCTTTTTCTTCCTCCATGAATAGACCCTAAACTACACATACTTTATTTTGATATTTAAGTTCATCTTCACTCTTGTTGTAATACTCAATTTAGGCTTCTTAGTCCTACCTCTATCCTTGTCAACTATAAATACCTTCTTCATCAACTTGTGATCATCCAAATGTTTAATTCCTTTCACTTTAAGGGCTTCTATCTCAATTTTCATCATTTCCAATTGTTGCAATCTAGACATACTATGGTCCCACCTGCTATCCTCAATATCCTCTTTATCTACATTGATTGTTTTAATGGCCACTTGCCACCTTATAAAATGGAAACTATATCTAAAATCATGAAGGCTACATATCATAAGATTTTCATCAACATATTCTTCTTTTAAATTCTTGTGATGAAAGGAAATATCACAATTTTCTCTCTGGTCATCTTCTTCATCACCATCCTCATATTCAACACATGACTCATACTGATCCATATACTTAACAAGAAATTATTTCCTTTTTATTAATATCTTTATGTTAATTAAATTTCTTTATCTACTTCTTTGATTCTTGGGAATCACTTACCATTAATATATTCATCAATCATTTCCTTGATGTTGTTGTTGCTCTACAATATTGTCATTATTTCATTATTCCCTCCATTAATATCTTCAACTTTTGTAGCTTTAGTGCTACAATCCACCTTAACACCTTCAACACTATCACCATCAACTTTCTCAACATTAGATTTTACTAGTGGCATGCATTCAACGTCATTTCCTTGATCTTTAGTTCATTTCACTTTTCTTTTGTCTCTTGGCAACTTCAACACTGCAACATAGTGGCTTTCCTTATCAATTTTTGTGGCTCTAAGGTTATGGTGAACACTTTCACAATAAAAAACACTTAGATGGTTAAATAAAATAAATATCTCTTTCATGTTCTCCTTTTTTACTTCTTTTACAACCTGAACTACTAGACATGCAACTTTACCTGTTACAATCTCCTCAACTATGTCCTTTTCTACAACCATGGCAACCTTATAACTATCTTCCATTATCACTAAGGAGGTTTTCATATTCTCTCAATGTCCATAATCAACATGGACTCCTTCAAATTTATGCCATTGCTCAATGACATAAGAGCTCTTACTTTCATAAATATTCACCATAACAATTCTCCTTCTTCTGCCTTCACCTTCTATGGATTTCAAGGCAATTTTGCTTCCAACTTATTCAATCTTCTCTATATCCTTCGTCTCTATTTCATATTCATCATCTCCAATTATTGCAACTATAAAATCATCATCCTCATGGCCCAAAACATTAATTTGGTCATCCATTCCATCCATCGAATTCCCAATAGATTTCATCTCTCTATAGATATCCATAATTTCCTCTTCATCAATGAATTCTTATTTTTTATACCTTAACTCAAATTAATTTTTTTTACATGCTCATTCACTTGCTTGGTTTCCTCTTTCACGGCCTCGTCACAAGATGTCATTCCTTTTGCAAAATATTCTTCAAATTTGTGTTCTTTAACTTTATTTACAATATCGGAGATTCTTCCCTAATCTTCCATGTCTTCATCCAACAAGATAATGAGTACTTTTGTCCTCCCATTCACGTGCAATATCAACTAGATTTTTTTCCTCTTCCCTCGCAACATCAACATATATGCTTTATTCTTCCTTTGTACCTATAGATGTACTATAATCAAATAATTTTATTAACAAGTCTATGGGCACGTCCTTTGAATATTCCTCATTATTTTTTTCAATCTTGATGGTTTTAACATAATCATTATTATCTTCTTCACAATTTGCATTAGAGTCTACTAAATCATCTCAATACATAAGGGAATTTGAATTTCCCAATGGATTCTCTCCTAGCATTTCACCTCTTCTAATGCACCAACAAAAATTTCATCATCATCATCATCATAATTCCCATCTTCACTTCAATGCTTCGCACCATCTTCACCTAGGGCCTCTTTCTCATAGTACCTTCTTCTACCATAGAAACCAAAGTCCATCCTTCTATAAGCCATATTTTCACCTACTCAATGTGGAACTTTTTTTCTAAGCTTATAGCTCTACCCAAACTAACTATTGGAGTTGTATTTTCCAACTCCTAGTGTTCTTCTTGATTAATTAAATCTCTTATAATAGTTCTACCCAACATTAACTCTAGTTGGAACTATTGGCATCTCAGACATTTCAAAATACAAATATGCCTAAATATTTATAAATGAAGGGATTTATTCTCATCAACTTCCCATAACTTTAAATTTTCTCAACAACCTTTATCTAACTGCAACTGAAGTTGTCTTCTTCCCTTCTCCTACAACTTAATCCCTAAAATAAATTGTAGAATTGTACTTCTTCAACAAGATAAACCTATTCTACAAGACACTTCCTCTAAAAACGCCATTAATACAAACTGACATACCCTAATTATTTCATACACAACCATTGACTTTGACATACAAAGCAATGGCACAATAGGCCTTAGATTGAACATTCACTTGTAGAATTAAAACACTAAAAAACCCAATAAATAAGAAGGCACGATAACATTGGAACGTTTATAAAGCATTGTCTAAAGTCAAAAAAAATCAAACTCACAGATACACAAAAATTTAAGCACCCATACAAACACACAAGTCTTTGATTGAAAGTCTAGGCTCAATAGGCCTTTTGCTAATTCTTAAAAGAGTTACAAATTTACAACAACAAGCCTTTAAGACCTTTTTTCTTCAAATATTTACAACTATCCTTAATATATTCAATAGGCCTTTTTGTTGACTACAAAAGACTATTTCTCTAGTACATACACCAAAAAGATCCATAATAGGTAGGAGGACGAGCTTCTCTGGAAATAGAAGTTTAGAAATAGAAGGTTGAAATGGTTCTTCAATTTAGTGATCTTCTGCATCCTTAAAAGCATTTGAGTAAGAAAACCCGAGATCGTATGTCTGAATAAGCAACTTTGACTTTATTGACAGAGGTTACTAAATAAAATGCCATGAAATGAAATTTGAACTAGGTTTTAATGTAGAATAAGTCCTGTTACCAACTAGGTTGCACCTAGTTGGAATTTCAGGAGAGTCGAAAAAGTTTGAACATGCACCCTTGTTCATGATCAGAGCTCAAAAGTCCACATTAATGAAGCATGAGACTTACTTAAATGCAGAGGGGATCAAAGTGTTGATATGTGTCATATCTTGCAACACATTTACCTATAAAAGAAGCGGGTGTAAAGGATAACTACAATGTTGCATATTGATGATACCCTAGACATGGGTGAATTGACCTAGTGGCACTTCTGTATAATCCATGCATTACCCTTTTAGAAGGCTTGACAAGAGAGATTTGATTCTTGACTACTCTAAGGTTTTGTTGCTACGCTTACTTGGCATCTAGGGTTCACTATTGCTCCTCTTACTTGGAATCCATGGTTTACTGTTGCCCATCTACTTGATGTCTAGGGTCTGATGCCACATTATTTGCTTGTCATTCTATGATTTTGCTCTTGTTGATTCTATTTTTGTTGGGTCGTCACCATCTGCTATTTGTCTAGGGTTTGCTGCTATTTTATATGAGCCATTATAGGAAATTTCAACTCAAAATGGGCCTTTTAACTTTTATTCAAATTTCATGTCATCATGTGTTAGCCAATGAAATTTATTTAAGTTTGAAATACCGTATAGGTCTTAAAAACATTTTTAATATAAATTTGGGGATAGGTATCATAAAAAAAACTACTTTTTTTGTTTGTATTTTTGACATATCTCACTCTATGTTTACTCAAATTTCGATCAGGAGAGCTCATTGGATGTGGAATTAAATTCCGCATCCAATGAGTACCCACTCGGCATACTTTTGATGGACCCCAATACCCCAAAAACAAGAAATACCTGAAAAATGGAATGATGATGTCATCATTCCATTTTTCAGGTATTTCTTGTTTTTGGGGTAGCAAGGTCTGTCAAAAGTATGCCGAGTGGTTACTTGTTGGATGCGGAATTTAATTCCGCGTCCAACGAGCTCTCCTGATCGAAATTTGAGTAAACACACAGGGATATATGTCAAAAATACAAACCAAAAAAGTAGTTTTTTTATTTTCTTCCTCCAAAATTAATAAATATTACTTTATTATTTTAACTATTATTTTATTAGTTCATTTTAGGAGGCCCATTTTGAGTTGAGATTTCCTCTAATGATATCATAATGTTTTTGCTTCCCTTTAAATTGGGTTATGACCTTGCTGTTGTTCTCTAAATTTGGATTGTGATTGATTTATCCCTCCTGGGCTGAGATGTGACTTGTTTATAGTGTTTGGAACTGAGTTGTGACCTATGTAGCTCCTGTTGGCTAGGTCGTGCCTAGTTGGAGTCATCTGGGCTGATCCAGGACTGTTTGGAGCTAGGTCGTAACCGTTGACAGCATTTCCAATATGGGTCGTGACTATGGTGACTATCCCTTGATGATCCATGACCTTCTGTTGACCTCCAGGGCTGAACCATGACTATTTTGAGAGCCCTTTCAAGGCTAGGCCATGACTGTGTAAGCACTCTAGGGCTATGCCATGAACAGTGAAAACATTTCTTGACTAGGTTGTGGATTGTGCTTACCATTCTAATCTGAACCATTCAAAAAGTAAGGCCAAAACTACATTAATGAAGCATGAGACTTACTTCAATGAGAAGGTGATCAAAGTGTTGATATGTGTCATATCTTGCAACACATTTACCTCTAAAAGCATGGGGTGTAAAGGATATATACAATGTTTCATATTGATGATACCCTAGACATGGGTGAATCGAATTGGTGGCACTTCTGCATAATCCATGCATCACCCTTTTAGAAGGCTTGACAAGAGAGATTTGATTCTTGACTGTTCTAAGGGTTCGTTGTTCCACTTACTTGGTATCTAAGGTTTACTATTGCTCCTCTTACTTGGCATCTAGGGTTTACTGTTGCTGATCTACTTGACGTCCAGGGTCTGCTGCCACATTATTTGCTTGACATTCTATGTTTTTGTTGTTGGTGATTCTATTTTTGTTGGGTCGTCACCATCTGCTATTTGTCTAGGGTTTGCTGCTATTTTATATGAGCATATTGCAATATTTTTGCTTCCCTTTAAACTAGGTTATGACCTTGTTATTGTTCTCTATATTGGATTGTGATTGATTTATCCTTCTTGGGATGAGTTGTGACTTGTTTACAACGTTTGGAGCTTAGTCGTGACTTGTGTAACTCTTGTTGGCTAGGTCGTTCCTGGTTGGAGTCATCTGGGCTAAGCTAGGGATGTTTGGAGCTAGGTCATGACTGTTGACAGCATTTCCAATATGGGTCGTGACTATGGTGACTCTCTCTTGATGATCCATGACCTTATGTTGACCTCCAGGGCTAAACCATGACTATTGTGAGATCCCTTTCAAGGCTAGGCCATGACTGTCTAAGCACTCTAGGGATAGGCCATGAACTATGATAACATTTATTGACTACGTTGTGGATTGTGCTTACCATTCTAATATGAACCATTCAAAAAGCAAGGCCAAAACTACATTAATGAAGCATGAGACTTACTTCAATGCAGAGTCAATCAAAGTGTTTATATGTGTCATATCTTGCAACACATTTACTTCTAAAAGCAGAGGGTGCAAAGGATAAATACAATGTTGCATATTGATGATTCCCTAGACATGGATGAATCGATATGGTGGCACTTATGTATAATCCATGCGTGACCCTTTTAGAAGGCTTGACAAGAGAGATTTGATTCTTGACTACTCTAAGGGTTTGTTGCTCCACTTACTTGGCATATAGGGTTTATTGTTGCTCCTCTTACTTGGCATCTAGGGTTTACTGTTGCTCATCTACTTGACGTACAGGGTCTGCTGCCACATTATTTGCTTGACATTCTATGATTTTTCTATTGTTGATACTATTTTTGTTGGGTCATCACCATCTGCTATTTGTCTAGGGTTTGCTGCTATTTTATATGGGCATGTCATAATGTTTTTGCTTCCCTTTAAACTAGGTTATGACCTTGTTGTTGTTCTCTAAATTTTGATTGTGATTGATTTATCCCTCATGGGCTAAGCTGTGACTTGTTTACAGCGTTTGGAGCTAATTCATTACTTGTGTAACTCCTGCTGGCTAGGCTGTGCCTGGTTGGAGTCATCTGGGTTGAGCCAGGGCTGTTTGGAGCTAGGTCGTGACTGTTGATAGTGTTTCCAAGATGGGTCGTGACTATTATGACTCTCCCTTGATGATCCATGACCTGTTGTTGACCTCCAAGGCTGAACCATGACTATTGTGAGAGCCCTTTCAAGGCTAGGCCATGAACTATGATAACCTTTATTGACTAGGATGTGGATTGTGATTACCATTCTAATCTAAACCATTCAAAAAGCAAGGCCAAAACTAAATTAATGAAGCATGAGACTTACTTCAATGTAGAGGTGATCAAAGTGTTGATATGTGTCATATCTTGCAACACATTTACCTCTAAAAGTAGAGGGTGTAAAGGATAAATACAAGGTTGCATATTGATGATGCCCTAGACATGGGTGAATCGACATGGTGGCACTTCTATATAACCCATGCATGACCTTTTTAGAAGGCTTGACAAGAGAGATTTGATTCTTGACTACTCTAAGGGTTCGTTGCTCTGCTTACTTGGAATCTAGTGTTTATTGTTGCTCCTCTTAATTGGCATCTAGGGTTTACTGTTTCTCATCTACTTGACATCCAGGGTCTACTGCCACATTATTTGCTTGACATTCTATGGTTTTGCTGTTGTTGACTGTATTTTTGTTGGGTCATCACCATCTCCTATTTGTCTAGGGTTTGCTGCTATTTTATATGAGCATGTTGTAATGTTTTTGCTTCTCTTTAAACTGGGTTATGACCTTGTTGTTGTTCTCTAAATTTGGATTGTTGATTTATCCCTCATGGGCTAAGCTGTGACTTGTTTACAGTGTTTGGAGCTAATTCATGACTTGTGTAACTCCTGGGCTGAGCTGTGACTTGTTTACAGCGTTTGGAGCTAAGTCGTGACTTCTGTAACTCCTGTTGGCTCAGCCATGCCTGGTCGGAGTCATCTGGGCTGAGCCAGGGCTGTTTAGATCTAGGTCATGACTGTTGATAGTGTTTTCGAGATGGGTCGTGACTATGGTGACTCTCCCTTGATGATCCATGACCTTCTATTAACCTCCAAGGCTGAACCATGACTCTTGTGAGAGCCCTTTCAAGGCTATCCCATGACTGTGTAAGCACTCTAGGGCTAGGCCATAAACTGTGATAACCTTTCTTGACTAGGTTGTGGATTGTGCTTACCATTCTAATCTGAACCATTCAAAAAGCAAGGCCAAAACTACATTAATGAAGCATGAGACTTACTTCAATGCAGAGGCAATCAAAGTGTTGATATGGGTCATATCTTGCAACACATTTACCTCTAAAAGCAAAGGGTGTAAAGGATAAATAAAATGTTGCATATTGATGATGCCCTTTTATAGGTTAATCGACATGGTGGCACTTCTGTATAATCCATGCATGACCCTTTTAGAATGCCTGACAAGAGAGATTTGATTCCTGATTGCTCTAAGGGTTCGTTGCTCCACTTACCTTGCATCTAGGGTTTATTGTTGCTCCTCTTACTTGGCATCTAGGGTTTACTGTTGCTCATCTACTTGATATCTAGGGTTTGCTACCACATTATTTGCTTTAAATTCTATGTTTTTGCTGTTGTTGATTCTATTTTTGTTGGGTCATCACCATCTGCTAATTGTCTAGGGTTTGCTGCTATTTTATATGAGCATATCATAATGTTTTTGCTTCCCTTTAAACTGGTTTAAGACCTTGTTGTTGTTCTCTAAATTTGGATTCTTATTGATTTATCCCTCCTAGGCTAAGCTCTGACTTGTTTACAGCGTTTGGAGCAGAGTCCTGACTTGTGTAACTCCTATTGGCTAGGACATGACTAGTTGGAGTAATCTAGGCTAAGTGAGGGCTGTTTGGAGCTACATCATGACTATTGACAGCATTTCCAAGATGGTTCGTACCTATGGTGAATCTCCCTTGATGATCCATGATATTATGTTGACCTATAGGGTTGAACCATGACTATTGTGAGAGCCCTTTAAAGGCTAGGCCATGACTATGTAAGTACTCTAGGGATAGGCCATGAACTGTGATAACCTTTCTTGACTAGGTTGTGGACTTTGGTTACTATTCTAATATAAACCATTCAAAAAGAAAAGCCCAAACTAAATTAATGAAGCATGAGACTTACTTCAATGTAGAGGCAATCAAAGTGTTGATGTGTGTCATATCTTGCAACACATTTACCTCTAAAAGCAGAGGGTGTAAAGGATAAATACAATGTTGCATATTGATGATGCCCTAGACATGGATGAAACAACTTGGTGGCACTTTTGTATAATCCATGCATGACCCTTTCAGAAGGCTTGACAAGAGAGATTCGATTCTTGACTGCTCTAAGGGTTGGTTGCTCCACTTACTTGGCATCTAGGGTTTACTATTGCTCCTTTTACTTGGAATCTAGGGTTTACTATTGCTCATCTACTTGATGTCCAGGGTCTGCTGCCACATTATTTTCTTGACATTCTATGATTTTGCTTTTGTTGATTCCATTTTTGTTGGGTCATCACCATCTACTATTTTTCTAGGGTTTGTTGTTCTTTATATGAGCATATCGCAATGTTTTTTCTTCCCTTTAAACTAGGTTATGACCTTGTTGTTGTTCTCTAAATTTGGATTGTGATTGATTTATCTCTCCTGGGCTGTGATGTGATTTGTTTACAGTGTTTGGAGCTGAGTTGTGACTTGTGTAACTCCTGTTGGCTAGGTTGTTCCTGGTTGGAGTCATCTGTGCTGAGCCAGGGCTGTCTGGAGCTAGGTCGTGACTGTTGGCAATGTTTCCAAGATGATTCGTGACTATGGTGACTCTCCCTTGATGATCCATGACCTTCTGTTGACCTTTAGGGCTGAACCATTACTATTGTGAGAGCCCTTTCAAGGCTAGGCCATGACTGTGTAAGCACTCTAGGGCTAGGCCATGAATTATGATAACATTTCTTGACTAGGTTGTGGATTGTGCTTACCATTCTAATATGAACCATTCAAAAAGCAAGGCCAAAACTACATTAATGAAGCATGAGACTTAATTCAATGCAGAGGTGATCAAAGTGTTGATATGTGTCATATCTTGCAACACATTTACCTCTAAAAGCAGAGGGTGTAAAGGATAAATACAATGTTGCATATTGATGATGCCCTAGACATGGGTGAATCGACATGGTGGCACTTCATGACCCTTTTAGAAGCCTTGACAAGAGATATTTGATTCTTTACTGTAGTAAGGGTTCGTTTCTCCGGTTACTTGGAATCTACGGTTTATTGTTACTCCTCTTACTTGGCATCTAGGGTTTACTGATGCTCATCTACTTGACGTCCAGGGTCTGCTTCCACATTATTTGCTTGACATTCTATGTTTTTGTTGTTGTTGATTCTATTTTTTTTGGGTCATCACCATCGGCTATTTGTCTAGGGTTTGCTGCTATTTTATATGAGCATGTTGTAATGTTTTTGCTTCCCTTTAAACTAGGTAATGACCTTGTTGTTGTTCTATAAATTTGGATTGTGATTGATTTATCCCTCTTGGGCTGAGTTATGACTTGTTTACAGCATTTGGAGTTGAGTCATGACTTATGTAACTCCTACTAGCTAGGTCATTCCTGGTTGGAGTCATCTAGGCTGAGCCAGGGTTGTTTGGAGCTAGGTCGTGACTGTTGAAAGCATTTCCAAGATGGGTCATGCCTGGTTGGAGTCATCTAGGCTGAGCCAGGGTTGTTTGGAGCTAGGTCGTGACTGTTGAAAGCATTTCCAAGATGGGTCATGACAATGGTGACTCTCCCTTAATGATCCATGACCTTCTATTGACCTCCAGGGCTGAACCATGACTATTGTGAGAGCCCTTTCAAGGCTAGGCCATGACTGTGTAAGAACTCTAGGGCTAGGCCATGAACTTTGATAACCTTTCTTAACTAGGTTGTGTATTGTGCTTACCATTCTAATATGAACCATTCAAAAAGCAAGGCCAAAACTACATTAATGAAGCATGAGAGTTACTTCAATGCAAAGGCGATCAATGTGTTGATATGTGTCATATCTTGAAACACATCTACTTCTAAAAGTAGAGGGTGTAAAGGATAAATACAATGTTGCATATTGATGATGCCTTAGACATGGGTGAATTGACATGGTGGCACTTCTATATAATCCATGCATGACCCTTTTAGAAGGCTTGACAAGAGAGATTTGATTCTTGACTGCTCTAAGGGTTCGTTGGTCTGCTTACTTGGCATTTAGGGTTTATTGTTTCTCCTCTTACTTGGCATACAGGTTTTACTGTGGCTCATCTACTTGACGTCCAGGGTCTGATGCCACATTATTTGCTTGACATTCTATGTTTTTTCTATTGTTGATTCTATTTTTGTTGGGTCATCACCACTTGCTATTTGTCTAGGATTTGCTACTATTTTATATGAGCATGTTGTAATGTTTTTGCTTCCCTTTAAACTGGGTTATGACCTTGTTGTTGTTCTCTAAATTTGGATTGTGATTGATTTATCCCTCCTGGGATGATCTGTGACTTTTTTACAGCGTTTGGAGCTGAGTCTTGCCTTGTGTAACTCCTGTTGGCTAGGTCATGGCTGGTTGGAGTCATCTGGGCTGATCCAAGGTTGTTTGGAGCTAGGTTGTGACTGTTGACAGCATTTCCAAGATGGGTCGTGACTATGGTTACTCTCCCTTGATGATCCATGACCTTCTTTTGACCTCCAAGGCTGAACCATGACTATTGTGAGAGCCCTTTCAAGGCTAGGCCATGACTGTGTAAGCACTCTAGGGATAGGCCATAAACTGTGATAACCTTTCTTGACTAGGTTTTGGACTATGCTTACCATTCTAATCTGAACCATGACTTTTGTGGGTTTCCTGTGTCTGATATGTGACTTCCAAAGGTGGACTGTACTCTTACTTCATTCTTTTGAGTACTTGGTTTGATTTATTGCACAAGTTAGTTAAAATTTTGAAAAATACCAAAACTTTAACATATGGGTCCTCTCTACAAAACAATTATGTAAATGCTACACTTGCTATGATTTCTGTGTAAGCACAACTAGCTAATTTCCATTGTTTTGATTCCTATAGAGGAAAATTACTAACACAGAATTGTACTATTTAAATATCACAGTTAACAAATCTAATATTTGCAAGAAATCAATTGGTGAATCTCATTCTTATTTTCCATTACAATGCTAAATAGGCATATTATTGCAATATTAGGAAAACAATCTTCTGAAGCGCTTTTAATCCTAGAACTTAAATATGCCATATGGAAAATATATATAGTTGCTATTCGAAATACCTATGTTTCCATCCAAATAATAAAGTCGGTCCATTTTTATGTTGCATTGTTTATTTCTCGATGTTATTTGGATGGCGATTGTACTTTTATTTCTGTAAGAATATGACACATGGCCAAATTAGATGTATTACATTTATTCTTAACAAGGAAAATTTAAAAAAGAAAATAACGGCCATTTGTAAATACTTACAAAACTAGTAATCAGAGCCTTGAGACCTCTTTGGCCACTTTGATGCGTGGCATTTATCTTTGCCAATCTTTCCTTCATGTCCTTGTCCTGCAACATAAAATAATTAGAAAAATCATGATTATTGAGAATTCTATTTATAAATTTAAATTTATTTTAAAAGGAAAAATGCAATTCCTGGATACTCTCGTTGCTAGCCTTTCTCTGAGCATCCAACTTTTCATAATTTTTTACCAACTCTTTCCATAACTTCACAAGTATGTCCATTGATCTCTTTCTATACCTCTCATCAGGATGAATTTTTTTTATCTTTTTGGACTGGTTGCACCGAAACCTCTTACAATTCTTGGACATCTCTTTTGGCACCTTCCTCACTGACCAACCCTTCCCAAATTCTGCTTCCATATCTTATATGACCATATTCTTGAGGTGAAGGGGAATATTTAAAAATGGGAGATGTAAATGGTCTCTAAATATTTGAAAACATGCCTCTCTCAACCTATCCATGAATGTTTTCCCAGCACTTGTTCGTCTAATTTCACCAATGAGACGGTCATACTCAATCTATGTACCTATGGTACTAATTGTTGACGTATAGGAACCAAAACAAGAACTAGAATTTTGTGTTCTAGATGTTGTAGCCACACCAGAAGTTTCAATACCTTGCTCAGTAGCTTTGCTTGATTTTTTTGCTATTTTTTTCCTAGACCCTTTACTCGACCCAGGAGTGCATGGAGAATCAATTGATTCCAGCTGAATCCTTTCATTAGCATAAGGAGTTTGAGGATTTTGTTGGGATTGTAGTTGAGCTATTTGTATCAATGTTTTAAGAGGAATATTTTTAAGTTTTTCAAATATTTCCATTCCTAAAGAGGCCAACAATGAATTTTTGTTGGTAACATTTTCCTATCCAAATAAAAATTTAAAATTTTCAGTGTTTATAAAAACCTTTTTGTGCAATAAAAAATAATAAATAAATTGAATCGGTAAAAATATTATTAATCTACCAATCCATGTAATCCGTACCTTTCTTCCTTTAGTGTTTCCTTCTCTAGTTTCCATTTTGAATACTCGAGTGCCTCTCCCTAGCTAAACCCAGAAGGTTTATGTTCTCTGCTCTTGAATGTTGAATCGCCTTCCTCAAATAAAAATATTCAACCCTCTGCTTCAATCAAATATTAAGAAGGGTAAAGTGGTGATCCATACATTCATGCTCAAGCTAAAATCGTGAAGCAAATCCAACTTGAGGAGCTCTTCAAAAACCTAAGACAAATTTTGGGTTATTTTCTCTTCTAAATCTCTACCTCTGAGGTAATGTTGTTCTATTTTGGAACTTGGTTGCTCCTCTATCCTTCGTAGTAGTATATTTATATTTTCTCTTTTGATTCGGCTATCTTGGAGCTTGCTTGGTCCTCTGCTCATCCTATCAGTGAATTTAGCTTTGCATGTGCGATTTTGAGTAAGTGGTTGACCAAATAAGAAAGAACCCATATTGGTTTCTCTTTCTAATGACTGAATAAACATTTGGCATGATTTTGAGGTAGTTTCATTGGAAAAAATTAGATATGGCACGTTTTTTCTATTTCCAAATGTAAACATCAGCCTAACCAGCGAATTAATGCCAAGGAATGCATCCTGACATCCCATATGCCCAGCTAGACACCCTATGTAACATCCAAAGTTGCACCCAAGATCGTACTAGGTTAGGGCAGCCTAACCACGAAAATGTAATTGTTTTGGGACGCTTCTCCTGGGGTTAGTAGTGCCTTATTTGACATCTAGATAAGCCAATAATACGCCCTCTGTACCGTCTGGACTTGTGCCCAAATTCATGCCAGGTCAGAGCAGCAGATCCATCCCTGAAATCCAGCATATCCATCCTTTCTCTTCTAGTTCTAATGTTAAGAAAATAACAGCAACAACAACAGCAAAAAACCCTATGTAAACGGTGCTACCAATGCCTAGTCATTTTTTTTTACATATGTGAACTGGGCTACCAATTCCTAATGGTTTTTTCAATTGTATTATTTATCGCATCTCTCTATTTTTTCAATGGTTTGGTTTTGATTAATAATCATTATTATTTAAATATTATAGTGATTTACTATTACCCTATGATTTGTGTAGGTTAGGCAGGCTTCGAGGTGAATTTGCACGCGTGGAGGTTTGAGTATTCACACTAATGGGTATTTATCTCCCTGAATGCCTCTTGAATTTATAGGTGGATTGAAGAATTAATTTTTTATGAGAAGCTAAAACTATGTATGTTTGTTATATATTTCCATGTATTGTTTTGGTTTTTTCTATATATATTTTTTTGGGTTTTTTCTTGGTTTATAATTTGAAGTGTATTTTTTTTTATATTTATCAAAGTGACTTGTGGTAATGGAAAAATTGAAGTGTACTTCTATTTATGACTATTCTAGTGGATAATTTCATTCATGGAGACATTTTATGGTGATCTAGTTTTCAGAAAGCTTATTTTTGTAGGGTTTATTATAAATTTGTTTGGCGATGGAACGCTTTAGTGGATATTAAATTTAAAATCATGTGGCATGGTTTTAGTGGTTGATTACAATGATGTGTCATGTGTCATGTTTTTTAGTGGTCACTCCATGTGGTATCCTTTATAAACTAAGCTACTAATGTTGACTCGTTTTACATCAAAATTCATCAAATGAAATTCAAATGGTCGGTTTGATTAGTGCTCCTCTACAAGTCTCCATTTCTTGCATGAATATCACTGACTCACGACCATTATAAACAACACTCAATGGCATACTATATAAATTAAAGCAACATTATACTTCTCCAGATGTCTAACCAGATAAATATGTTGTACAAAATAACCACAAACAAAACCCATAAAATACAAATTTCAAGCAACTTAAGTAAAGCAACATTATACTCCTCCAGATGTCTAGCTAAATAAATATGTTATATTAAAAGGCTTTAATCTCTAAACAAGGCTTTATACTCCCAACGAATGTCACCATAGTTGATGTAGGTAAACATATTCACATATTTCCACAAACATTTCACTTCTAAATACGATTAGCAATTATATAGAAATTGGAGTAGATAGCCAAACAATCATAGTCTAAGAGATTACCATTTTTTATTTTATTGAAATGTGATTGGGTCATTGTTGGTGCTTTAAAAATGTAAAAGGATTTATTAAACCCTAAAAAAGAGAACTATAGAAACCCCAGTGATAGTAATTTGTAGAAGGGATGTTCACTCAAGATAAAATGAAAAAATTACAAACATATTCATATCACTAGTAGTAAATTGTCTTACAAAGAAACATATAGGTTAGGAAATTTCAAAATATCTAACATAATATTTTGTGATTTGACATTGAAAAAACACACCACATCAACTTCTTTTTATCCAACCAGAAAGTAGTTAAATGATTATTTGAATTTTTATATTCCTTGAT
Organism: Pseudotsuga menziesii; assembly: GCA_001517045.1. Classification (NCBI taxonomy): domain Eukaryota; kingdom Viridiplantae; phylum Streptophyta; class Pinopsida; order Pinales; family Pinaceae; genus Pseudotsuga; species Pseudotsuga menziesii. The sequence continues at coordinate 67,822 of LPNX010757880.1, read as the reverse complement.
TTTTTTTTAAATTGTGACTTAGAATATTATTTGATAGAATATATGGAGTTAAAGCTAATATGTTATTAGAAAAAAACAAATTTTTATATTCCTTGAAAAATTCTTAAATTGTGACTTAGAGTATTATTTGATCGAATATATGGAGTTAAAACTAATATGTTATTAGAAAAAGCATGACCCCATAGAAAGTAACCTCATTGGTAACTTATTCCTTTTACTAGTTTTTTTATACTCATAAACGTCTATAGATTTCATAGTATATGTATTATACCCCCACTCGACATCACTCTTAATTCCAACTCCTTGGTTGTTTAGAAAAAAAAACATATATGGTACTATAAATGATAAATATATGAAATCATATAAAAATGATATAAACATGTCATGCCAACACATTTATATTTAAAATTTCTTATGAATTTAAAGTTTAAAGGCATATTCAAAATGTGTTCTCTGGTGCGTAGTATTACTTTTCTCTATTTATCAAAATTTGGACTAAATCTTGTGTCATATTATTATACAGGAATCAAAGGAGGTAACGGAAATGGATCGAAATATTTCAAAGGATGATGTAATACATGATGTATGAAACAAAGTACAAAAATATCACATTGAGTTATTAAATATCATAATTTAGTGCTTTGTCCAATCTTTTTTCATAAAAATTTTACATTATTCAGTTTATTATTCAATATTTTCAACAAATGATGCCTGTGGTTGATTATTTAAGGTCCAAGATAAAACTAATATACATGGAGGTGAAGCTCTTATTATTAAAAGATGTCGCAATACAAAGTGGGTGAAAGAGGATATTACGATTGATTCAACAGATACACCAGAAAATGAGTGCAGTGAACATGAGGTTTGTCTTGGTGATATTACATGTGATGAGAACTTCGATACTTTTTTATGCAGAAGTTTTTTTTATTTCATGGAAATAAATAATTAATGCATGTTGTTGATTTTTTTAGGTTTCTACTTAAATTGGAGAAAATGAAAATTTGATGCAGTCTGCTAGGGAGCAGCAACAAAGTGTATGTAGACATCAACCTCCGACTGTTAAATCACATAGAGGACAGTGGGTGGAAGAATATATGACAATGGATTCTATAGATACAATAGAAGCACAACACACTGAACAAGAGGTTAGTAATGATTATTCTACATGGGATGAATATTTTGAGAAAATTGTTATATGTGGATGTTATGAATGTCGTGGAAAGAAAGAATTCAAATGTGGTATTGTACAAAGACATTACATAAATGATGATATTCAAGTGGGTACTATGCCTCCTACAATTGATTCGGATCCAATAGGAATTGTGGTAAGCCCATCCTCATATTTTACATAAGACACATGTATAAATAATATAGTCACATTTTGAATATTTAATTTCAAAAATTAATATTTTTTGTTATTAAATACCTACAGGAGATGGTTCGTGGTTTAAAGTTTCCAAGCTCACCTACTTCTAGCTTAGAGGGTGATGACTTTCAATCAACGGATACATATAACAATTCCATTTGCACATATAACAACTCAGAAGATGAGGAAGTCATGAAAATGAGTAAGAGAACAAGAACAAGTTTAAAGATGCATAAACTACTCCAAGACAAGGGAAAGGTGGAGTACAAACCATATGAGAATGAATGTGATGGAGATGATGAATTTCCCTTGGAGTTGAGATCAATTTACAAAGAAACATTTGATCGAGAATTATATTGTGCTTGGCCTAGTGACCAAAAACTACTTATTGCATATGAGGTGTTGCAATTCTGGGGATACAACTACATCATACGCCCCTCCAATGTTCATGGAGCGAATTTGGGCCTCTTTATTGTCAAAAATTTCCATGTGGGATTGAAACATATAAACAACTCACAACAAACCACTGGGTGATTAATGCCATATTATGGGCCATCATATTCAAGTGGTCAATGGAGGATGCTAGTGGAATACAAGTATACTATGTTTGCATATGGTCTAAATTCAAATATGTATACACATTGTCTACAGATGGAAAGAGGCGACAAATTGAATAGAGGCAATCTCTTGTATATAGATAGTTTTGCATACACACATAAAAATATTGCAGGATTTATAATTAGTAGTAAGGGAAAGGACCCTACTATAAGACCAAATTGTCAGTTTGTTGAGGTTATAAATGATAAAGAGGGAGATATGCAAAGACAGGTTGAAATATTTATAATGGTTGAGGCTATTACAGACCTCACTATTGGGGATGAGTTATTGATTAACTACCCCTTTATAAAATGTACTCCTGCGTGAAAGATGAGAGAAGAGGAAGGCCTCCCTAGGATATTCCTAAGGGAAGAAAGCCAAAAAATAAGAAATGAGTGTGGCTTGTTTTTTAAACTAAGAATTCAAAATTTTTGT